>JBBMOL010000038.1:5694488-5909761 GCA_037954665.1 Laguncularia racemosa | reverse complement strand
ATGCTAGAAACCAATTTGAAGGTGAAAAACACCATTCTTAGGAGTAGCAAGTGGGGTAGCAACTTTAAAGAAAAAGGGTAGTAGTATCTTCTAAAGGCAAGTGGCCCTACCTACACTTAAAATAAAGATATGTGGTGATCTTTGGTATATAAGAATAGTTTAATACTTCATTGATTGATGAGTGCAAAATGAGATATACATCACATGTTAACTACCACATATAGTGTATATTTGAGTGCAAATTTGTTTTAATAATGGAGTTTAGAGATATAAGATATGCTAAGTAGATGATTTAGTAAGGTTTTATAGGTTTAGGATTTGGTTAGAGAGTGAAAGTTTGCATGAAGAATATGAAGGAATGTGTGGCACTAGTTACATATGAAATTGGAACTATTTTCTTAACTTTAAATCCAAATTAAATGTCAAAACATGATGAATTGATTATTTGTGTGATTATTTGTGGATTAGAAAGTAGTTTGAGTGGTGTTTTCTAAACATATGGTGATTTGAAGTTAGAATGAGTTGATATTGATGAATTGGTATGTAAATGACTTAATTGAGGCTATAATATGAACTTTCCAACATATTTCATGAATGTGTGTAGTGAGGATTTGAGTTGATTTGAAGATATGAAGCTTAGACAAAAGATGATACATTAAATGGTGAATAGGATAAAGAATTTCATATTAATTTAATTAAAATTGGATCACCACCCCTACTATGTTCTTTCATGATTAAATATGAAACATTTGTTAGGAACTCTAATAATACAGTTAATCAAATTAATTAGGATTAGTGTGCCCAACTCCAAATATTGTTAGTTTACTTTTTCTATAAGGCACAAAAACCTTAATTAAGCCTTAGTGATATCTAAATTTGGACTTAAAAAATATAATAGGCTTAAGTAAATAAGCATTGGGTAATATGGGCTAATTTAGCTAAAAAGCTAATTGGGTCTTCTTAACCCTATGGACTTGTAATTAGTATAAATGTTTAATAGTATAAACGCAACCTGAGAATAATATCTAAATAATTAGAATAATTATACAACTTATGTTTTCTCTATTAATTCTTGAAATTGGCTCATCTTATTCAAATGGAAATTTAGACTTTAACTTGAGAACCCTTGACCTTTCTAGGTATGTAGTAATATACGTATTGCTTGCTAGATTAGTTACTCAAACCAAACTAATAATCAAATTTGGTTAAGTATCTAGGTTTTTCTTATACATGGTTAACTCGAGTTAAAAAGTGATGCATTAGGCTTGGATTAAGGCTACAGTCTTAATTTAGTAGTCCCAATAGTTAAGTACTTAAGCCATTGAGGAATGACTTGATAGGTAACTGATAATTGAAATCACATCGAATAATGGGCATTGTGAGTAGAGAGAAAGTATATCAGGAGTTGTCCAGAGATTATGGTTCCTAACGAGTGATACAATATAGTTGAACTGTGAATAGTGAGGACTACCTGACAATGAGGCTACTTAGACGAAACTATTAGGTTTTCAGTTTCGCAATGTGGAGTTTGGCTACTCTTGTCAAATCTTGATTACGACTGCAGTATAATCAAAACCCAAATCCCCCATTGTGTTGTCTAGAGTCATGTGCATTCCTATTCTAATTGTTTACTTTAAATAAGATTAAAATAAACTATATGGTTATTTCATACATTAGAACATAGGCTTGTTTAGCATCTATGTGTATGTTTGCATTATTATGTATTAGGTCATTTTAGCTCACTTTTCTTTTTCAAATGAGTAATAGATAATGGATCCACTTTATGATTCACTGGGTTTTGGCTCCATGGAAGAGTATTAGGTTGAGGGTGATGGCGTGGACAAGAAGACTTTTAATAATTTCTCTTCCTTTTGCAAACCTAGTTATGTTATATTAGTACTGTATTTAGACTTTTATAGGAGCTGTTTCTGGCTTCATGACCTGTTTCTTATATTTGTATCTTTTTGGGCCCTTTAAGCCTTGAGACTTAGTTTATCCTCTTACACTAGTCATTGCATTTTCTAAATCTAACAAATCTCTAAAATGTTTTCAAAATCCAATGAACCATCAAATGTTTTCAAATTGTATTAATAATTTTAAATGTCCTAAAATTGGTTTAGAAACCCATTTAGTAATTCTAGCCTTACACATTATACTTAAATAAGTTATGTGATGAACTGTTATTGCCATAAGAGTTAGGGGCATGGCATTTGAAGTGAAATATTATACTTGACAAATCTATGTGATTTGTTGTAAAAGATTGCATCAAATTTGACATCAAATTGCCTAAAAAAATGGAGCTTCAATATCCCACTTTTCATTATTATTTCATTGAAGCTTTTGTAACTTGCCAAAAAAAAAAAATTATGAGTCTTGTATACATATGTAAAAATATTTTTTTTCTCTAAAATAGCATAATTTGATAAAATTACAAAATCAATTTTGTGCGATGCTTGACTTAATTCAAAATTTTATTTTATTATAAAATAAGCAATTTAAGTTTGATAGAGACACTAATTGAAGCTATAATGAACATTAATTATCTGCTTTAGTGGCATTGCAAAATAGTAATCCAAACCCAGAATGAAAAAATGAATTTTGAGTGAAATGACCTTTTTGCTAAAAGCTCAAAAAAGTAACCTAAAAAAATTACGAGACTATTTTTTGTAATGATTTTTCAATTTTTTTTGAATTTTTACTTTTTTATATTTTTTCTTTTTTCTTTTCATTTTTTTTTTTGTATATTTTCTTTTTTCCACCTTTTTTCATTTTTTTTTCTTTTTTGAAAAAATTAAGGTTTTCTAGATTTAGTTGAAAGGGACAAGGAATTTAGGAGGCAAAAATGGTTTTCTAGATTTAACCACGCCTTATAGATAGTTTGACAACAATCATAACATTAATATACCATATATTACCACCAAGCATCTTACTATGTTATCCACTTAAGTAAATTCATAAAAATACATTCCTAGACAAGTGACCAACACCATTTTGACCATTACATAACATAATCTATCGACAGGGGAGGGGAGCTCACACGATTATACCAAATGCTTCTACCACATAAGTAAATAAACCTAAAATTCAATAAGTTGGTAAGGCAATACATACATGACATAACTTAATAGTTCCTATCTTCTACTTTTAAATTATTTACATTTAGTCACCATAACTTCTTCATTTTTTATTTATTTTTCGCAAGCCTTATATCATTACGATCCTTATGAAAATTACTATTTAATTAAGATAATATCCAAACCTGATGTAATGCTCGAGGCTAAGAGTTGCCAATCACCAAGCCAATAAACACTAATGATCATTTTTTAACTACTTAACAAAAACATTTCCAATTAGTATTGATATATTATTCACTACTTGACTTTATACACAACTACTTAATATCCACTATGCGAGACCTCACAATTGGGCTCAAATCTTTGTCTCCAAATTGGACACCTACTAATAAAGGGTCATTTCTAATATCATTTGTAATGTTAATTGCTAAAAGTAACCAATAACTAAACCAATAAATACTAATGAACCTTTTTTAACCACTTAACTTAGAAATCTCAAATTAGTGTTAACATGTTATTCACAATTTAGCTTTATATACCTTTACTTAACATTCCTCACAATCTATGTGGAACTACATTCATATGGGTTATCACAATCTACATCCCTTAAATACATGGAGTATCACACTTAACTGGCATGATAATTTATGAAAATGCCCCTCATTTTAATACCAATTATTACTGAAGGATTTTAGTTACGTATCTAAATCGAATTACCCTTAAAAAATCTAATCAATTATCAACAATACATCCTAAATCAGAATTGATAAGACCAAACATCATAACAAAATATTAATCACAAGATAAGTTAATATTGTTAATGTTATTAATTTGGCTTTAATGTCAATATTTGAGCCATTTTCCCCTGTAAATAGAAGTTATCTTCACAATGAATGGGAAACTATCCCAAATATCTTCATAAAAATTATCATGACACTCTAAAATTCTATCTTTCAATACTATAACCTCATATTATCAATTAAAGTTGCCATAGATAATCTACTAATTTGGATAATTATCCCCCAATTTGCTCAAGATTGGTTGAAATTTACATATAAATCAGAATTGAACAATCTTAATAGTATGAACAAGCTTAGAGGATTATCACAAGTCAGATTTATCACATAATTTCATTGAAACCTAATTATTTCTATAATTCTAGAACAGAGTGAATTCATTATTAAATTCATAATAATTATTAAACCTCAAAATTTTCAAAAGTTCCTGTTATACACATAAATTATATTTTATTAAGATCATGTGAACCAAAAATCATTAACAAGCATTATTTATCATTTCAAAAATTTGACTACGTAATCATTGAAAGAAGGGTAGTTATTAGGGTGTGTATATACACATTGCTAATTTCACCAAAATAAAAATACTACCTCAATCTACATGCAAAATAACCCAACAAAAAAAATTCTAGGATTTTTCATAAAAATTTAGTATTTTTAAGAAAATAGACAAAATCAGGGCCTAAAACTAACCTCGGCCATTTGCCAACCCTCCCCCAATCGCCCCACGAAGCTTAAGTTCCAGGGGATTTTACGGCAGAATATGCATAACATATCAAACCATAATTGACCTTTTTTTTTTCTTCTTTTTTTTTTTTTTTTTAGGGGGGGGGGGGGTGGGTTTGCTATTTCCCACTATTTTCCTGATAATTCTTCAAAATATCTTTTGGTCAGTTTCCTATGACCTACTGTTAATGGAAATCTCAGGTTGCATGTAATTGATCTTCTGGAAATTTCAAATGGTTGTGGTTCTGTAGTACTTTGTAAATTTTGGAGTGATAAGTTAGATATTCCCAATGCTAAAGCTCTCCAATTCTATAACGTGATATGTTGTCTGCCCCTCTCCTTCACAAATAACGCTTTAGACAATATATTTGTCTAGATAATACCTATTGAAGTGATCAATTGAATTAATTTTTATTTTTTTTACCTTGTTGTATAATTCTAACAAGATAATGCATGACATTTGTGACCTTATATCAATTATGATTCATATACATTCATGGGTATGGTTCATATATTATATACATAAGTCTTTTGCAACTCTCTAAGCATTCAATCTTTCACAACTCTTCGGGTTATACTTTATAAGTTTTTTGCGATACTTCAAGCTTTAAGTCTTTTGTAACTCTCCAAATTCAAGTTGTGAATCTTTCATAACTCCTAAGTTAAATCCTTGAGTTTGTTGTAACTCTCTAAGGTATAAGGGAATTGACATACATTTCAAGTTCATACACATTAGCATTGCATGTGTGTAATAGTAATAACATAAACATTATGCTCGGGGTCACAAAAATTGATGAATCTCAACAAACTATGAAAACTAATCTCCTAAACGTATAAATAAGGTTTGATTTTTCTTATCTATAGTTGCGATAGTAGCTGAGAAAGAAATCTTATATAGTACTTGTATATTCATGTAAACTACAACTGTATGGAAATAAAAAAAAAAAAAAGCACGAGGGTCCACATATGGCTTGACAAGTCCTCTCCACTGTAGACCTGGGTTAAGCATGTCTAGCTATTGAATTGAATTATGGAATAAAAAGAAAATTATAAATAAAGGATAAAAACCTACCAATAAAGAAAAACGTGAAAATAATTTAAAGAAAAAAATACGTCCACATAGGTTATTTTAACACATTTTTGGGTTCAAGCATTTTCACGATATGTAAATAAGATAAAAATCATTCACTCGTTGTACAATCTGAAGATCATTTCTACAAGGATCCGAGAAAACACGAAGAAATATTGATTCATTTGAGGAAGTTTAGATTGCTCCTGTACCCCCTTTATGCTATCGATACAATCATCAACATTAGTTAATACAGCAGATATGACACCACCAAGAGATTTATAGTCACCACGTTGGATATAATCTTTACCATACTGACAGTATTCAACATACGAGCCATAAAAATAATGACAATCGTCGTAGGCACTCTTCAATCTTTTATCAGTTGTTCGATCCAATAGAGACTGAATGTAATTCTCGGTATCTGTACCGTTTTTAGCCGCACCATTGATAGTGAATAGCGCTAGGGTCTTGAGATCTAGTGTTTCACTAACGCCTGGGACCGATTTGAGTATTTGCAAGCAATGTGGGAGATCTACGACTTTCCCTAAAGAAGTGCAAATGTCGGTAAGAATGTCAACTGATGAAAGGGATGGAGTAACATTAGTCGTAAAAAGCACTATGAAGAAAATTGATACGGAGAAAAAAGAGCAGAAACTAGATGAGGACAACGCCATGATTATTTTCTTGCTTAGAATTTGAAAGCGGATACCCTATTTATTGACCAGACTTTTCGTGCTAATTAGGACACCTATCTATTTTGTAAGGTAAGCCAATTTTTTATTTTCTCAACACTGTAAGGACTTCACCGAGATTATATTCCTTTTATAAAAGGTTCTTCTCTCACTTGCTAAAAATATATACAATAAATTAACTTACTTTTTCTGGCAATTTAATACTAATTTTATATTTTATATAAGGTTGCGTATACATAAAAATATAACTAATGTAAATACTATCCTTCTATGGCTCTTAATTACCTACAATTAAAACCATTCTATAGGAGAGATGATTAACTTTATTTGAATGGTCCTTAAACTGTTTTGTGAATGTTCATTATAAAGTCCCTTTTTCTCTCCATTGTCAATACTTAGCAAATCCTAGGAAAAGAAAAAAGAAACTTCGTCTATCTAACTGTACAAAATTTTGCATAAAAAGTTTTACGATTTGTATATTTAACTTTTACAATATTATTGACCATATTTGAATAAAAAAACTTGCCCCCTTTCATATATTCTATCTTCCTTTTTTATTGCATCAAGCGACTTCTACTATGAAAACTGAGTATATGATATTATCAATAATCTGAGTTGTTTATTTCTTTATTCCTTGACTTGCAGTATGTATAGCAAGTGAATCTATTGAATTTTTTTTTATGGTAATTTTTTTTTATTTGTTTGTTATAACCCTCCTTATTTCTATTTTCAGATCAAAATAAAACAATAGAATAGAACAATTGAGAATATTTGAACTAGATGACTCTTACGAGGAAGAGATGAGCAAATCACGTAACTACTAGAGCACAAAAGACGAGAGACATAAATATATATTATTAAGAACCAAAGACCAGGCATTGAATTTCGTCAAAGGAGAAAAGTTGTATTAATATATGGGTTTTTTTTTTTTTTCGGTCAGAAAAGAGATTACAAAAATTTTGCTTGGAAATTGTATATTTATATGTATCTTTATTTGGGTTTTGCCATATGTGAAGTGTGGTAAAGTAATTAATGTAACGCACCATATTGCAGAGTAAACCAACAATAGCGGAGCGTAGTAGGAGGAAGGGTGGCTTTCTCACTTCCTTTAAAGGGTGGTATATGGGGTTTTAATGATCGAAAACTTTCACGAGCCAAGCTTTTTTTCTTTTGTTTTTTTAAGTTAAAGTTTTCACTAATTAATTTACACGCTTTTAAAAGTTTGAACAATAATTGTAACTTTCTTTTCTAAAACAACAAATATAGCTGAACGAAGTACGAGAAAAGGTGACTCTTTCACTTCCTTTGAAAGGGTGGTAGATGGGATTTTAACGAGTTGAAAACTTTCGTGAGCCAAGCTTTTTTTTTTTTCTTTTTTTTTGCAAGCTAAAGTTTTTACTAATCAATCTACACGCTTATAATTTTTATGTTCAACTATTTAAAAGGTTCATTTGAACAATAATTGTAATTTTCTTTTTAAAACAACTTATATAAATACAATTTTATTATATATTACAAAAAAATCCAATGAAATATTTGATTCATTAATGAAATATTCAATTCATTTGCTAATGAACATTAATAAAATATTTAATTCTGATGAACATTATAACATATTATTAAAAAAGAAACTCTTTTTCTATCATTCACATTAAATTGTTTCTATTAAGTGTGAATAAATAATTACATATAAAGTGAAAAATTAGAATGCAATTAATATCATAATTAAGATGAGAATTGAGAATTGAACATGATAGAATGTTTCAATATTAATGAGCTAAGTTAAAATATAAGTAATTTGAGAATATGACTTCAATGTAATTTTATTATCAAATTATATACTATATATAATTTTCATATAATGAATGACTTAAAATTAATTACCGAATAGTAACTCATTTTGAAATTGTTTAAACAATTTAAGTTCTTAAAATGAGTTATTCATAATGTTTTTTATCATTTGACTATTATTTCCATGGTTTACAAATAATAAAATGACTCCACATTTAAAAAATTGAATATAAGAACTTTCTAAAAGGGATAAAGCACATTAAGAAATTATTTAAGTAATTTAAGATCTTGAAAACAAATGGCTTCTTATATATATATGGGAAAAAAAATAAGAGTATCCAAAACTATATATTATAATATGATGTGTTAACAAAATATGGAAACTCATCAATGATACCAATAAGGTAAAATACCAAAAAAGAAAAAAAAAGAGCTTTAAAAATATATATATTATTTGCTAAATTACATGGATACCATTTGAAAATTTTTAAATTGTATAGAACCCCTACTTTTTCAAAAGTCAGCACTTAAACCTCTTGAAACAATCATAAGACCTACTTTGTTTATGTTTTGGCAACTCATGTGAATTTTTTTGTTGACCTATACAATTAAATAAATATATCTAATTGGAAAATGCAAAAAATAAAAAATAAAAAAAGTAAAATAGCTAGGAATTTTTTTTAAAAAAAGGAAAAAAGACAACTAGAAGGGAAAAAAAAAGGAACAAAACTACATTGTTGTTGCTTGTCACTCCCCCCCCCCCTTTTTTTTTTAAATTTCATTTGATTTTCATTTTTTTTATTTTTATCGTTTTCTAAACTTTTTAGTATTTTTTAAAATCAATTAAATATACTAGTTTAATTGTCTACATTAGTAGGAAAATCTACATAACCAATCAAAACATGAACAAAGTGGGTTCCATAATTGTTTTAAGGGATCCAAGTGTTGACTTTTGGAAAAGATAAGAAATCCGTGCAATTTCAAATGTTTTTAGAGGGTATCTATGTAATTTAGACCATATTATATATAATATGATGTGGTTGCAATGCTAGTAAGCTATCTCCAGGTCTCTAATATATGAGTTACCATAGGAAATTGCAACTTAGTTGATGTTTTGAGTTAAGGTGAGTAGATATAGAGTGACTAGGGATATAAGATATTACGATACCTACCCTTTAGATAGCATTTTCCAAATTTTAAGACCTAAACTTACCTTTTAACATGAAAGCACTTTAGACACTATATTTTGTGGAGTAAACCAACAATAGCTAAACATAGTAAGAGAAAGGGTGGTATATGGGGGTTTTAATGAGTTGAAAACTTTCATGAACCAAGCCCTTTTTGTAAGCTAAAGGTTTTACTGATCAATTTACAATCTTATAATCTTTATGCTCAACTAGTTAAACAACATGTACAATGCATTAATAAAAGTTTAAATAATTATTTTAAATTTTAAATAATTATTTTATCTTTTTTAAATCAAAAAATGTAAATATTATTTATTGTTTATGCATTATAAAAAAATCCAATGAAATATTTAATTCATTTATTAATGGACATTGATGAAATATTTAACTCTTTTATTAATAAAACAAATAATTGATTTCTAATGGACGTTAATGAAATATTTAATTTATTTACTAATAAACATTATAACATATTATTTAAAAACTCATTTAAAAAAAAATTCTTTATCCCTCATGTTTAATTTTTTTTTATGAATTTTAATGTGAAGAAATAATTGCATATAAAATGATAAATGAGAATACAATTAATACCACAACTAGGATGAGAATTGAAATTTGATTGTGTTAGAATGTTTCAATATATGTGGGTTAAATTAAAATGTAACTAATTTGATGATTTGATTTCAATGTAGTTAGTATTATCAAATTATATACTATGTATATTTTTCATATAATGAGTTACTCATAATGTCTTATTATTTGACTACTATTTCCATGGTTTATAAATAATAAAATGACTCTACATTTAAAAGGTTAAATATAAGAAGAGTTTTATGAAATAGAAGATGCAAAAAGTACTTCTAATACTAATGACTCATTCCTACTTTATTATCTTATCCATGTTTTGAATTAGCTCTTTGTTTACATAATCATAATTCTTCTTCTTTTGTTTAAATAACATGTCCTCAAACTATGGATGATAATATTGCAAAGTAGGCAATGAGCATTTGCTTGTTAATTCTTTAGCTTCATTATAAGTTTCAAAAACTATATCTCATAATATGATAATATAATTTGACAAAAATATAATGGAAATACATCAATATTACCATAAATGATAGAATATAAAAAAGGTAAGAGTTTCACAAATTATATATATAATATGATATGTGTTGAAAAAATATTGAAATACATTAATAATACCATGATAAGTTAAAATATAGGAAAGATGTGTTTTCAAGAATATATATTATAATATGATGTTATTGTGGTGCTAGTAAGCTATTCACATGTCTATAATTTATGAATGATTAAAGTAAACTGGAAAACTGTATAAATGGCTTCTTATATCTATGTATAAACGGGTTCATATTTGAAAAACCGTAACTCATGACATGATTTGTTCATTAATCATGTATAAAAACTTAAACTTGTGACAAAACCCATTTAATAAGTGTGTCTCGTATTTGGATTAGACACACTTATCAATTAAAAAAGTTATAAATAAGTCTATAAAATACTTACATATATAAAGTGAAAATTGTGATAAGAAAATTAACTTCTGTAAATACTAATGGCATAAGGTCTTGAATATTGGTATAAAATTACAATTGGAACAACTGTTTTAATAAAGTCTCATCAAATATAATAAAACTAAAAACACATAAGTTTCATAATATTATTGAATTAATTTAAACAATGACTTAGGTAGACATAAGTTACTGTTAGTGTTGATTCCAAATTCATCACATTTTCTATTAGATTCTCAAGGAAGATAGTTAGAGAATCTACACATAAAAATATACGACATTGAAAATTTATAAAAATAGTTTGGTTTATTACCTTCATCTCCACAGAGTTAATTTTATGCCTATTTAATTTGTTGTTATTTCTTAATCATTTTTAATAATTTAGGACGTGTTTGTGTATAAATTTTTAGCTTTGTCTAGATAAAGAAAAGTTACTATTAATCTGACTTTATATCATAGACAAACAATTTGACATTTATAGTTGACTTCTATACTAACTATTGGTTTAAACAAACAAATAGTAATAAGATTATTGCCTTTCGAGTTCTTTATTACTCTCATCAAATTGAACTTATGTTGGGTAACATATCGATTCACCTCTAAGGTATAAATAAGGAAATGGCAAGTCATGACTTGGGTAACCCTATTTACTGTTTTTGCTATCAAGTACATGTCTATAACTAGAGTTTAAAAAACCTCTATTTAGGAATTTTTACTGCAAATATCTTAGGGTACTTTATATTATGGATATATGTTTTAAAACATTATTTATACTCCAGCAGTTTTTTCATCATTATCATCATTTGGGTTTTTGATATTAAAAGTTCTTTGTTATAACTTAACTTATTACTTGCAACTTAAAAGATAGTAGAGGGCATTACCTCTTAAAAATACTGCTCCTTTACTATAATTGTGAGTCATGAAAATGTGTAGCCTAATTTAATCATAATTTATTTATCTCCTCATTTTTGAATAAGTTTTCTCATGACAAATATAAAAACAATTTCAAGATATGTCAAATTTTTCACTTTTATCATATTCTCCATATAGATGCCTTAAGCAAAGTACATGAAGAAAAAGTTGAAACATTCACAAGATGATTAGCATTGTTACTAAAATCATGTAAGACGAATAAAAAACAATGTAATATTATGTTTCAAGCAATTAAATGAAAACTTCTATCATCTATTCCTCAATTTAAGTAATTAAATAAAAAAACTATTAGAATTTTTATTAATACAAAATTCTTTCAATCAAACACCAAAACCCTCATTATAGGAATTATAGCCAATCGACTTAACAAACATTTTAAAACAATATAAATATTAATGATGTGTTAAAACCCTAATAGCTTTAAAAGCCAAGACTATTTGCATAAATTATAGGCACCATATGTTGTTGAGAGGGAGAATGATAGATTGACTTACCTTTATCATTATTCCTAATATTGTCAAGCACGGCTCTTTAGGTATGATGACGTAATGCTTTCCAAATAACCAAAATATGAGGAAGGGAGATTTATCCCAATAAAAAAAAAGGATGATGTGGAGAGATAGGAGGGGAAATCCACTAAAATATTGTATATTAAAAAAATGAAATACGATATCCAAGAAAAAAATAATTTGTAAAATAGGAGGCAAAGGCATAAACCTGGAACATACATTCAATATAATTTGTACTGAAGGTGTAGACCGTGTATGCGCCTTCAAGAAATTTACTTAACGTTGAATTGTTACTTATATAAGCCACATGCAACTAACTCAACACGAAGGACATCATTCATAGGCCATCTAGGAGGGAGAGTTAAACCACATGAAACTTGTAAAATTGGTGACTTCATGTTCCATTGACAATGCTACAACATTTTACTTCTTAACTTTTAGGATCAATCATAGCTTGTCATTTGATGTCGTAAGCTATCACGTCAGCATGCCTAGAATATGACTTTAGTAGATCACCGAATGGAGCCATATCTACAGTTGATAGGTTTCCTCAAAGTGAGTCGTCTACCTTTTATGCAGCTAGATTAGCATATGATCATTGCCCTGGTTGAGAAGTGGAGGCTAGAGACGCATACGTTTAACATGCTAACTAGAGTGTTAACAATTACTCTAATGTGGGGGTTAGGTTGCACATTAGTCTAATGTGGCTATAGGATATGTATTGAGTCATGCCATAACATGCAAATATTGAGCACGTGACACATCTTATGCATGCATACATCTTATAGCTACTCAATAGATTTATCTTTGCTAACAAAGTGAGCTCCTTGTACACAGCATGTTTTTGCCATTATTGAAGCACTTAGATGTGATAGACACATATAGTTAGGGGTCTGCATTTTTTGCTTGGTTGTATCACCATCTTTGTGTTGCATTTACCTTAGTAACTCACAAGATGGAAGGGGCAACGGTACTCCTTTAAGTGTGGGCATAGGATAGATTCTTCCATATAGCATCTATTAGCTGCCATTGATTAGTTGTAAAGGCTAGAGCTCCTTTGGCCACACGATGGAGGATGAACCCGGATACTATGTATCACCCAACCTATGTTGTTGCTGCTTATAGGGATGCTCTTGATAAGTAGATTGTTGATAAGGTATTTCTTCAACTTTTTTAAGTTTTCCATTTGATGATATGCATAATTACATCTAAATCTTACTTGCTACCTATTAGGTCGAGTGGGAGGCATATGCAGGAAACTTGATTTACATTCTATCACCCTTATATAGAGTAAGTAGACACATTTGGATTGCTTAGGTGTCACTCATATGTTTCCACATAGTTAAGAGGCATTTACCAAATTGTGTTGCTAGGTAGTTTGGGGGTTTCCAATATATTCCATAGGATGTTAATACACAACTCGAGCTCCATCAAATCGACCTATGTAGGAGAGTTGACATGGATTGTCTAATATAACATGCAATTTACATTGCATTATAGAACTAGCGTTCAGGCTAATTGATTCACTTATAGGGCCCTCGTAAGGTGCAACAAGGATACATAAGGTGGTATAGATCTAACGGCCATTCGTATATAGAATGTATAGGAGCAATTCTTTAACATCTAGTAAATATAATGTCAATACTAATTGGGTGATGCATTGCATATCCAATACTAATTCATTTTATGGTTCTTTGTAACATGTAAGCTGATACATTATGGAAAATTTGCTTATCCTCAAATCATGCTACAGTTGTTGCTCTAGCTGGTCATGGTCTTGAGTTTATACATAACCATGGGGTGAGGGCTAATGTTGTAATCATAGGCTCACCAGAATTAGGGTGTGGAGGTTAGAGGCATAGCCTACTAACATTTGGCAACAATAGTAATCGATTCTTGCACATCATCGAACCATGGGACTTAAATGACCTCGAAACCCAGCTTAAGGACAAGAGTATGCAGTGCAAGCCTAATAACTCCCACTGGATGCCAATGAGATGGACGGAAGCTCAGTTTCAGTACCTAACACTTATGTCACACCATGTTATTATTCCATTTGTGGTCATTTTCCTACACCACCTGCTCTGTAAAATAGACACCTTAGTAAGTAAACAATATATCAAGGTGAATCTTCACAACCTGATACAAACTAGACTCTAGTACATCTTCGTGACTTCAAAGATGCCCCCTAACATCATCCAAAATAAGAGTCATAAGCTCTTCCTACTCCAAATGCAAGGCTAGTTAGAGAGCACATAAATGCATTTATGCGGCTTGCACAACAATTTGGAAGAAGAAGGAACAATAGGGGTAGGATACTATTTTATCTTATCTAACATGTAAATTGCTATTTGAAATTTTTAAATTTATTAACATCTTTTAATAAATTATTTTTTTCTCTTTTTATATCTATACTTTTACATCTTTTTTAAACAATTATTTTCATAATTTTTTTTCCAATAATAAATTTTCTCAAATTAATTTCTTTTGTGTTTTAAAAGATTAAAAGTTTACATAAGAAAAAAATTAATTTTCATAAATTTGAAAAATCTAAATATTTATTGAAAATTTATTAAAAAATATTTTTTCACGATATATACTAAAGGCGTGTACCCAAGATGCGACTTCAAGGCATTATACTGGGTGCGCATTCTGAGTTCACACCTTCCCTACCTATTTTACAAATTATTTTTTGTGTACCCTGTTTTGTGATTTTTAAAAAATAAAAAATAGAAACTACATTATTTTAGTGGATTTTCCGAGGTAGGAGAGTTGAGAAGAAGAGAGAGAGATATGATTAGTTGTTGATGGCTTAGTGTGGTCTAGAAGAATCATGAAACCCTAGGTTATAAAATCAATAACACTTGAGAATAATAATAATAATAATAATAAACAACAACAACAAAATAAATATAATAAAAGAAATTTATATAGTATTAATATTAAATGAGTGGGTTAAACCCATGACATATTTTTGAGACCTATTTAATCAACAGGTTTGAGAACCAAACGTTAACTTAAACACAAATTATGTCATATTTAAATGGGTTTAACCCATTTGTATCTCATATTAATCTTTTTGTACACAAACCTTTTTATATCGTGTTGTGTCATGTTTGAGTTTCTCAAGTCTAATCTCAAGTTGCTAACCCTACTGACCCTCCAGATAACGATTTCCAAATTTTAAAGTCGAAACTTCCCCCTTAGCAAGGAAACACTTTGGATCCGATACTTTGTAGAACTTATATGGTATAAGGTATTGTGGAATCAAGCTATTAGTAGATATAGATGTAAATATAGAAATTTTTAATTGAATAAAATATAGGAGTAATTTGTAGTAATGATAATTTTTTATTGTAATTTATTAAGGAACATTAATTGTATAAATGAGTCAGTAGAGAATGATTTTGTAATTATAGGTGTATTATCTAGCTTCCTAGAATAGGTTTTTCTCCAAAATTGTAATTATATTTGCATATTTTGCCTCCATATGAGAGATGAATAGAATGGAAAGTACAAATTTTCTTCACATGTTATTAGAGCAATGCTAAATTTAACTAAATTGCTCCAAACCTTGAATCAAAACCTTAGTCTTTAAAACCTATAATAAAAAGCTAAATGGTCTCCCATGGATCTCTTGTTCCGACAACATCAAATAACTTATTAACACAACCTATTATTATCTAACAAGATGATTTTGTTTTTCCCACAACTATTATACTTGATGAGACTAATTACTCATTATGGTCTCAACTTATGGAGATACGAATTGGAGCATGCAATAAAGTTGGGTACCTTGCTAGGGAAACCAAAAAACTTGCACCTGAAGATCCTAATTTCAAGACATGGATTACTAAAAATCAAAGAGTGAAAAGTTGGTTTATTGACTCAATGAATCCTTTGCTATTGCAACGATTTATTCGTCTTCTTGTAGCAAATGAAATATGGGAGGCTATGTTAAAAACCTTCTATGATGGATCTAACAAAACCCATCTTTTTGAATTAAATAAAAAATCTTTCTCTACCTGAAAAGATAGTAGACCATTATCAACATACTATAATGAACTTGTTGCTATTTTTCAAAAAATTGATCACAGGTTATTTTCTCAAGAGGGGACTGTTAAAGGAGTAGTTCAATTATATTTAACAATGGTTAGGCTCCAAGTCCACATTTTCCTAAGTGGACTTGATTCAAAATTTGATCAGGTTCAAGGAGAAATCTTACATAAGGACCCAAAACTTGATTTAGAGAGCACGTATGCATATGTAAGGAGAGATTATCAACAAAGAAAAACAATGGGATGACCTTACTCAATCTCTAAACAGTCAATTTTGATGGCTAATCAAACTCAACAAGGATCATCATCTGGCTTAGGAAAGAATCAAAACAACTATTTTTTCATAAAGCTTAACAATTTTGTGTGTGATCATTGTGGTGAATCAAGTCACTCAAAACAACATTGCTATGAAATCATTGGTTATTCTGATTGATGAGGATCATTTAGCACCTAAGAGGATAGAATTGAAATCCCAAGATCCATTGCAAGGAATTGGAGGTCCAATGACTTGAGCTAAAGTTAAGAGGATGAATGATGTCTTACAAGGATTAGTCATAGACCTACAAGCCAAGGAATTAAATTACATGAAAGGAGAACCAACACCTATCAATGTGATTCACGATTCCATGGAGGGATGCAAGGATTTGAAGTCCTAGAATAGAAATGTTGTTTATTGAACGGAAAAGGGCAAAAGGATTTGCGATTTTGTTTTGTTATGTTTTAGTATTGTTTTGGTTTGTAATTTAGCATCGGTCCATAAGAGGATAAGGATGCAAACTAGATTAGGAAACTTAGGTTTTGTATCTTATTGTTGCATTTTATCCTTATAAGACCGAGCAAGGGGCCAGCATAAGACAATAATTGAATATTGAAATTACAACACTTCTCTTCGTGAAAAGAAACCCTCCCTTGTTCTTTGCAAAAGAACTCTCCTTTGGAATTCTTCAATCGAATTGATTGGGGAAATTTCTAATTGATAACTTAGGTTTCAGTCAATAGGTGTGATCGGGGTTTAGTTCCGTGTTACTTATTTGAGATGATCCTCGAGGATTTGATTCAATAGCGTTTGTCGGGTTCTAGGTTTGATATACTTAGGGTTCATGCATTATTTAGTATCAGAGCTTTGGCTTCTTGAATCAAGTAATCTCTATCCTTTGTTTATTTGCTTGTTGTTTAATTCCATACTCTTTGTTCAAACCCTAAATTTGTATAAAAAAAAAAAAATTCGGTCATAAGAACAATTGGGGACCGACAATAAACAAGTCTAGCTTAGTCATTGTAAATCAATTGTCATTCAATTCTTATTCCTTCTTTGAAGAATATGTATAAAAAAAAATCACAATTCAGTTGTGGAAGAAATCCAATTGCCGAAATCACATGAGAAGAAGGATATAAGGAGTTATAGAAAGAGATGAAGATAAGGTATTCAAGGTTATTTTAGGAATTGTATAACTTTTGAGGATGAAAGTTTTTATAAGGGGGGATAATATAAATATACATTTTTCATAGATATATATAATTATATTTATTAAATAATTAATATAAAATAAGACTAAGCTTAAATGAGTAAATAGATAAAATAAATGGGGGCAAATTTGTCTTTTCATGATCAAGATATATAAGCCGCTTGACCTAGTAACTCTCTCTTTTCCCTCATTTGTACAATTTCAACCTAAGAAACAAACCAAAGACCCTCTCAAAGACTTGCAAGACAACTTAGTGAACAACCCCAAGATGAACCCTTTTTCAAAAGGTAAGGATTTTATTCATCAAGGTGTTTATTTTTTATGATGAATTACTAGATCTAAAGTTTAATTGGTGATATATGATAGAGTATGGAACAAGAACGAGGTGGAAAGGATGTGGAATCAAGCAAATTGAGGGTTCCAATCACAATCTAAAATAAGTAAGTGTACAAATTCAATATAGTGCATGAGAATTCATAGATTAAGTGATTAATTAGACTTAGAATCATAGAATTAGGGTTGAGGATCAAATTGGAGAAGATAAAAAGGGTTTTCACGATGAACAGTGTAGTATACAGTTAGATACACGCCTGGGTACCTACCCATGTCAAAATATGAGTATACATAGAGAGATACACGATTGGCAGACATGCCCATATACTTAAGTATGTCAAAGGATGAAAATTCACAAAAGGTACATAGCCACCTTACACAACTGTGTACCCACCCATGTTAAAGTATATCACCACAAGCACAACTGAGTACTTAAGTGTGCTAAATTGGAAAATTTTATAGAATAATACACAGCTATAAACACGATCATGCTCTACGCTGTGCCCTACTACATGGTTTCTTTCTTGATTGTATTGTCCAAGAACATGTCCTATTTGATTTTAATTTAATTCTAAAATATATATTAAGCTTGACGATGCCTTAAGGAAGGGAATTATACAATTAGAATACACGTAATAAATCAGTAAACCTAGATTACTTGTAGGATAGAACTAAGTATAGTTCTTTGTAATTGAACAAGGTTACTTCCTTTCATTAAAGACGCATAAAGCTATTGTAGGAACATATGTCTGATATGAACCGCGCCCACGTATGACGAAACCCTATATCAATACGTTTAGAATTGCAACCCAAGATGCCAAAAAAATCAAAGTGGAACCGCAACCCATTGCCTATAGATGATGCAAGAACCTTGGTATATTCTGTTGACGCCACAATCGGGATGAAAGACCGATTGATAAGTCTGAGGTGAATGCCACAGAAGAGATCCGATAAGTTCAAGAGAAGTTCTTTAGAGAACCAAGAGAGGAATTCTCTCAAATTGTATTAAACAATATTGTATCAAAGTTGTATCTTGTGTTTTCCAACCTTAGCAGCTTTTAATAGGGTTTACAGCTCGTAAAACAAAAGCCCAAAATGACATAACATAATAAAGTTGCGGAAAAATAACAAACAGGCAATGTACGCTGGCGGCGTAATAGGCGGCGTAGTAGCCAGTGTAGGATGTATGCCGGGTGTATAGGCCAACGGCGTAGTAGACGGCGTAGTCCCTCTGTCGCGCTCTAATTGCAATGCCAGTTCAAAGCCGGCAGCGTTTAAGCCAGCATTGTCAAGGCCGGCCGCTTTGATCTCCTATGCTTTGATCTCCTTGAATGACTAGAAATGCAAGGACATTCTCATGGTTGCTCCACCCTTTTTCGGCTTCTTGGATATCCTTTATCAACCCGTTAAGTGCTTCCTTGAATCGTTTCGCTCGAGTTCTTATGATCGATCCGGGTGGCACTTTAAGAGGATCCACATTCCACCTTCTAGCTTAACTCCCATCAATGCTTTCATCATTCCCCTCCTCTTGAAAAGGATTTATCCTCAAATCATTGCCTACATCAAAATGACTCAAATCAGTAACGTTAAAAGTAGCACTTACTTTATACTCACATGGTAAATCTAACTTGTAGGCATTATCATTGATGCACTCAAGAATTTGAAATGGTCCATCGCCTCTAGGAAGTAATTGGTGGGTGTCGAATCTAACAAAAATAAAACCTACTCCTAGACAATTATATGATTTGCATATAGTGGTGAGTAGGGTCGAATCCACAGAGATTGGTTAAAGATATTTCTATTCAAAGGGCATAAAGATGAAAAGAAAATAAGGGGGAGTTTTGTTTATGAATCAAAATAAAGTCGAAGCAAGATAATAGAATCGTATATTGATAAAAGCCTAGCCAAAGGAATCAAGATAGTTTAATTCAAGGAATTGATCATCGATGCAAATGTTTTCTATTCTTATTCCTAGATAAACTGGTTATGGTTATTAACAAGCTCTAACAACCTATCTCTCTGTACTTCCTCGATAACCAAGAGAAGCTCTTTGATTATTTCTCTTATCAATTAGACAACCCCAGACAAGCGCTTAGGATTTAATCTACTAATAGCATTAAAAACTAGAGAGACCACCAATTCATGCCAGTAGATTATAAGATAACCTATTTAAACATGATCACACACCTCCATAACATGAATTCGATCATCTATTTTATAACCAAACATGTTATTGTGTCACTGAGACTAGAACAATCAAACAATTACGGATTTGACGTGCTAGTTGACAATATATTAACTTGCTAATTGAGTAGAAGAGCTCTATTCATACCAATCAACAAAGATAATAATGACAAAACGATCAGAAGATATATGAATATCCGAAAACAACGAATAGATTAAATATAAGTCAATTAGACCTCACAATTCGTGGAGAATTAAACATCTATGACCCTTTGGCTAGAAAAGTAGCTTAGCTACTCATGTTCATCAATAAAACGAAAATAAAAAGTAGAGACATGATGAAACCGGTTGCTTGCTCTGCCTCCAAGATGATCCAAAGATTCCAGATTAAAAGATTTAAAAGTTGTCCTCACCCTCTAGGGTTAGTTCTATTTATATTGTTAGAGGGATGGCATGTGATCTTTTGCTAGCAAGATACGAAAATATCTTTCCTTTTCCAAGTAGATTTCGAGAAGTGAATCATCGTCTGCCTGGCACGCCCTACCATACGACCGTGGGTCAAGCCGTGCCTTCCTCTGTGCATAATTCACGTATCATCTTCCATGTCCAGTGTGTAGCACGGCTCCACCTACGGCTAGATTTTCAACCGTGCCTTCCTCTGTGCATGATCTACAAGTTCTTCTCCTTAGCACGTCTAGCTTCCACCACGGCTCCAAGCATGGTTTCTCCCACGGCTGCCACCACGGCCGTGCCCTAAGCCGTGTCTCTCTCTGTTGAAAGTCCACATTTCCGCCTTTTCGTCCAGTGTGTAACACGGTTTACGCCATGGCCGTGCCTCAAATCGTGCTTCCGATACACGGTTGTGTACTTCAACCATGTATCTTCCTATTGATTCAAAACCAAGTACACGGCCGTGTACTTCAATTACACGCCCATGTACTTCCCTTCGGCGGTTTAAATCCTTGTCTTGATCCAAGTTGTAGATGACTTCTCTAATTTACTTGAATTAGCATCCTTGACTCCATTTAACCTGATTTATCACCATAATAGAATTAAGTACCATTTCCTTATGATTTCTATAAAATCAATAATGAATTAACACAATTTATACTATAAAGATTAAGTATAAAATGGCTCTATCAAATTCCCCCACACTTAAACTCTTGCTTGTCCTCAAGCAATTGAATCAAATCAATTGAGAAATCTGTCATAGATTATACAAACTTTCTTTTCATCATTCCAAGCATCTATTCATTTGTAATTCATGACTTGTAATTTTAATGTCTACTACTTCAACCAAACTGGTTTCCTATGATCAAATTACCATGGACAAAATTTAATAGCTAATCTAAACAAAACAAACTTTAATCCTCATGTTTAGCAAAAGAATTTTTATTCCAAAAGTAAATACTTAATCCACTAAGGAAAAACACCCAATTAAACTTCATTGGATATTATCAAGCATATAATCCTTGCAGCATAAAGTAAAAGCATATGGTATAAGCTCTTTGCTAGATATTCTCTCTTTTATACATCTTTGTTTTATTCAATGAATGTTTACATTCATGTTCTTTTGATTTATTCAAGCATCTATTTTGATGGGTTTTTGCCCACTTCTTTTCATGAACTTTTGCCTTTTTCGCCCTTATCGTTATAGTGAGTTCATTGAGTCGGCAACATCCCGAGCTCATCACTCAAGTGACGGGGTTTTGAGATACCCCTACGGACTCTTCCTCACTCTAACATTCAAGTTTGAATACTCTTAACTCAATTAGTTGAATCATTGGAGTAATGGCTATGCTTGATTCTTTTTTTTTTTTCACTAAGTGTTATGATTGCTTTACAAACAACTTCAAAGAGTATACAGTAGCTAATATAACCTAGAAGTAAACTTGTTTATTTTTCACTTAGGGACTCGACTTACTCTTAGACGCTTCCTGTCATCATTTCTCATACATTCCAACACAATGATGGAAACATGTCCCATCGCCAATTAGTCAGCCCATAAAGCACTTTTTGGGAAGGAACATTACCTTGAATTGTTAGGAACACCTTCAATTGTAGGATTATTAGCTCTTGGAGCATTTTCCTACCAAAATCCATTCAAGAGGCCAAAAATGGTGTCTTTTGTTTGTCTTTGTAGTTAAGTTTTTCAAACTTTACCACAAAGAGGGGCAGCTGTAAACACCCCATTTTTGCCCTAAGAGTCAATAATTTTCAAAAATAATCAATTCTCAATAATCTTCAAACTTTTTTTTTTCAATTTTCCCAATTTTTCTCTAATTTACCAAAAATAATAAAAATATTCAAAAAAATAAAAATAAATAGGAAAACACATCAATTTTGAAAAAAAAGATTTCATAAATAGCAATAATAAGTAATAAACAATTTTTACAATTTTTTGAAATTTCAAAAAATACAAAAAAAATAGAAAAATCGCATTGCATATATGCAATTTGCGAAATTATAAAAATCAGGAAATTGGGCCAGCACAGCTGGTTCGTGTGTGCGCCTGGAACGTGTGAAAACGCCTGAGGTCCCGAGTTCGAATCCCCCCGCGCGCTCGGAAAATTTTTTCTTTCTTTTCCCTGGAGCTGCCACGTGGCAGCATGCGATTGGCCGAGAGAAAACGCGTGCGTCGCGCGTGATCGTCTTCCTCACCTGGACAAACGCGAGGAGAAGCCGGAGCAGATCCGATGAAGACGAAATCGGCCATTTTTCCTCAAATCTTTTGGATTGCTGTCAAGATAAAGCCAAATCCATCAGATAAATCAAAGAAAAACAAGAGATCAACATCAAATAGCCGGGATAAAATCGAATCCAAAAACGAAAAAATATGGGTTTATCCAAATCGGAGGATTTGAGATTATCCGGAGTAGATTTGAGATGCCTATAAATAGAGAAGAACAGGAGGAAGCTAGAGCACGAAGAAAAAGTGAGAGAAAGGAGCGAATCAGAGTACACCGGAGAAGCTTGAAGCCGAAACCACCGACCGGAGTTAGAGCCACCGCAAGGAGACGTTATGGGAGTGAATCGCCACTACCATTGGACTCAGCACCCTCAAGAAGCTAGGATTCGACACCTCACCCGCTGCAAAAGGCCGCCGGAACGTCGTGACTGAGCAACCCCCGCCGCCGTGTCCGATCGATTCGACCCGACCCGATTCGACCCGACCGACTCGACCCGCGCACCGACCCGAACCCAGGTAAGTCGGGTTTTCCAGATTATTTATTTATTTATTTATTCCGAATTTATTTATTATTTGTTATTTCTTTAGCCATTTACTTATTTGTTGGTTTAGGTTTTATTTTCAATAAATAGGAAAATGTAGAAAGTAGGTTTTTTTTTAGGATTTAATAATGCAAAATAATAATAAAAAAATAAATAATAAAATATAGAAAAATAGTAAAAAATATTAGGAAAATAATAATAAAATTTTAGATTTCAAAATAGGATAGATGATAAACTTAGGATAAAATTTTCAACAAAAATTCCCAAAAATCACAAAAAAAATTATAAAAATCACAAAAATCATAAAAATCATGAAAATTAATAAAAAAATTCAAAATTATAAATGAATCATTAAAAAAATGAGTTTTAGCACTTAGAAAAATCATTTTTCTTCAAATAAATCAAAAATTGATGTTTTCCTCTAAAAAATCATTTTCAAAATAAAATCAAAGATTAGGCTTAGAAGTTTTTTTTAGAAAAAAATCCCAAAAATGGTAAAAACATAAATCGAAAGAAATTTCAAGAATTAAATTTCACCAACACACTTAAAGTTTTCAGAAAAGCGAACTACAGCTTGTTTGATCCTGAGTAGCAGGTACGTAGGCACCCATTCGGGTCAACCCATAAAATGAATGAAAAATCATTTTCTTGAAATAATTCAAAAACATAATAAAAAGTAACAGAAACAAAATAGAAACACATTTCTAAAGAGAAACAATTTCAAGAGATTAGGTGGTAACCGTAAAGGTTTTAATAGGTTAGCCTCCGGACTTAGAAACTCTAGTTTTCCCTTTTCCTCTTCACAAAAACGAGAAGAGGAAATCACGACGACTAGTGGTCCAAATTAAGACTAATCCGCTCCTTTAGTCTTAATTCAATTTTCCCAACAACAGTTGGGTGGCGACTCCAAAAATCAAACGAAATTCCTAACTCAAGTCGAGGATCTACATTAGATGAGCATAGGGTCTAGTCTAGATCGGATTAGGAATGGGAATTCAAAAATTAGACTCGACAGGATGGCGACTCCACTAGGGACCCATGCCAGCAGGCTAGCCACCTGGATCTCTTCGAGTTGTTATCTTTAAGAAATGTGTTTCAATTATTACTCTGTTACTAACTTTTCAGGATTTAGTTAGATTTTAGTTTCTTTACTGTGGGGGTTTGCATGCATACATATGTTTGTGTGAGTAGATGTGGTCGAACCCGGACTGTCCTAGAAACCTAAGACGGGGAGCCATTGTGTAGGTTTCGGGCAAAGTGAGTTGACTCACCATTCGGGACCGATTAAGCTACCCCACCCTATGCTTCGATATGGCCTGAGATCCATTTCTTCGAGAATGCGGGAGGCCATAGAGCTCGGGAACCAATTAGAACCAACCGACTTGCATACATAACATCATAAGGGGTTGACAATTGGATGACATTGTAATGGTTTGTTATTTTTGTCCTTGGAGTTCAGGACCATTTCCCTGTAATGTTTTCATAGTTCTATTTGTAACTAGGCTGTTTTTATTGTAATAGATGGCTAGCAGTGCAGTCGACCGCCTCCTCCGCAAAGAAATTCGAGTGTACAAACCCTTGGACCCAAAGTTGGTACTTGACCATTGGTTTACTTTGTACAACCTAGAGGAACAGGCCTTCATCCAGCAAAAGATCGGCCCCATCCTCTCACTGACAAAGATTGAGGTAAATCTGCCTTTAGTCCGGGCTATGCTTCAATTATGGGAAATTGAGCCTGCCGCCTTCTTTATTGGGCCACATGAGATCACCCCTACCCTGGAGGAATACACTCAGCTGCTACAGGCACGAGCACTAACCAATCAGATCTACATTTCAGACCTAGAGGTCGGGCCAGCCGGTACCTTCAGCAGATTACTAGGCATCCGGAAGACAGCAATCAACAAAGCCCTGGCGGACTGTAATGGATATTCCATACGCATGGATGACTTAGAGGCCTGGTTCATCGCCCGAGAGGACAATGGGGATAGAAAGGACATCCTATATGGGGACCTTAAAACTTACAGATAGAGAAGGGTGAACGCTTTCATCTTGACAGCCTTCGCTACCATATTGTTCCCCATTGGGACCTTCTATATTCACTACCGGGTTGTAGAGCTGGTGACCCAATTCCTGGAGGGAAGATCTTATATCCCGACTTTACTGGCTGAACAGATCCGGAATTTGAATTTCCTCAAGAAGAAAGGCCATGGGATCCTTCGCTCAAGCCTCAACCTGCTGTTAATATGGTTTGTAAGCCATCTCAAGTGCTTCGGGTTAAACATGGTCAGGAAAAACCTAGCCCAATAGGTGAATCTGGTGGATTCATGTATAGAAAAGGTAAAGCTACCTGACAACCTTACCACCCACAGTTGGGTAAAGCTGCTTAGAAGCTTTAGTGCCGAGGACATTTTATGGACAACCAGATGGAGTTGCTGTGACAAAATCATCTTGACCTGCAGTAACTTCCAAGCCGTGCCTTTGATCGGAATCACCGGATGTATCGGATATCGCCCCAACTCCGTGGTCCACCAATTCGGTACTATCCAAGACATAGTTTATCGGCCCTCGCTCGAAGCAGTCACCTTTGAGTATCAAAATCCGAACCTATTGGTAGCCGAGAAGTTTGCTAAGCTGGCAGAGGTCAAAGCACTTTGGGAAGCCAGAATTGAAAGCCCGAATGTAGACCTCGGGGAGTTAGATGGCGAAGTGGGAAAACACCGAGCCACCAGAGAGTTTGTAATCCGCCAGCTATACCAGATAGGAGAAAGAGCGCATCGGGTTCCAGACGTCAATCAGCCAAGACCAGACAAGATCAATCCAGAGACAGAAGTATACCTAGAACAGGTCAAGGCTCGCATGGAAGTATACTTCGAAGCTACAGATTATAAGAAAGATATTTGGAAGGGACGTTTCAAAGAATCTGACCAAAGGAACAAGGCCTTGGAAGCACAGTTGGAGAAATGCCAAGCCAAAGTCAAAGAATTGGAAGCCGTCATCAGTGGGAAGTCTGAGCCTCCACAACAGAAGACTAAAAGAACTAGGAAGTAGATCTTTATTTTATTTCATTTTGAACTCTATAATTTTATTAATAAAAGAGAAGTTTCACTATTACATCGTTAATCAATTGTCGACCCTTTTTACTTTAGCATCCGTGTGAGCATCTGGTTTGCATATTTACTAAAAAATAAGAACAAAGAAAAATAAATAAAGAAAGAAAATTGAAGAGTTACTAATCTTTTCAAGGTCCTAAAAGTTGCCTCTAAATGGTCAGCTTAACCTAAAGCTCATAGTCACTTGCTCTAAACATAAAACCAAAGACCTCCATAACCTACTCTCAACTTAAAAGACCCCATATCTTGATTTAGCCTCGAAACGTAAAATGTCCCAACACCATTTAATCCTAAAAGCTGCACTTGAAGTTTCCTTTCCATCAAAAGTCATCTAAACCAGACACAGATTTTTTTTTTTTTGGGCACACTTTCAAAGTAGCTATGGTCAATTATCACTGAGGGTATAAAGAAGACTATTCCAAATACTTGAGTCGTAGGCGCTTAAGACCAAATCACTTGTTCAAATTGACAACAGTACATGGGGACACCATGAGAAGTGGAGAACATAGGCAAATTTGATAAAATGGAAGGGTATCTTTGTTTAAAAGGTTTAAGATGACAAGAGGCAAACCACGTCCCAAACACTAACCCTTAAACACTTGAGAGTTGAGTGTTATTAATGTGAGGTTCTGGACTCATTCCTTAAAGGAGGTCTATCTTGAATTTGGTACGTTAAATCAAAATAATGTTAGGCATTCATTTTTGCTACCCTAAACACAATCATCTTTTGACAAACAAGAGTTTCAAAATTTAACCCTACCGTCAACCACCCCACAATGGAATAATTGGGAAGATAGAGACATCAATAGTGCTTGCCCTAGTTGCAACAATTCAAAATTTTAGCCATAGATAATTTATTTGAGATGAAGAGAAGTCCACATTCTGAAAAAATACGCATAACCCACTGGAAATAATCACCATTGGGCCCAAAGGAAAAAGAGAAAAAAAGATGGAAAAAGAAAATGAATGAAAGAAAAAAAAAACTAAAAGAAAAAGAAAGAAAAGAAAAAGAAAAGAAGAGAAATGAGAAAAGCCCAAGAATGTAGCCAAACCTATAAAAAGCCCAACAACACTTGAAAATACCAGGGCCAAATACGAGAGTAGTTTAAAGATATACTACTTTTTTTTGAAGACTTCTCCAAATCATTGAAAATAACTTATCTTAAGCAAAAATTGCTAGGGCAAGTACTATTCTAGTTCTTTTTTTCTCAAGGTTTCTTGACTTACAAACCCAAGTTGAAATGATGATTCTTTAACATACTTTTCTGAAAAAAATGACCAAAGAGCCTAAATTGCATTACAAGTATTAAAAAGGCCTAACAAATTGATTAAAGCGTATTACTTACAAGAAAGACCATAATTTTTGGAATAGAAGTCAAGAGTGACATCTGAACCGAGAGATTGTAAGGAAGTCCTCTTAGATTAAACCAATTAAAAACGAGATATCCAGTTGTAAGTGGAATGAGGAAATTTACTCATTGGCATTGTTTAGCCTTAAATACTGATGTTCCCCAAGAAGAAGATATGAGTCTTAATTACCAGAAACCCCTCAAGAGATGATTGATTAAGCTAAGACAACACTCTGTTTCTAAGATTAAACCAAACCCTCTAAGAAAAATGAGGCAAAAGAGTAAGTGATTATTGAGCAGTAGGGAATACTTACCCTTTATTTGTATTTTTAGGAGTCTTGTCTGACTCTTTACTCGTTAGCAATGCTCACTAAAAAAAAAAAAAAACACTTTAATGTTTTGCCACATCATCCTTAGGTTTCAGAAGAGCATTTTTTCTTGAAAATTTGCAGAAAAATTTCAGTCATCACTTATTCAGAAGTCTTAAGTCATCTTGCATTTGATTGTTATTGAAAAAAATATATATAATGAATAAGATTCTCACTTAGGATATTCTTCCTTTAATAGGGTAGTCAACCCAAAAAGGGGCACTTCCCTAGATCTCTCAAGGTTAGCCCACATGGGGCACCTTTTGAGCCATCATTTTCATCATAGGGTAGTCAGCCCAAAAAGGGGCACTTCCCTAGATCTCTTCTAAGGTCAGCCTAAAGGCACCTTTCTAGACATAAAGTCCAATCAAAGGTTAGTCAGCCCATAGGGGGCACTTTCCTAAAACTTTGTCCTCATGGTCAGCCTATAGGGGGCACTTTTTGAGGCAAAGTTCAATTCTAGGTTAGTTAGCCAATAGGGGGCACTTTCCTAAAAACCTTGTTCTCATGGTTAGCCTATAGGGGGCACTTTTTGAGACAAGTTCAATTCTAGGTTAGTCAGCCCATAGGGGGCACTTTCCTAAAAATTTGTTCTCATGGTTAGCCCATAAGGGGCACTTTTTGAGACAATCCCATCAAAGGTTAGTTAGCCCATAGGGGGCACTTTCCTAAAAATATGTTCTCATGGTTAGCCCATAGGGGGCACTTTTTGAGACAAGTCCAATCCAGGTTAGTTAGCCTATAGGGGGCACTTTCCTAAAACCTTGTCCTCATGGTCAGCCCATAGGGGGCACTTTTTGAGGCAAATTCAATTCAAGGTTAGTCAGCCCATAGGGGGCACTTTCCTAAAAACCTTGTTCTTATGGTCAGCCCATAGGGGGAACTTTTTGAGACGAGTCCAATCAAAGGTTAGTCAGCCCATAGGGGGCACTTTCCTAAAACTTTGTCCTCATGGTCAACCCATAGGGGGCACTTTTTGAGGAAAAGTTCAATTCCAGGTTAGTCAGCCCATAGGGGGCACTTTCCTAAAAACCTTGTTCTCATGGTTAGCCCATAGGGGGCACTTTCCTAAAAACCTTGTTCTCATGGTTAGCCCATAGGGGGCACTTTCCTAAAAACCTTGTTCTCATGGTTAGCCCATAGGGGGCACTTTTTGAGACAAGTTCAATTCCAGGTTAGTCAGCCCATAGGGGGCACTTTCCTAAAAATATGTTCTGATGGTTAGCCCATAGGGGGCACTTTTTGAGACAAGTTCAATTCCAGGTTAGTCAGCCCATAGGAGGCACTTTCCTAAAAATCTGTTCTCATGGTTAGCCCATAGGGGGCACTTTTTGAGACAATCCCATCAAAGGTTAGTTAGTCCATAGGGGGCACTTTCCTAAAAATCTACCTCAAGGTTAGCTCATAGGGGGCACTTCCTGAGGCATTCCACTCAAGGTTAGTCAGCCCATGAGGGGCACTTTCCTAAACCATACCGATTAGTCAGCTCTCGGGGCACTTTTTGGAAATATTCCTCCAAACAGTTGCTAGTCTAACAAGACGCTTCTGTTGACAGGTAGCCAGCTTATAAGGGCGCTTCCTGAGTAAATTTTCTTTCCAAGGTTGTAAGTCTGATAAGACGCTTCCTATCATCATTTCTCATACATTCCTACACAATGATGGAAACATGTCCCATCGCCAATTAGTCAGCTCATAAAGCACTTTTTGGGAAGGAACATTACCTTGAATTGTTAGGAACACCTTCAATTGTAGGATTATTAGCTCTTGGAGCATTTTCCTACCAAAATCCATTCAAGAGGCCAAAAATGGTGTCTTTTGTTTGTCTTTGTAGTTAAGTTTTTCAAACTTTACCATAAAGAGGGGCAGCTGTAAACACCCCATTTTTGCCCTAAGAGTCAATAATTTTCAAAAATAATCAATTCTCAATAATCTTCATTTTTTTTTTTCAATTTTTCTCTAATTTACCAAAAATAATAAAAATATTCAAAAAAAATAAAAATAAATAGGAAAACACATCAATTTTGAAAAAAAAAAAAGATTTCAGAAATAACAATAATAAGTAATAAACAATTTTTACAATTTTTTGAAATTTCAAAAAATACAAAAAAATAGAAAAATCGCATTGCATATATGCAATTTGCGAAATTAGAAAAATCAGGAAATTGGGCCAGCTCAGCTGGTTCGTATGTGTGCCTGGAACGTGTGAAAACGCCTGAGGTCCCGAGTTCGAATCCCCCCGCGTGCTCGGAAAATTTTTTCTTTCTTTTCCCTGGAGCTGCCACGTGGCAGCATGCGATTGGCCGAGAGAAAACGCGTGCGTCGCGCGTGATCATCTTCCTCACCCAAACAAACGCGAGGAGAAGCCGGAGCAGATCCGATGAAGACGAAATCGGCCGTTTTTCCTCAAATCTTTTGAATTACCGTCAAGATAAAGCCAAATCCATCAGATAAATCAAAGAAAAACAAGAGATCAACATCAAATAGCCAGGATAAAATCGAATCCAAAAACGGAAAAATATGGGTTTATCCAAATCGGAGGATTTGAGATTATCCGGAGTAGATTTGAGATGCCTATAAATAGAGAAGAACAGGAGGAAGCTAGAGCACGAAGAAAAAGTGAGAGAAAGGAGCGAATCGGAGTACGCCGGAGAAGCTTGAAGCCGAAACCACTGACCGGAGTTAGAGCCACCGCAAGGAGACGTTATGGGAGTGAATCGCCACTACCATTGGACTCAGCACCCTCAAGAAGCTAGGATTCGACACCTCACCCGCTGCAAAAGGCCGCCGGAACGTCGTGACTGAGCAACCCCCACCGCCGTGTCCGATCGATTCGACCCGACCCGATTCGACCCGACTGACCCGACCTGCGCACCGACCCGAACCCAGGTAAGTCGGGTTCTCCAGATTTTTTATTTATTTTTATTTATTTATTTATTCCGAATTTATTTATTATTTGTTATTTCTTTAGCCATTTACTTATTTGTTGGTTTAGGTTTTATTTTCAATAAATAGGAAAATGTAGAAATTAGGTTTTTTTTTTAGGATTTAATAATGTAAAATAATAATAAAAAAATAAATAATAAAATATAGAAAAATAGTAAAAAATATTAGGAAAATAATAATAAAATTTTAGATTTCAAAATAGGATAGATGATAAACTTAGGATAAAATTTTCAACAGAAATTCCCAAAAATCACAAAAAAAAATTATAAAAATCACAAAAATCATGAAAATTAATAAAAAATTCGAAATTATAAAAGAATCATTAAAAAAATGAGTTTTAGCACTTAGAAAAATCATTTTTCTTCAAATAAATCCAAAATTGATGTTTTCCTCTAAAAAATCATTTTGAAAATAAAATCAAAGATTAGGCTTAAAAGGTTTTTTTAGAAAAAAATCCCAAAAATGGTAAAAACATAAATCGAAAGAAATTTCAAGAATTATTTTTCACCAACACACTTAAAGTTTTCAGAAAAGCGAACTACGACTTGTTTGATCCTGAGTAGCAGGTACGTAGGCACCCATTCGGGTCAATCCATAAAATGAATGAAAAATCATTTTCTTGAAATAATTCAAAAACATAATAAAAAGTAACAGAAACAAAATAGAAAAACATTTCTAAAGAGAAACAATTTCAAGAGATTAGGTGGTAACCGTAAAGGTTTTAATAGGTTAGCCTCCGGACTTAGAAACTCTGGTTTTCCCTTTTCCTCTTTTCACAAAAACGAGAAGAGGAAATCACGACGACTAGTGGTCCAAATTAAGACTAATCCGCTCCTTTAGTCTTAATTCAATTTTCCCAACAACAGTTGGGTGGCGACTCCAAAAATCAAACGAAATTCTTAACTCAAGTCGAGGATCTACATTAGATGAGCATAGGGTCTAGTCTAGCATAAGGATCAAGAGCACTTCGGTAAGTTTCTAAACTTGTTTAAACAATTACATATCAACATACCGTTTGTGGAAGCTCTTGCGCAGATGCCCAGGTACGCGAAATTCCTAAAGGATTTGCTCTCGAATAAGAAACGGTTGGAAGATATCTCTACTGCAGTTGTTGGAGCTGAGTGTTCGGCGATTTTGCAAAACAAGTTGCCCAAGAAGCTCAAGGATCCGGGTAGTTTCACTATTCCATGCTTAATAGGTGAACTACCGATGGAGAGAGCTTTGACGGATCTCGGGGCGAGCATAAACCTGATGCCATACTCATTGTTTAAGCAACTGAACTTGGGAGAGCCAAAGCAAATGAGGATGAGCCTGCAACTGGCAGATCGCTCGATTAAAGTCCCTAGAGGAATCATTGAGGGCGTCCTGGTTAAGGTAGAAAACTTTATCTTCCCTGTTGATTTTTTAATCCTTGATATGAATGCAGATGTGGAGGTCCCGCTGATCTTAGGACGACCATTTTTTGCCACTGCAAGAGCTATGATTGATGTGGCGGATGGAAGATTAGTTTTGAGAGTGGGGGAGGATGAACTAGTGGTGAGAATCCCAGCAGCACTGAAACAAACTTTGAACGCCGACGATACATGTTATGCTATAGATTGTGTTGACAGGTCGGTAAATTGTGTTATGCAAGAGTTGATGTGTAGAGATCCTCTTGAATTGAGTTTGATAGCGGATGATGTTGAAGTGAGTGAAAATGTGGAGATTCAAAATGTGAAAGCTCATCTGAGAGCTTGTGAGGAAGTAGTTTGTAGAAAGGGGTTTGAGAAGATTGGGGTCAGTGAGGAAGGAAGATTGAAACCGTCGGTTGAGGAACCCCCAGAACTTGAGTTGAAGCAACTCCCTGAGTACCTTGAATATGCCTTTTTGGAGGCCGATTCTAAACTCCCTGTCATTATTTCAGCTGGTCTGACAAGGGAGCAAAGGGATAGCTTACTAAGGGTCTTGAAGGAGCATAAGAGTGCTCTTGCTCGGAAGATATCTGATATAAAGGGTATTAGTCCTTCGTTTTGCACCCATAAGATCCTGTTGGAGGAGGATTTCAAACCTGTGGTGCAACCTCAAAGAAGGTTAAACCCTAATAAGAAAGAGGGCCAAGAGGAGTTTAGACTCCACCTTCCGATGACTTAATCACAAGGAGCTTCATTTCGTCGAGCAAACGACGTTAAACAAAAGCGCTTGATGGGAGGCAACCCATGCAATTAGGTAAGTTTCATTTGTGTTTTGAGTTATCACCATATTTGTTTTTCTTTTTCCAAAGTTTTGCAGAGGAGTATTTATGAAGAAGCTTTTTGAGGAGATGGACTTTGATGGGTGTCGAATCCAACAAAAATAAAACCTACTCCTAGACAATTATATGATTTGCATATAGTGGTGAGTAGGGTCGAATCCACAGAGATTGGTAAAGATATTTCTATTCAAAGAGAACAATAAGAAAAAGGAGAATGGGGGGTTTTGTTTGTGAATCAAATAAAGTAAAACAAGGTAAGAAAATCAGATATTGGTAAAAGCCTAGCCAAAGGAATCAAGATGGTTTAATTCTAGGAATTGATCATCGATGCAAAGGTTTTCTATTCTTAGTTCTAGATAAATTGGTTATGGTTATTAACAAGCTCTAACAACCTATCTCTCCTTACTTCCTCGATAACCTCGGACAAGCGCTTTGAATTATTTCTCTTATTGATTAAACAACCCTTAGACAAGCGCTTAGGATTTAATCTATCAATAGCATTAAGATCTAGAGAGACTACCAATTCATGCCAGTAGATTATAAGATAACCTATTTAAACATGATCACACACCTCCATAACATGAATTCGATCATCTCTTTTATAACCAAACATGTTATTGCATCACTAAGACTAGAACAATCAAACAATTACGGATTTGACGTGCTAGTTGACAATATATTAACTTGCTAATTGAGTAGAAGAGCTCTATTCATACCAATCAACAAAGATAATAATGACAAAACGATCAGAAGATATATGAATACCCGAAAGCAAAGAATAGAATAAATACAAGTCAATTAGACCTCACAATTCGTGGAGAATTAAACATCTATGACCCTTTGGCTAGAAAAGTAGCTTAGCTACTCATGTTCATCAACAAAACGAAAATAAAAGATAGAAACATAATGAACCCGGTTGCTTGCTCTGCCTCCGCGTTTCCTTCTTGAAGATCCAAGATTCCAAAGTTCAAAAGTTGTCCTAACCCTCTAGGGTTGGCTCTATTTATACTATTAGATGGATAGCATGTGATCTTTTGCTAGCAAGATACAAAAATATCTTTCTTTTTTCAAGTAGATTTCGAGAAGTGAAGATACGTCTGCCTGGCATGCCCCACCACACGGCCGTGGGTTAAGCCGTGCCATCCTCTGTGCATATTCTTCAAGTCTTCAACCGCGCCCAGTGTGAACCACGGTTACACGCACGGCCAGATTTCAAGCCGTGCCTTCGTCTGTGCATAATCTTCAAGTCTTCATCCATGTCCAGTGTGTAGCATGGTTACAACCACGGCTAGATTTCAAGCCGTGCCTTCATCTGGTTGATGTTCCACACTTTCTTCTCCTTGGTCCTAGCTTCCACCACGGCTTCAAGCACGGTTTATCCCATGGGTTCCACCACGGTCGTGCCTTAAGCCGTGTCTCTCTCTGTTCAAAGACCTCATTTTCGCCTTCTTGTCCAGTGTGTAACACGGTTTGAACCTTGGCCATGCCTCAAACCGTGCTTCCTCCGGTGGTGTAATTTCTTGTCTTGATCCAAGTTATAGATGACTTCTCTAAAATACTTGAATTAGCATCCTTGACTCCATTTAACCTGATTTATCACGATGATAGAATTAAAGTACCATTTCCTTATGATTTCTATAAAATCAATAATAATTTAACACAATTTATACTATAAAGATTGAGTATAAAATGGCTCTATCAGACTTCAAGAAATAATCAAGAGAAGGAAAATTTTAACCTTCAGGAGACACACGGATGACATACACGGGCGTGTATCGCGCCCGTGTAGAGAGAACGGTGACCCACAGAGTAATACACGGTCAAAACACACGCCCGTGTTTCTTGACCGTGTATATAAGGAAATTTTGAACAAGGTAGACACGGCTAAGGGAAACGACCGTTTATCAAATCCGTGTATAGGGAGCGAGTCACAAAGGAATACACGGTTAGGACACACGGGCGTGTGTTCGACCATGCATGAGAGGTAAGTTTTCTAACTAGAAGTCAGAGGGGTACACGGTTGTATAACACGGCCGTGTGTTATACCCGTGCTTTCGCAGCTTAGGCCTATACACGGGCGCATTACACGCCTGTGTATGGGGACCGTGTGTGTTCGGGTATTTATACCCTTTTTGATAACCGTACCCCTCATTTTCAGTACACTCTCATCTACATATCTTTTCTCTCTATACATCATTCCCTTCCCATTCCCTTGTTGGTTTCCCTCTCCCATTGCTTTGACAAGGTTCTGCTTATTTCCCTTGACAAGATGCCATACGTCAAGACTGTTGCTCAAAAGAAGAAAAGAAGCCGATCTGAAACGGGTAGTTCAAGCCAATCTGAAGCTCTTCGATACCCTATAAATATTCGAGAGAAGGATAAAGAACTCTTTACCCTATATAAGTCAAAAAAGGTCATCAAACCGAATGTGGTGTTGGACTGGGACGTTTTGAGAAGATTTGCGTTGGTCCAACAATTTGAGAGGCTCTTAGCTGACCGAGCCTGGTTTCACCTGTTCATGATCGGAGAAGACTTATATGAGGAGTTAATTCTTACTTTCTTAGCCACCTTCAAGATCTCAGGAACAATGAATGCTGGTGTAAGAAACGAAGTTGAGTTTCTGGCCCAAGGTGAGTACCATAAGATGTCCATGACTGAGTTCATAGAGGCTATGGGCATCTATGATGAGGGTTTTCTTCAAACCCCTGAGTTTCGCGCCCTTCCGGTTTCGTGGGGCCCAGCGAACTCTATCTCTTTATGGACTCGGTATGGTATTGGTGCCTACAGTGCCTCTCACACTAAGGCCTCTCAACTGAGAAATAGAGTACATCATATCCTACATTACATTATGGCTCGCTCTACCACTGGTAGGATCGATTCAGAGGGCGTTGTTAACGCTAGAGACTTATTTTAGTTGTGGGCCATGCATACTGGAACCCGCGTCAATGTGGGTGTTTTTTCCGCTTTTTGTCTTCAGCGCTAGGCAGAGAAAGGACCGAAAGGGGTTTTCCTAGGTGCTCTAATTATTAGAATTTTGAAAAATCTGGGTCTATTCCCATTTCGATCACCTAGTGATTTCATTGGGCGATCTCTGAAGCTTAAGGCCAGGATATTAAGCGATTGGAATTTCCAACCAATTGACGCTAGCGCTGAAGAGGAGATAGGGGAAGAGGAAGAAGAGGAACCACAACCGCAGGCTGAACCGTTGATAAGATCACATTATACTTATATTTTCTTTTGGACTTATATTAAATTTATTTCAATATTATAAGAAAATATAAAGAAATGATACTTAATGGTATTTATTGTGAAAATACAGGTTTTGAGGACCCAAAAGTAAATTACAATTTAATTGGAGGATTTTTTCACAAAATTGAAGAAGCGAGCGGAGGATTGCAATAAAGGCCGCCGGCTTTGGGCCGGCCTACATTCAAGGCCACCGGCTTTGAGCCGGCCTTGAGCCGACCTATATTAAACTGGCCTTAAAAAGAATTAAAGCCGCCGGCCTTAAAGCCGACCTACATTCAAGGCCGCCGGCCTTGAGCCGGCCTTGAACCGGCCTTCATTACTCCCCGGATATCCATTGCGAAAATCTCTCCAAAATCGTATCTTATTTAATTTGCTGACTCAAATCCTCATCAGATCAACCTTATCCCCCTCCTCTTTAGATCTATAAATAGGCCCCTTGTGTGAACCTTGGGAGCATCCCCTTTTGTTTGAGAATCCTTTTTTTTTTTTATTCTTTGTTTAGCATCCTTTATCTTTCTTTGAAATCATTAGAATTCCCTTACGAACTTTAGGATTTTATGTTTTCTTTAATTCCTTTACATTTCATGTTATTCCAAATTTTAGTTTGAAGAAAGAAAGTTATTTTGCTGAAGTTCTTGAAGATTATAGCTATTGTTTCAATTACTTTATTTTCTTTTATGCCATTTATTAGTTTATTCTTGTTGTTCAATATGAATTCCATTGCACCTATTTATTTCAATTGTTTTTATGCAATTCATACTATAATGTTCTAAATCATCCTTGTGGGAAATATGATGAAGCCATAATTCAAACTAAAATGATCATTGTATTCATGTTATAGGAAATGTAGATATGCGGAATTTTCATATAAAAAGTCCTGCTATGAATTGTATTTTGTAATTGAAATCAATGCATAGAAATGTAAATGACTCGAAAGAGAAATTTAGGTTTTATCAGGAATTCCTAAGTAAGATTTAATAATTCATGTGGAAGCAGCGTTATTGAATTTTATTAGAAATTGACCTAAGTGTTTCATGCAATATTTTTATAAAATTTTTCACAAAGGGATTAGGAGAAATTATTTTAAAGATATTAGGCAATCATATAATTGGGAAATTTATGATTGTGAATTAGAATCCTCATTTGATTTGAATTAGCAGGAGCTATTAAATTAAATTGAGGTAACATTACTTTAACACTTAATAAAGGATTAAGGTTTTGTTAATTTCTTGTGAAAATCCATATAGCTATGAGTTATTATAACATGAAGGCAATATGATTAGTAGAATTAGGGTGGATTCTATTTCCCATCATCAATTCATCATTTTTCAAAAACAATTCTCTTTTTAAGCATTTAGTATAATTCATTCAATTCTCATCAAATATCATTGCCTAAATAATAGTAGAAATTGATAAAGGTCTATTACTTAATCAATCTTCGTGGTTCGACACTCTTCTCTCACTATATTACTTGATCCGATCCGGTACACTTGCCGGTATTTATTCACGCTCATTTTATATCTCTTTTTGCATGGATCAAGTTTTTGGCGCCGTTGCCGGGGATTGATTAATATTAGACCATCTTCAGATTCTATTGTTAATTTAGGCGCAATTATTTTGTTATTTAATTTAATTTAATTTTTTTTCATTGTGTGATCGTTTCCTGTTCTCTTTGAGGTTCTTTTTATGCGCAAGAGTAGAAGTGCTGAACTTCTACCAATTAATCTTGAGATAGAACGCACCTTGCGATAACTTAGAAGAGAGCAGAGAAGAAAGGAAGAAGAGAACATGGCAGATGAGAACAACAATCGGATTCAGGGTGTTGGTAGAGCACTTCGGGAATACACGATACCTGTTGTTTCAGGTCCTGCAATAAGAAGACCAACAATTCAGGCTAACAATTTTGAATTAAAACCAGCACTCGTTCAAATGGTTCAATCAAATCAATTTGGAGGATATCCAAATGAGAGTCCTGATGAGCATATTGCAGTATTTCTTCAATATTGTAATACAGTGAAAATGAATAATGTATCTGATGATGTAATTAGGCTACAACTTTTTCCGTTTTCACTTAGAGAAAAAGCTAGGGCTTGGTACAATTCATTGCCGCAAGACTCTATAACCACTTGGGTTGATCTCTCATCTAAATTTTTAAGGAGATTTTTTCCACCTGCTAGAACTGCTAGGTTAAGAAATGACATCACAACTTCACTAAGTTTAGTGGTGAATCACTGTATGAAGCATGGGAAAGATTCAAGGAGGCAATTAGAAAATGCCCCCATCATGGATTACCAGATAATCTCCTTATTGAGATATTCTATCTCAGTTTAGATGATACATTGAGATCTCTAGTAGATGCTGCTTCTGGTGGTACACTAATGAGTAAGACATATGAAGAGGCTAGTGCTTTGATAGATGAAATGGCCTCTAGTGCACATAATTGGCAACATGAAAGAGGTAAGTCTAGAGTAGCATCTGTCAATGACATGGACACCTTAACAGCTCAGATTTCTGCTCTTACCGCTCAGGTAAGTAAACTCACCTCTGCACCATCTTTTAATGTTAATCAAATTTCTTGTTGTGAGTTATGCTCAGGACCACACTCAACTCTTGAGTGCCCATCTGGAAACTTTTCCTCCTCATCCCATGGAGAGCAAGTAAATTTTGTCAATAATTTCCAAAGAGGAAATCAAGGACCTTATTCAAACACCTACAATCCAGGGTGGCGTAATCATCCAAATTTATCATGGAGAAATGATAACAATGCACTTAAATCCCTTGGATTTCAAAAGCAAGGTCCTAATCATAATACTCCCCATCAACAATATCCTAATCATAATACCTCTTCTCAGCAAGGTCAGCCTAAAATGGAAGAACTCATGATAAGTTATATGCAGAAGACTGACACAATGTTGCAAAATCAACAAGCCACCATTAGGAATCTTGAAAATCAGCTTAGTCAAATGTCTCAACAGTTGAGTAATAGACCATCTGGGTCTTTACCTAGTAATACTGAGCAGAATCCTAAGGGTGTAAATGCTATTATGCTAAGAAGTGGTAAGGAACTGGTTGATAAGAAACTTGAGGAAGAGGAGGTTAACTTAGAGAAAGATAAAGGGAAACAAAAGGAAGAGGAACCAAAGAAAAATTCACCAAAAGTGCAAGCATATGTTCCTCCTATTCCTTTCCCAGGAAGGCTGAAGCAACAGCAATTGGATTCACAATTTGCTAAATTTTTAGAAGTCTTTAAAAAATTGCAAATTAACATTCCTTTTGCAGAGGCACTTCAACAGATGCCATCATATGCTAGGTTCATGAAAGATTTACTCACAAAGAAGAGGAAGATTGAAGGGAATGAACCAGTGATGCTTACAGGGGAATGTTCTATGATCTTACAAAAGAATTTATCCAATTTGCCAAGAAAACAAAGAGATCAGGGAAGTTTTACTGTTCCTTGCACTATTGGTAATTTTCATTTTGATAAAGTACTTATAGATTCTGGTGCAAGTATAAATTTAATGCCTCTATCCATTTTCAGAAAACTAGGACTTGGAGAATGTAAGGAGACGCACGTCACCTTACAACTTGCGGATAGAAGTGTCAAGTACCCAAAGGGTATAGTGGAGAATGTCCTAGTAAAAGTGGACAAATTCATCTTTCTAGTTGACGTTATAGTCTTGGAAATGGAAGAAGATAGAGAGGTACCCATGATCTTAGGAAGACCATTCCTGGCAACAGGTAAGGCATTGATTGATGTGGAACAAGGTAAGCTTACTTTAAGAGTTATGGATGAACAAGTCACGTTTAATGTGTATGAAGCTACAAAGAAATTTGATGACTGTAAATCCTGTTACACTATTGATAGTGTTGATGAGCTTTCCTTTGAGTTCATGGAAGAGAATATAGGTGTGGACACGATGGAGTCAGTCCTTAGGGATTTAGATAATTGGAGTGATGATGAGGATGAACCCCAAGAAGAACATACTGAACAAGTTTATGAATTCAAGACTCGACACTATGAGGAGAAGGGCACCACTGAGAAGAAACCGATGCCGTCATTGACACAACCCCCGGTGCTTGAACTTAAACCTTTGCCTGGTCATTTAAAGTATGCTTATCTTGGAACAAATGATACTTTGCCAATAATCATTTCTTCTTCTTTGACAGGTGATCAAGAGCAACAACTTTTGGATGTTCTAAGAGAACATAAGGAAGCTATCGGGTGGACCATTGCTGATATTAAGGGAATTAGCCCTTCAATTTGTACTCATAGGATATTTCTTGAAGCTGAGTGTAAACCTACAGTACAACCACAAAGAAGACTTAACCCAACTCTTAAGGAAGTTGTAAAAAAAGAAGTACTTAAATTGTTAGATGCAGGCATTATTTTTCCAATTTCTGATAGTAAATGGGTTAGTCCTGTCCAAGTTGTACCAAAAAAAGGTGGTATGATTGTAGTAAAAAATGAGGCTAATAAATTAATTCCCACTCGCACTGTAACTGGTTGGAGAGTCTGTATAGACTATAGAAAACTGAATGATGCTACCCGCAAAGATCATTTCCCCCTCCCTTTTATAGATCAGATGTTAGAAAAACTTGCAGGGCATGATTATTACTGCTTTTTAGATGGTTATTCTGGTTACAATCAAATCCATATAGCACCCGAGGACCAGGAGAAAACCACCTTTACTTGTCCCTATGGAACATTTGCTTTTAGGAGAATGCCCTTTGGTCTTTGTAATGCACCCGCTACATTTCAAAGATGCATGATGTCCATATTTTCTGACATGATAGAAAATTTCATTGAAATATTCATGGATGATTTTTCTGTTTTTGTGAAGTCATTCGAAACATGTCTAACAAATTTAGGATGTGTGCTTAAGAGATGCAAGGAAACTAATATGCTTCTTAATTGGGAAAAATGCCATTTCATGGTAAGAGAGGGAATAGTCTTAGGGCACAAAGTATCTAAGCAGGGAATTGAGGTTGACAGGGCAAAAGTAGAGGTGATAGAGAAGCTACCACCACCTACTACAGTGAAAGGAATCAGAAGCTTCTTGGGACATGCTGGCTTCTATAGGAGATTTATCAAGGACTTCTCTAAAATCTCAAGACCTTTTTGTAATTTACTAGAAAAAGATTCTGCCTTTATTTTTGATGATAATTGTTTGCAGGCATTTATTCTATTGAAGGAGAAGCTCACTACTGCACCAGTGATTGTTGCACTTGATTGGGAGCTTCCCTTCGAGTTGATGTGCGATGCCAACGACTATGCTGTTGGAGCGGTACTTGGGCAAAGAAAAGATAAGTCATTTCATGTAATATACTATGCGAGTAGAACCTTAAATGAGGCCCAAAGGAATTATGCCACAACTGAAAAAGAACTTTTAGCAGTTATATTTGCATGCGATAAATTCCGGCCTTACCTAATAGGTTCTAAAATCATAGTATATACTGACCATGCTGCCCTTAAGTATTTATTTGCTAAAGCTGATGCTAAACCTAGGTTAATTCGATGGATTCTACTACTGCAAGAATTTAACCTGGAAATTAAAGATAAGAAGGGAACTGAAAATGTGGTGGCTGATCATTTATCCCGTCTGGAATCTAATTTTTTTTATTCACCTATTAATGAAAAGTTCCCTGATGAATAATTGCATGTAGTAGAAGTTCAAGGATTACCTTGGTATGCTGATATCGTTAATTATTTGGTTAGCAAAATCACTCCATATGGTTTATCCTACCAACAGAAAAAGAAATTTTTACATGATGTGAAGTTTTATTTTTGGGATGAACCATATCTCTTTAAAAATTGTGCTGACCAAATAATTAGACGATGCGTACCTGAAAGTGAACAGCTTAGCATTATACAGCATTGTCATTCTAGAGAGGTAAGAGGTCACTTTGCTGTGGAAAAAACGGCAGCAAAAATTTTATCTTGCGGATTTTATTGGCCCAGTTTGTTTCATGATTGCAGGAACTTCATTATGACTTGTGCTCAATGCCAAAGGACTGGCAATATTTCACGAAGACATGAATTACCACAAAATAATATACTTGTAATTGAACTTTTTGACGTTTGGGGAATCGACTTTATGGGTCCTTTTCCCTCATCTTTTTCAAAAATATATATTCTTTTAGCTGTTGATTATGTTTCGAAATGGGTAGAGGCAGTTGCTCTACAAACTAATGACAGCAGGGTTGTCATTAAATTTTTTAAAAAGAATATATTTTCAAGATTTGGGGTACCTAGAGCTATAATAATTGATGGGGGAACACATTTTTGTAACAGGCAATTTGATAAATTATTATTAAAATATGGAGTTACTCACAAAATTGCCACCCCTTATCATCCACAAACGTGTGGACAGGTTAAGGTATCCAATAGGGAAATTAAGCGAATCTTAGAGAAAACTGTCAATGCATCCCGAAAGGATTGGTCTTTAAAACTTGATGATGCATTGTGGGCTTATAGAACAGCTTTTAAAACACCTATTGGAATGTCCCCTTACAAGATTGTTTTTGGTAAATCATGTCACCTACCCGTAGAGCTTGAGCACAAGGCATATTGGGCCATAAAATACCTTAACTTTGAGTTGCAAGCTGCAGGTGAAAAGAGGTTGCTCCAATTGAATCAAATGGCCGAGATGAGAGAGGAAGCATATGAAAATGCGAGAATTTACAAGGAGAGAGCAAAGCGATGGCATGATAAGAACATCTTACAGCGAGAGTTCTTGCCTGGTCAAAGAGTCTTATTGTACAACTCTCGATTGAAGCTATTCCCAGGTAAGTTGAAATCACGATGGTCTGGACCATTTGAAATTGTTAATGTGTTTCCTTATGGTGCAGTTGAGTTGAAGGCAGAAGACAACCGTACTTTCAAGGTAAACGGTTATCTTCTCAAACATTACTATGAAGGGGAACATGTTGATAGAAATGCCACAACTGTGGATTTAGGAGATTCAAGAACTTGAACTGGAAAAGTCGGGCTAGCGACTATAAACTAAGCGCTTCATGGGAGGCAGCCCATGCTCAATAAGTATATACACTAGTGTTTTAATTTCCTTAAAAAAAAAGAAGAAGAAGAAACTAATTCAAGGCTGGATAAGAGCCGCCGGTGCATTCAAGACACTCCAAGGATGACAGACATTTTGGGAGGAATTTTCTTCCTGATGAACAATTTTACACCAGGGAAGTACCAGTATTTCAATTTCTGCATTGACATTCTTTTCCTTAATTTTGTGATATATTAGGAACAATGAGGACATTGTCCAATTTAAGTGTGGGGAAGGGATTATAAATGTAGAAGTATAATGATTGCACACATCATGAGCTTACAAATCCCATGCTTTATTTATGTCCTTAAATTGAAATCCTGAAATTGACTTAGATTGGTGCCCTACTCGCCAACTATTGTGACTAGTTTACATAGTTAAAATTTAATAGTAAAATCTCTAGAGAACGGGGTTTACCCTATGTTTAGCCTTTGAACTTGAGATTGAGTTCTTAAGTTGAAAAAAACAAGCAAGTTTACTTCAAGGAAAAATTGGTTGGGATAAATCTCTCTTGAAATTTCTTTGAGAATACCTTAACACCTAGTGAAAGAGGTAAATGAAATATTTTACTTAGTGATCCCTTAAAAAAAAAAAAAGAGCCTTTACTCCAATAACTTAGGAAAGTGAGTTAAGAGTATCCAATCTTAAATGTTAGTGTGAGGAAGAGTTCGTAGGGGTCCCATTAAAACCTGGTCACTTAGGCGATGAGCCTAGGATGTGCCGACTCAATGAACTCAAAATAACGAGAAGGGCGGAAAGGCAAAAATTTAGTACCTTAATGAAAACCAGGTTGACATGGGCGAGCTTTGGTCCCTCCGAAGAGTGAAGTCTCACTCCGCTGTCAATTAAGGCAAAAAAAAAAGGGAGAAATTCTAGGAAAAAAATGGATACCATATGCTTTCACTCCTTGTTATCTTGTTTAGAGAAGTAAAATTGAGGGAGATGATACTTGCTAATAACAAATGAAGTTTAAATGAATGTTTTTCCTTATGGACTAAGTATTGTTTTCTATTGTTAAACACTGGGATTAAAAATCTGTTGTATTTAGATTAACTACTAAATTTCAACTAGATATACTAGTTACAAATTTCAGTATGGTCAGAACAATGGGCACCATAAGTTCAATGATGGATTTCTCTTGTTTAAATCAATTATTTTGCTTGAGGACAAGCAAAGTTCAAGTGTGGGGATGTTGATAAGATCACATTATACTTATATTTTCTTTTGGACTTATATTAAATTTATTTCAATATTATAAGAAAATATAAAGAAATGATACTTAATGGTGTTTATTGTGAAAATACAGGTTTTGAGGACCCAAAAGTAAATTACAATTTAATTGGAGGAGTTTTTCACAAAATTGAAGAAGCGAGCGGAGGATTGCAATAAAGGCCGCCGGCCTTAGGCCGGCCTACATTCAAGGCCGCCGGCCTTGAGCCGGCCTATATTAAACCGGCCTTAAAAAGCATTAAAGCCGCCGGCCTTAAAGCCGGCCTACATTTAAGGTCGCCGGCCTTGAGCCGGCCTTGAACCGGCCTTCATTACTCCCCGGATATCCATTGCGAAAATCTCTCCAAAATCGTATCTTATTTAATTTGCTGACTCAAATCCTCATCAGATCAACCTTATCCCCCTCCTCTTTAGATCTATAAATAGGCCCCTTGTGTGAACCTTGGGAGCATCCCCTTTTGTTTGAGAATCCTTTTTTTTTTTTATTCTTTGTTTAGCATCCTTTATCTTTCTTTGAAATCATTAGAATTCCCTTACGAACTTTAGGATTTTATGTTTTCTTTAATTCTTTTACATTTCATGTTATTCCAAATTTTAGTTTGAAGAAAGAAAGTTATTTTGCTGAAGTTCTTGAAGATTATAGCTATTGTTTCAATTACTTTATTTTCTTTTATGCCATTTATTAGTTTATTCTTGTTGTTCAATATGAATTCCATTGCACCTATTTATTTCAATTGTTTTTATGCAATTCATACTATAATGTTCTAAATCATCCTTGTGGGAAATATGATGAAGCCATAATTCAAACTAAAATGATCATTGTATTCATGTTATAGGAAATGTAGATATGCGGAATTTTCATATAAAAAGTCCTGCTATGAATTGTATTTTGTAATTGAAATCAATGCATAGAAATGTAAATGACTCGAAAGAGAAATTTAGGTTTTATCAGGAATTCCTAAGTAAGATTTAATAATTCATGTGGAAGCAGCGTTATTGAATTTTATTAGAAATTGACCTAAGTGTTTCATGCAATATTTTTATAAAATTTTTCACAAAGGGATTAGGAGAAATTATTTTAAAGATATTAGGCAATCATATAATTGGGAAATTTATGATTGTGAATTAGAATCCTCATTTGATTTGAATTAGCGGGAGCTATTAAATTAAATTGAGGTAACATTACTTTAACACTTAATAAAGGATTAAGGTTTTGTTAATTTCTTGTGAAAATCCATATAGCTATGAGTTATTATAACATGAAGGCAATATGATTAGTAGAATTAGGGTGGATTCTATTTCCCATCATCAATTCATCATTTTTCAAACACAATTCTCTTTTTAAGCATTTAGTATAATTCATTCAATTCTCATCAAATATCATTGCCTAAATAATAGTAGAAATTGATAAAGGTCTATTACTTAATCAATCTTCGTGGTTCGACACTCTTCTCTCACTATATTACTTGATCCGATCCGGTACACTTGCCGGTATTTATTCACGCTCATTTTATATCTCTTTTTGCGTGGATCAAGTTTTTGACCGTCCGTCCATGTGCAGATGCTAGAGCTGGTTTCTCAACTATCGCGTGATGTGGGAGAGATAAAGAAAAGCCAAAAGATGATGAAGCAGAAGATCACTAAGATGGAAAAATGGCAAAAGGGACTAAAGAAGTTTTTAATCGATTGCTTCACCAAGCTTGGTGAGAAGTTAGACATTCAGTTCTCTTCCTGTGCCAGCTCAAGCAAAGAAGACGTGATCCCTCCCGAACCGATCAGCCGACAGAGGCATACTGAGGGAGGATCGTCTTCTGCTCCACCTGCTCCATCAGAGGAAAGCCCCCACATACCAGGTAAGGAGCGAATGGTTACTGAGGAAAGCTCCGACGATGAAGACTATGTGTTTGAGAAGGATGATGACTGATTTTTCCTAACTATTTGCTAACTTGTCTGTTTAACCCTGAATTATTTTTGTTGACTATTCGCTGTGACTTTGACTATCTGTGATAAACTTGGATGATATTGACTTGTGCTTATTTGTGTTGGTGACAATCATTTCTTTTAGTTTTTCTTTTAGTGTGTTTTGTTTTTAGGATTTTATCTATACCCATTTAGACTTTCGCTGGTGCTGATTGAATGTTGAAAGCTGATGATCTCAGAAGGATGATTCAAGGATTTTGCACTTTAATGGAGTTTCCCCTGTGAATGACTTGCCACTTATAGATTTCAGGGGAGTTTCATTTTTCTTTCTCCTTTTATTGTTTCTATTTTATTTCCTTAGTGTACTTTGTGGGCAGACGTTGGGGACAATGTCTGATTTTAAGTGTGGGAAAGGGAATAGAAAGAACAGAAAGATATCATAAGAGCAATGAACTTATGTACTTTTAAATAATGCTCAATTTCCCTTGTTTAAGTAACATTTGGAAGCTTAATGATGATGAGAAATAGTTTCTCAGGAAACATAAAATTCCACTTGTATAGGCAGCTATTTCATGGGAAATTTTTCGAATTTTGTATTATTCTCTTATTTTGTATTCTCTTTACCTTTTTAGAGTTATAGTATGGTATCCATGTGAGGGAGACTTGTTATTTAGGCTTTCATTTCAGAATTAGGATTTGATTTTGCGATCTTGAATGAAGGAACAAGTGATACTTATAGCTTGGTGACTTTCCCTTACAAAAATAATGGAATAGAACACAAATTGGGAGTAATTTGATGAAAAAAAAATGATGAACAATAACAAATAGTTCAGAAGTGGATCTCATTGACTCGAGTAATTAAGTCCGAGGGGTGCCCTTTCGGGGGAATAAAATCTATTGACTTGGGTGATGAACTCGGGATCATTGGCTGAAAGCTCGCTACAAGGGTTATGAGTAAAATCCGAGAAAACTGAACTAAATGAGGCTTTAAATTAGAATATTTGGATTCGAGTGGTAGAGGTTCGAAGGGGTATCTTAAAACCTAGTAGCCTAAGATCGTCTGGTCTGGGACTTACTAGCCAAGGAAACCGCTCTTATTCACTAAAAGAAAGGAATTGATTAGTTAATTCAACCCGAACAAGTAAATCCGAGGGACGCCCTCTATGCTTGAGGGGATAACGTCTGTTAACTTGGGTGACGATCCCGGGATTATCGATTAAAAGTTTGTTACATGGGTTAATTGACTAAGAAAAGGTACTAAAAGGTTGAACTCCCAATCCAAAAAGGGAAAAAGATCCAGGAAATAAGTGGATGTATATGCCTGAGTTCTATGATTGTAAGTCTGATCTTAACTTTGAGATTTTTGGTTAAATGATAAAGGGTAAAAGTTTCACTTACTTGGATTAATACTGGAAATCTACTATTGGTATTTTGAATACAAGCGCTTAATAAGATTGAGTGATAAGAAAGGCGAATTGTGGAAAATTGTGGCTATCCTGGTATAAAGTGGGGTTAATGATTGAATTTCTTCCTGAGTTTTAAGAATTCTGAGAATTGAGACTTCCATATGTGTAATTTGCTTGAGGACAAGCAAATGCTTAAGTGTGGGGAAATTTGATAAATATATTTTAACTCTTATAATTGGAGATGATTAAGTCAATTTTTGAGATAATTGAGCGTGAAAATATAAGATTATGATGCTTAATTGATTTATATTTCACGTTCAGGTGTGGAAAAGGATGATTTGATGAAAAGTATTTAATTCAAGACGAATTGGAGATAAAAGCAAGTAAAAAGGGAATGCTTTGAAGTTAAAGGAAGTCACACGGTTTTACAAATGGCCGTGTGAAGGAATCAGGAGATTACACGGTTCGGATACACGCCCGTGTATCAGACCGTGTATCAGCGTGGAAGAAGTTTTCAGGACAGACCAGTACACGGTTGGAATACACACCCATGTAAGCCAACCGTGCATAGTAACACATTGAGGAGGACACACGGTTGAGTTACACACCCGTGTAATCAACCGTGTACGAAGAACAAAGAAGACAGAGATATACACGGCTATTGCAAACTGCCGTGTGGGATATACACGCCCAGAGTTCACTGACTCAGAGACATACACGGTTTATCTACACGCCCGTGTAGTAGGACCGTGTATCTATCGAAGGAAAGATATCTTTAAATCTTTCGTCCATATTTGAAGGATATCTTCTACACGCCAGAGAGGAAGCTACCTTAGGTATAAATAGTCGTCTTTGAAGAGAGAGAAAGAGGAGAGAGAAGGCAGAAAACACATCCTGGAATTTTGGGAGAACAACAACAGTCAAAGGAATTTTCGAGCTTTAATTCTAGAAGTGTTTCACACATGGATTTGATTATTTCGTTTTGTTATTCCTTGAGAACCATGTGTAGCTAATTATTTCGTACCCGAATCTTACGAAAGTCTGATTACTATGTAACATTGGGTTTATTGCAAAATTAATGACGATTGAGCATCTCTGATTTCATCCATGTTGTTTATTATATATTGTTGATTTGATGTTTGGCCAGCATTAGATTACATTGATTTCTGATAAGTTGATTGGGAAATCTCTTATTTGAATAGATCATACATCGGATGAAAAGGCTTGTATGCAATCTAGGGATAGAAAGCATAAGTTTTCCGTATTAGATTGGATATAATGATTTAATCTAATTGAGGGTTGTGGTATAATCATGCAATTCTGATTGTTGTTAATAAAAGAGGGATCTTTGTTAATACGGTTAGAATTAGGAGTTAGTGATTTTGGAAGAAACATTAACTTAGTGTTAGATGCCCCGCGGATCAGAGATAATCAGTACTCATTAATTAGTTTTCTAAGGATTAAAGTTGCATAGTAATTAGATGAGTAGTAAGAGTGGGGTATGCGTTGGAACATTGAATTTGATAATTTAATTCATTGTTTGATATCCATTGATTTCATTTCTATTAGATAATTTAGTTTAATTTAGGTAATTTGATTAAATCAATTCACCTCGAAATTGTGAGGTTAGATAGTCGGTTTGAGGTTAGTATTAGTACTTGTAGATCCCTGAGGGAACGATATCCGTGCTTAAACTCTATACTACTGTAATCGATAGGTGCACTTGCCTAATTGATCGCAAGGAAGAGTCGGAGTAAAAAGGATTTTAATTTGTATGATTGCGGTTCAATCAACAGTGAACTAAACCACTGCCTTGCTTTCCCCTGGAGAGTGAAAGGGAAAAGTCGCAATTTCAACGCTTCCTCAGATACCCCGTTTTGCTTGACAGTTGCGCAAATATCCAAGAATATCTGGATGTGTGCATGAGGGTCCTCGTCAGGCAAACCGTCAAACTGGCATTGATTGTGAATCATGTGCATTGTAGAGGCCTTGATTTCGAAGTTGTTAGCCTCTATTTCCGGTTGCACAATACACGAACCAGTGCTGCCCAGAGTAGGTCGGGCATATTCAACCATCGTCCTTCGTTCATCTGCCATTGGTTTAGCTTCTATGTTACCACGGGTGATAGAAGCTTCCTTGTCAGCCACTGATGTTGCTTCTTCACTTTCTAAAGGTTCGTCGAAATTCAAATTCCTTACTATCTCCTCAACACTTTTCAATCGCCTTCTAAAGGTTCGGTCAATCTCAGGATGAAGGTCAAGAAGTTTAGATGAAGAGTTCCTTGTCATAAATTGCGAAAAACAAACGATGAACTTAGTTTCCTTAACAAATTTGAATGGAAGCACGAATGAAACTAAGAGAAATAATTAACAACAAAAAAAATTATAGTTAAAGTAGTAGGCATCAAGTTTTCCTAATATTAAAAGTCCCCAGCAACGGCGCCAAAAACTTGGTTAACGATCTGATCGTTCTAACAAGTTAAATCCTATACTCAATCCTAGCTTACGATCAGTTCTCAGGCAAGTATACCTATCAATTAGCAATATAGCATTGGAGTACAGGTATCGATCCCACGAAGACTTATAAGTACTAGTACTAACGATTATCCTACTATTTAACTTCTCACTATTGATGAACTCAATTACCCTAATTACTGATTAAATCTGAAAGGAACAAATTAAATGATCAGATTAAAGATATTCAAATACTCCTTTAGTTAATTCAATTATCTAAACATACCTTACCCAAGTTCCACCACTAATTATCATGCAACTTTTATTCAATTACAAACTTTCCAATGATTAATACACAACATCTCTGATTTGCAGAGTTTCTTACACTAGATTAAGGTCTTTCTCAAGATCAATAATCCCTAATCCTAATTAAGTCAATTAAGATCTCTCTTTAATTAACATAATTAAGATTGCAATAAAATCTTAGGACTCTCAATTGAACCAGACCACCATGACCTCATTCAATACAGAAAACCTCCTATAACCTATCTCTAGGATTACAAGTAGTCTTTTTATTCATGCCAGATCTACTCTATTAAACGATTTCTCAATCTTATTAATAGAGATCTAATTCGATCCTAATACTACGCACATATCAAGATAAACAAACCATGACTGCAACATGAATAAACTCAAAGATCAGGATTAATCATTGAAACATCAACAAATTCGTTACATGATAATTAGGGGTTTCTCGAGGGATCAGGTATAAAACAATTAACTACTCATGGATCTAATAAAAAGAACAAAAAAGAAAATATTAGAATCCATAAATAAACCCATGAGATAAACACAAAGATCTTGGCTTCGATTCCGGAGACTCTTCTAACTTCTCTTCTCTAGGGTTCTTCTCGTGCCGCCTCCTCCTGCTCTCTCTCTAATTGGTTCTATTTATACTCTTAAGGGAATGGCAGAGGATCTTCAGCTAGAAAGATACGGATATATCTTTTTTCCAAGTAAATCTCGAAAAGTGAATAACATACGCCTGACACGCCCACCAACACGGCTAGATTTCAAACCGTGTCTCCCTCTAGTCGATAATCTGCAATTCCCCATCCTTGTTCAGTGTGTGGCACGGCTAGATTACAAACCATGCCAGGCTCTAGACTCTTCCATTTCTCCTCAGCGTTTGCCACGGCTTCAAGCACACCCATATCACAAGTCGTGCTTCCTTTCCAAGTGACAAATTTCATCCTCAGGCGTGCACACGGCTCATGATACGGGCGTAGCTTTCCCTATGTTGTCTATAAGTAGCTTTAACTTGATCTTTTGAGCTCCAATTATGCTCCTTTTGTTATCTTTCCACTTCTCTTTAGTATTATACCCTGAAACTGATATATTTATCTGTTAAGTACCGAATTTGCAATGATTTTATTCAAAAAATTACACAAATTCATCATTAACGCCCATGATTTATAAGGATTAATTTACTCTTATCACCTATCTTATAAGGTATAATTCACAAAATTTGAAACCCAAAATTTACTCTATAACAACTTAGAACCACTCCGAAATATGTATCCTATAACACCCTAAAACCCGGGTCTTGTTACTACTCGCCACGTATCCTTATTACACAAGAACACATTAAGGTTGTGTTACACTCTAAAACCTATTAATCCTACAATTCTTGTACATCAACATCTAAATATATCTAAAGCTTCTAACTTAATATAAAAACATTCCAACTTGTCTTTTAAACCTTGAAACCAATCTAACATGAATCCATAATCACCATCTAATGCAGTGAACATCTAAAAACACTAATTAAATACTCTTCAGAAACTTCTATCATTACAATCAAATAATAAATTCATCGTAGGTTCTACCTGCCATAATAGTAGTCATAATCATCTTTTTCCTCCCATTCTGGTTCATTTACTCCCATATTTCCTTCTAAATTATCAATACCCATTGTACCTACATCTAAAAATATTTCTCGAAGGGTGAGTTATTGCCCACTATATATAACACAAGCACACATGCAAGAACAAACATGAACAAGTATCATGGGCATTATGCTATACATAAACAACAACCATTTAATATTCTTTGAGTTGTTAAGAATTGATATGCTCTGATACCAAATGTTCCGAATTTGGAATGCTCCGATACTAAATGATACGAGATTGAATCGAATCCTTTTCACACAAATCAAATCGTCAATAACAATCAAATGTTATAAATTTTAGGGTTTTCTGTATTTGGTACTAACGAAGTAAAATCAAAGGATATGGATAAAATTACTAGTCTATAGATGTCAAGATTGATAAAATTAAACTAATTCGCAATCAAATCATAGAACGATAGAGACCACATTCTATAAATCAATCACTAAGGTTAAAGAATTCCAATAATTCAATAGCAATGCTCGCCACAAATTCTATAGGAACTAAGAATTTGATAAGAACAATAAGAATAAAGTGAAAACAAATTCTCAATATTCAAGAATCCCAAAGAGGATTCACACACATGCTCAAAGTGTTTGCTTACAACTAAAAATAACATTCTATCCTTTGAAATACCTAAAGACACTATTTATATCATGCCTAGAAAAAGTTGTGCGAGGCCATTCAAGGCCGGCCAAAGGCCGATGGCCTAATTAGATAAGTCGGCACCTAAGGCCAGCGGCCTTGAAGTTAACTTGGCTGGCCTTTATTCAAAGCCAGCTTAAGGCTGGCCGAACTTCGCCTTGGATCCTCCCGATGCCTATGTCCTCCTTTTTTGGACCCCGTACTACCACCCAGAGCTCGGATTGACTTTGTTTTCTTTGGTGCTCGTATCTTAGCTCTTGGAATCGTATCATTCCCTCCATGTTGAAAAAGATTTGCCCTCAAATCTGTATCGTCCATCCTGTTAGACCACATAAACAAACTCCTCTTTCCCTTGCGCTTCTTAAGGCAAATCAGCCTTGTTTGTTGTACTTCAATTGAACTCATAGGAAGAAACTTGTATGCCCTATCTTGTTGCTGAATGGTATACTCATTGGTGTATCCATCATACTTGGCTCTGAGGTCATACTGCCAAGGTCTTCCAAGGATCAAATGTGTAGCTTCCATGGGAACTACATCACAAACAATCTCGTCATTATAATCACCAATAAGTAATGGAACATGAACCCGTTTGTGTACATGAACAGCTCCTATAGACTCAACCAATGAAGTGCATAAGGTATTGGATGCTGCTCCACCTGTAAACCCAACTTAGTAACCCAGCTTGCTGAAGCAACATTAGTGCAACTACCTATGTCAACCACAATCAAACAAGTCTTCCCCTGCACCATGCCTTGGATATGAAATAAATTGGCTCTCTGATTATGAACAGCTTCATCCTGCTTAACCATTAGCAAGTCTCCCTATATTGGATTCGCTATAATGTCTTCATCTTCCTCTTCTGCCTCGGTACTCTTCTGTTCTTCTTCCTCACTCTCGACTTTGTCATCCTTTATGACCATAACCCTTTTATTAGGATATTGAGAAGCAATATGGCCAAGTCCTAAACACTTAAAACATTTGATATCCCTGCTCTTCTTTTATTGTGTTTGGTCAACAGCCTCACTAGCGACCGCCTTTCCCTTTTCCTTCCTTTCCTTCTCCCTCTCACCATCATCTAACTTATGGTGGTGATATGATTTCTGATCCCACCATTTCTCATCCCACTTGCGCTGATGCCGCTCAACCCAACAGGCTAATTTAATCACATCCTCAAGAGTCTGATAACGCTGGAGTTCCACTACATTAGCAATGTCCATCTTCAACCCATTGATGAAACGAGCTATGGATTCATCTGATGATTCCTGATGGGTGTCGAATCCAACAAAAATAAAACCTACTCTTAGACAATTATATGATTTGCATATAGTGGTGAGTAGGGTCGAATCCACAGAGATTGGTTAAACTTATTTCTATTCAAGGAGAATAAAAGGGAAAAGAAAAATGGGGGAGTTTTGTTTGTGAATCAAAATAAAGTAAAACAAGGTAAGAAAATCGGATATTAATAAAAGCCTAGCCAAAGGAATCAAGATAGTTTAATTCTAGGAATTGATCATCGATGCAAATATTCTCTATTCTTGTTCCTAGATAAACTGGTTATGGTTATTAACAAGCTCTAACAACCTATCTCTCCTTACTTCCTCGATAACCTCAGACAAGCGCTTCGAATTATTTCTCTTATTGATTAAACAACCCTAGACAAGCGCTTAGGATTTAATCTATCAATAGCATTAAGATCTAGAGAGACCACCAATTCATGCCAGTAGATTATAAGATAACCTATTTAAACATGATCACACACCTCCATAACATGAATTCGATCATCTCTTTTATAACCAAACATGTTATTGCGTCACTAAGACTAGAACAATCAAACAATTACGGATTTGACGTGCTAGTTGACAATATATTAACTTGCTAATTGAGTAGAAGAGCTCTATTCATACTAATCAACAAAGATAATAATGACAAAACGATCAGAAGATAAATGAATACCTGGAAGCAAAGAATAGAACAAATACAAGTCAATTAGACCTCACAATTCGTGGAGATTTAAACATCTATGACCCTTTGGCTAGAAAAGTAGCTTAGCTACTCATGTTCATCAACAAAACGAAAATAAAAGATAGAAACATAATGAACCCGGTTGCCTGCTCTGCCTCCGCGTTTCCTTCTTCAAGATCCAAGATTCCAAGATCAAAAGTTGTCCTAACCCTCTAGGGTTGGTTCTATTTATATTGTTAGGGAGATGGCATGTGATCTTTTGCTAGCAAGATACGAAAATATCTTTCCTTTTCCAAGTAGATTTCGAGAAGTGAAGATTCGTCTGCCTGGCACGCCCTACCACACGGCGGTGGGTCAAGCCGTGCCATCCTCTGTGCATATTGTTCAAGTCTTCATCCGCGCCCAGTGTGAACCACGGTTACACACACGGCCAGATTTCAAGCCGTGCCTTAATCTGTGCATAATCTTCAAGTCTTCATTCGTGTCCAGTGTGTACCACGGTTACACCCACGGCTAGATTTCAAGCCGTGCCTTCATCTGGTTGATGTTCCACACTTTCTTCTCCTTGGCACACCTAGCTTCCACCACGGCTCCAAGCACGGTTTCTCCCACGGCTTCCACCACGGCCGTGCCTTAAGCCGTGTCTCTCTCTGTTCAAAGTCCTCATTTCCGCCTTCTTGTCCAGTGTGTAACACGGTTTGAACCTTGGCCGTGCCTCAAACCGTGCTTCCTCCGGTGGTGTAATTCCTTGTCTTGATCCAAGTTGTAGATGACTTCTCTAAAATACTTGAATTAGCATCCTTGACTCCATTTAACCTGATTTATCACGATGATAGAATTAAAGTACTATTTCCTTATGATTTCTATAAAATCAATAATAATTTAACACAATTTATACTATAAAGATTGAGTATAAAATGGCTCTATCAATTTCCTAAGATCACACCTTGCCATTAGTGTCTCAAACTCCTTCAGATACTCTTCTATGCTTCTCTTACCCTGCCTCAAGGATTGCAACTCCATCAGCATCTCTTGTTTATAGTAATCTAGCACAAATCTGCGTCTCATCAACTTTTTCATCAAAGCCCATGAACGCACTTTCTCCTCATCCGCCCTACGTCTCTCAGTTTGTAGTCTATCCCACCACAGACTAGCATATTAAAAAAATGCTAGAGACGCCATTTTCACCTTCATGCGCTCATCCCACTCATAGCAGTCAAACACCTTCTCAACCCGTGGCACCTAGTCTAAGAATTCCTTTGGTTTACTACTGCTAGTGAAAGGTGGAATTTTCAGCTTTATGTTTTCAATCCCCTTACGCTTGTCATCATTGTTTGCTCTCCTACTCCTTTCACTACCAGCATTAGATTCACCAATAGAATGTCTCCTTCGAATTCCTACACCACTATGGCTTCTTCTATCCCTAACCTCTAATATCTCCATAATCAATCTAATATTTTCTTGAATTTGATTGAACTCAGCCCTAGTCATAACGTCACCCCCATTATCATTCCCATTGTTGTTATTATGAACACTTCCATGCGACGACATCTCTACCAATCAAAATTTCAGCAAAGATATTAACAAAAACCTAATTCTCAACAACAGCCCCAAACACCAATTTAACACCCAACAATCGAATTCACAGCAATACTTATCAAAATAAATTCCCAAATTTTCCAACCAACGGCAGTATTGAATTAAAACTACAATTGAGTTGAGATTCAACAGCCTTACCGATTTAACCCGCGTTTTGATCGAATCCTTCGCTCTGATACCAAATGTTACGAATTTGATATGCTCTGATACCAAATGATACGAGATTGAATCGAATCCTTTTCACACAAATCAAATCGTCAATAACAATCAAATGTTACAAATTTTAGGGTTTTCTGTATTTGGTACTAACGAAGTAAAATTAAAGGATATAGATAAAATTACCAATCTATAGATGCCAAGGTTGATAAAATTAAACTATTTCGCAATCAAATCATAGAACGATAGAGACCACATTCTATAAATCAATCACTAAGGTTAAAGAATTCCAAGAATTCAATAACAATGCTCGCCACAAATTCTATAGGAACCAAGAATTTGATAGGAACAATAAGAATAAAGTGAAAACAAATTCTCAATATTCAAGAATCCCAAAGAGGATTCACACACATGCTCAAAGTGTTTGCTTACAACAAAAAATAACATTCTATCCTTCAAAATACCTAAAGACACTATTTATATCATGCCTAGAAAAAGTTGTGCAAGGCCATTCAAAGCCAGCCAAAGGCCGGCGGCCTTCATTTAGGCCAGCACCAAGGCCGGCAGCCTTGATGTTAACTTGGCCGACCTTTATTCAAGGTCGGCTTAAGGCTGGCCGAACTTCGCCTTGGGTCCTCCCAACGCCTATGTCCTCCTTTTTTGGATCCCGTACTACCACCTAGAGCTCAGATTGACTTTGTTTCTTTGGTGTTCGTATCTTAGCTCTTGGAATCGTATCACTTTGAGTCCATAAACAACATTAAGGTGCTCATAACCTCCTTAACACACTTATTCAATTAGATCATGAATTGGTGATGAAAACTGCCACTACGGACCCCACACCTATGATCTCTTAAACTTGCTGATGAGAACTGCCACTACAAGTCCCACAATCATGATCACTTAAGCATTTAAACTTGGTAATGGAAAATACAAATATAGACCCTATACTCATGATCACTTAAACACTTAAACTTAATGATGGAAACTGCCACTACGAGTCCCACAGCCATGATCACTTAAACACTTAAACCTTAAACCAACATCCAACCTAGATCATTTTCAAGCATAACTCCACTAGGAATAACATCAGACAAAGATCATTAGGGTCTCACTAGGGATCTACCATTAGTAGCCCCTAGGCGAAGTCAAGCACTTACAACATATACTTGAACACTTAACTATCCATTTGCTTAATTCATTACAACAATATACTCTAACTTAAGAAAACACCAAAAACATGAAAGTTACATGTACCTTAAATCCTAACCTTAAGCACGTCTAGTCCTAAACTTAAGCTAAGTTGAAATTTATATAACATCAATACATCCTTCTTAGTACTAATATAAAAATAGTATAATCCCTTAATTCTCTTAATCTGTTAGATTATCTAAGGTCTTACTAACTATCTAGGTTATGTGAAAATTAGTGTAATTAAAAGTTAAATAAATATATAATTAAGTTATGTTTCACTCAACACGACCATGTTAAAGGCCCTATAGCTCAATACGAGATAATATACGACCATGTCAAAGGTCGTGTACCTTTCTATAAGATCTAGATTTAACACGAGTGGGGCATGGCCATGTTGGTAGGCCATGTATCTTTCTGTAAAGTATGGGTTGGACACGATCATGACACGACCGTATTGAGAGGTTATGATGTTCCTAATTCCACTTAGAAGCACAATCAAAAGACTTAAGAAAAAACAATCTCAAGTCAAAGTGAAAACCGAATCCACAAGGGCTAATTCACGTGAACCCTAATGAAGATATGATGAAATCCAAATGTTCAAAGATATAATTGTAATACCACAATGATAATATCTTCTAACAACACTCTAATCTCATATAATCCACGAAGATAATCCAAAAATGAAAATGAAAACCTCAATTACAAGAACTCCTTTCCAATAGTGAAATACACGTTTTCAAGGGAATTCTTCAATGAAGATTCAAATTCAATTGCAAAGTACCTCAAATAAACACAATAATTTGTCAACAATAAGATGTATTTCTGACCAAGAACTATCTCAATTCAACCCTAGATATGACACACTAGAGAAGAAAAGAAATCACAACAAAATGAAATTGATACAACTCACAATTTCAAGATGTTGAACTCGCCACAATTTCAACTCTTGGGATTGAAATTGATAAGAGTTTAGATGAAAAATAGGAACCCTAATTCTCACGTGAAAAGAAGTGTTTGTTCTGCAAAAATAAGCTTCCTCAAACCCTCTCTTAAGCAAGTATTTATACTTGATACTCCTAGGGTTAAAAAGTGCTCAAAATTACGAGTTTGCCACTTGTAAGGTGGCTAACCCTAAATGAAAGTTACAAAGAAATAAAAGTGTCCCAAAACCAAAATACAACCAAAATAGTTCAATAAAAAATTACAAGATACAAAATAACATAAGTCTTCATGATCCAATGCCTCGAAATAGAGAACAATCGCAGTGAGTCTTTGATTGTTATCCTGAAAAATGTTTTATGTCCAACTGAAGTTGTAGGACATTTTGGCATCCCATGGAGAATTACAGTAGTACCTGTAAGATTATTCTCAAATTTTATTAGAAATAAAGACATAAGGTACAATATGAGCAATTTGGATCATCATCCAAATTGGGTTCTGAAAAGATTGACAATGTTAGAAATTTTCCCATCGGGTTGTATATCTCTCTATAAGGTTTGAGTTCAACATAGGAATGACATGATCATGTTGGGAGGTCACGTATCTCTTGATATGTCTAGGTTTAATATGGTCAAAATATAGTTGTATATAGGGCCAGTAATGCGGGCTAAATGGGCCAGCCCGCCCGACCCGCACTAGCCGCGACGACCCGCAGTGGCCCGCAAGTCTGGCGGGTCAGGAAAGTCGGCCTGCCCCACCCCGCGGGCCATGCGGGCTGGCCCGTGTGACCTATAATAATTTTTTTTTTGTATATTATGTAAAACAGGCGGCCGGCGGTGGTGGTGTGACGTCAAGCTACGGAGTGCGAAGGAAAAGGTGCGGTGTACGAGGTGTGGCCATGTGGGCTGTTGCCAGCTGCGTGCGGACGAGGTGCATGGCACGGACGTCGGACGGTGCAAACTGCAGATGACCCAAATCCTTTTACCAAGTTCTATGATGCCGGCAAGAGTCGAGCTGCGGAGCAGAGTACAGGGGGTGCACCGACGGTCTGGGATGAGGTCGAGCTGCGAAGGAGAAGGTACGGTCCGGTGGCATCAGTACTGTCACGTCGTCGGTCGTCAAGTCGTCAGTTGTCGTTTTGCTTCTCCCGGTCGTCGAGCCTGATCAACTCGACTCTTTTCCTTGCCCCCCGGCCCTTCTTCTTTCCTGATCTAGATTTTTTGCTTCGTTTCAGTCCGCCGTCTCCCGTCTTCACCTGCATTTTTTCCGGTGGGTTGGCCCGCCGTTTGCGGGAATTGCCCGCCTCGCCCCGTGGGTCAAGCGGGTGCGAGCCAAAATGGCCCGCACCTTTTTGCGGGCGAGGCGGGTCAACCCGCGGACCCGCCCTGCAATTACCACCCCTACCCATATAGGGAGGTCATATATCTCCCTGTACTATTTCTCAAACCCTAATTCCTCTATCCTAATTCATCCTAATCTCGATTCTTTTTATTCCTAAGTTTAATTTAACCCTAAAACATATATTTTATAATTAATTAACATAGGTTAGATTTCTTACATTAAAATTTTCATAAATCATATCATTGATTGATGGATTTCCATGCTTGTTATGTCCTTTCTCCAATTTCGAATCCTAGAAGAACAAGGCGATGTAACTGGGTTAAATCCTCAATTTGATATTCTTATTAACCATTTCATGGTAAAACCTTAGAAGAAGTTAGATTCAAACCTTGTCATCCTCCCCTTAGTTGTCTTTAGGTTCTTCTCTAGAAAGCATTTCTAGAGGATTCTTTATTTTTTATAGTATGAAATGACAAAAGAGAAGAATGCTAGGTCATCTTAGACTTATATACTCCTACCCATAAAAAGCAATGTTACCCCCAATGATGAGATCCATGATGAGAGTCAAGCCGGAAGAAGGGATGTGGATCTTCTTGAAGTGCCGCCTGGACCGATCACAAGAAGTCGAGCGAAACGACTCAAGGAAGCACTTAATGGGTTGATAAAGGATGTCCATGAAGCCGGAAAGGATTGGAGCAATCATGAAGTTGGAATGAATTAGAACAACCATGGGAAGACCCTTACTCTTATACAAGTCACACTGGACACGGGTTGAAGAGGGCGTGTACTTTCAAGGCACGACCGTGTAGGAATATCAAGATTGCACAGAATCATACACAGCCAGACACACGGCTAAAAGGCATAGTCATGTAAGGAGACAAGAATTGGCACAGAATCATACATGGCCAAAGTACACGGCCGTGTATCCCCTACCGTCCAGCATGTTCTATTTTGTTATTTTTACGCACTTATTGAAGTGACGTCGTTTTGGGCTTGTATTTGCACGAATTGTAACCCTAGTATAAAAGCTCCTAGGGTTTAGAACAACTTACAACTTACATCTCAGAACATTAAAAATATTTGAGAGGCTCCTCTCTTGGTTCTTCAAGAACTAAATCGAACTTATCGGATTAATTTTCCATGGCGTTCATCCCGACTTTTCAATCGGTCTTTCATCCCGATTGTGGCGTCTTCATTTTATACCAAGGTTCTTGTCTTGCTTATAGACAAAGGGTCGCAGTTTCCACTTTAGGTGTTTGGGCGTCTTAGGAAATGAATTCTGAACGTATTGGTATTGGGTTTCGTCACGGGTTAGCGTGGTTCGTATCAGTTTGGTATCAGAGCTTAGGTTTGTCAAAAAATCAGTTCGGTTTGAGGAAGGTAATATCAAAACCCTAACTCCAATCCTTCATATCCATTGTTAGCATTCAATTTCGTAATATTAATTGTCTTTTGATAGTGTAGTATCTACTAGTCGATTGTTAAAAAAAAAAATCACGACAAAAAAAAAAGAAGAGAAAAGAAAAGAAAGAGAAACGTGATCAAAGGCAAAATCAGAGACAAAAAAAAAATTCGGATAGAAAAATAGAGGAAAAATTTACGAACCCTAGAGTTGTTTGAATTCTACGGAGGGGAATTAGTGTAGTTTAGGTTAGTTCCAAGAGAATTGAGAAGAGGAGTTGGCGAGTTGATATCATCGTTGTTTGTGAGAATACACGAGTGACTGTGTGATATCATCATTTGAGCGAAACACGTAAGGGAGTGTATCGTGTGGTTTAATTATATATATATATATTTGTGTTAGTACTAATCTTTTCTATAGGAACTATGTCGAGGCAACATTCTCCAGAAGGTGAGAGGGGAAGGTTTGATGCTAGGTTAGTAATTGAGGCGTTGAGGGGTGAAATGAAGAGAATGTTCCAGGAGGGAATGGAACAAATTCATGAGACGGTAGAGCAAAGACTAGAACAATCTACAAACGTATTCCAAGGGTGTAAGAGGGAGAGTCGTTCTAGGAGAGTACCGAAGGGTGGAGATGAAATGTCGGATGATGACTTTGATGAGCCTTCTGTCGGAAGTTATAGAGGTTATAGTGGTCGGAATAAAGGAACTAGGGATTAGGAAGATAGAGGAGATAGGAATAGAGAGGATGATCAATTGAGTAACATAAAGATGAAGATTCCTCCTTTCCAAGGGAAGAATGATCCCGAGGCGTACTTAGAGTGGGAGAAAAAGGTGGAGATGGTGTTTGATTGTCACAACTATAGTGGGAGAAAGAAAGTAAAACTTGCTGCCATTGAGTTTTTGGATTATGCTATAGTGTAGTGGGATCAATTAATGTTGAATAGAAGGAGGAGTGGCGAGCCACCTATCGAGTCTTGGGAAGAGATGAAAAGAGTGATGAAGAAGCGGTTTGTGCCTGCGTATTACTATCGTGAATTGCACAACAAGTTGCAAACTCTGAGGCAGGGAAGCCGAAGTGTAGATGAGTATTTAAAGGAGATGGAAGTCACTATGATTAGGGCGAATGTAGAGGAGGATAGAGAGGCTACAATGGCTAGGTTTCTTGCTGGGTTGAATGGAGAAATCCAAAATGTGGTTGAATTGCAGCATTATGTAGAATTGGAGGATATAGTTCACATGGCTATAAAGGTTGAGAACCAGCACAAGAGGAGATGTAGTAGTAATGCATGGTTTCAACAGGGTAATGGTTCATCCACTTGGAAGACTAATCAATGGAAGAAGGAAGAAAAGCCTTTACCTACCAAATCAAAAGGGGAGCTGAGGCAAGTGGGTTCTACTCCTGGTAATCAAGGTAACCCTGACTCTTCTACTTCTAGAAATCATGACATTAGATGTTTAAAATGTCAAGGTAGAGGCCATATTACTAGTCAATGTCCAAATAGGCGTGTTATGATTTTGCATGATGATGGTGAGTATGAGATTGAGGGGGATAGTGAAGAAGAGGATATGCCTCCATTAGAGGATGCTAGTGATGATGAGGAGCCTGCAATGGGAAGGCTAGTGGCAGTAGTGAAGCGAGCTTTGAATGTGCAGGTGAAGGAAGAAGAGGAGGTGCAAAGAGAGAATATATTTCATACTAGATGTTATCTAGGAGGTCACATTTGTAGTTTGATCATTGATGGAGGGAGTTTCACCAATGTAGTGAGTAACTTTATTGTTGAGAGGCTGGGAATCAAAACTATTAGACACCCTAGTCCATATAAATTGTAGTGGTTAAATAATAGTTGAGAGACTAAGGTAAGTAAGCAAGCATTGATTGGTTTTCGCATTGGTAGGTATGAGGATGAGGTGTTATGCGATGTAGTGCCAATGCAAGCATGTCATGTATTGTTGGGGAGGCCATGGCAATTTGATAGGAAGGTTGTTCATGATGGCTTTTCTAAGAAGTATACACTTGTTCACCAGGGGAAAAGCTTTAATCTTAAACCGTTAACACCTAAGCAGGTGTATGAGGACCAGTTGCAGCTACAACAGTCTTTTGCAAAACATAAGGTGAGTGAAAAACAGAGGGAGAGTGAGAGAGCAAAAGACAATGTGAAAGAAAAGGAATATAAAAATCAAGATCAAAAGGAAAAAGAGAGGAAGGTTGGGAAGAGTGTGAGAGGCCAAGTTGAAGGGGGATTAACTTTGGTGGTGAGTGAAAAGGAGAGGGCAGCCTTGCAAAAGGAGAGTTGTGTGGCAAGAGCGAGTGTAGTAAGGAGAGCATTAGTGATGAGGCAACCTATGTTGTTGCTGGTTTTTAAAGAAACATGTTTGAGTACTAACGAACTATCTAACTCTTTGCCTAGTGTGGTTGTGTCTCTTGTGCAGAACTTTGAAGATGTCTTCCCTGAGGAGATTCCAAAGGGATTACCACCTATTCGTGGTATTGAGCACCAGATTGACCTTGTACCCGAAGCATCGATTCCAAACAAGCCAGCTTATAGGAGCAATCCAGAGGAGACAAAGGAACTCTAAAGGCAAGTCGATGAATTAATGGAGAAGGGGTACATGAGAGAAAGCATGAGTCCATGTGCAGTGCCTGTGATTTTGGTGCCTAAGAAAGATGGGACATGGAGAATGTGTGTTGACTACCGCGCTATCAACAACATCACAGTAAAGTATCGTCATCTCATTCCTCGCTTAGATGATATGTTAGATGAGTTACATGGGTCTAGTGTCTTTTCTAAAATTGATCTGAAAAGTGGATATCACCAAATTAAAATGAAAGAAGGTGATGAATGGAAAACTGCATTTAAGACAAAATATGGATTGTGTGAATGGTTAGTAATGCCTTTCGGTTTATCTAATGCACCTAGTACTTTTATGAGACTTATGCACCATGTTTTGAGGACTTTTATTGGAAAATTTGTGGTTGTCTATTTTGATGATATCCTCATTTACAGCAAGAGTTTGGAAGATCATATGTCTCACTTGAGGGATGTTTTAGAAGTGCTTCGAAAGGAACAATTATATGCTAACCTCAAGAAGTGCACTTTTTGCACAGACATACTTGTGTTTCTTGGTTTTGTTGTTAGTGCGCAAGGAATACAGGTTGATGAAGAAAAGGTTCGTGTGATCCAAGAATGGCCTAGTCCAACCAATGTAAGTAATGTGCGGAGTTTCCATGGACTAGCGAGTTTTTACAAGAGATTTGTGAAGGATTTCAGCACCATTGCAGCACCACTTACTGAGGTAATTAAGAAGAACATGGGGTTCAACTGGGGAGAGCAACAAGAGAAGGCCTTTCAGACGCTTAAAAATAAGTAGACTCAGGCGCCATTACTTGCTTTACCTAACTTTGCTAAAACGTTTGAAATTGAGTGTGATGCTTCAAGATTAGGTATTGGAGCAGTGCTTATGCAGGAGAGAAGACCGATTGCATTCTTTAGCGAGAAGCTAAGTGGGGCAACCTTGAATTACCCTACTTACGACAAGGAGCTATATGCATTGGTTCGAGCCCTGGAGACGTGGCAACATTACCTTTGGCCAAAAGAGTTCGTGATCCACACTGATCATGAATCTTTGAAGTACTTGAAGGGGCAACATAAGCTGAACAAAAGACATGCTCATTGGGTGGAGTTCATCGAAACATTTCCATATGTCATCCATTACAAGCAAGGTAAAGAGAATGTCGTCGCTGATGCACTTTCTAGAAGGTATACTCTTATCTCTACTCTTAGTTCTAGACTTCTTGGTTTTGAGCACATTAAGGAGTCATATGCTGCTGATCGAGATTTTTGTGAGGAGTATGTGCAATGTGAGAAGAGTGGGCATGGAAAATTTTATAAACATGAAGGATTCTTGTTTAGGGAGAGTAAACTATGTATTCCACTTTGTTCTTTAAGAGAATTACTCGTGAGGGAGTCTCATGGAGGAGGTTTAATTGGACACTTTGGAGTAGCTAAAACCTTAGGAGTATTGCAGGAACACTTCTATTGGCCTCACATGAAAAGAGATGTTGAGAGAATTTGTGAGTGATGTGTCACATGTAAGCAAGCAAAATCTGGAGTCCAACCTCAAGGGCTTTACACCCCACTTCCCATTCCTCATGAGCCTTGGGTAGATATTTCTATGGATTTTGTGTTAGGATTACCCAGGTCTAGACATGGTCGGGATTCTGTTTTTGTAGTTGTTGATAGGTTTTCTAAAATGGCACATTTCATTCCTTGTCACAAAACGGATGATGCTTGTAATATTGCTAATTTGTTCTTTAGGAAAGTTATGCGATTGCATGGTATGCCTAGAACAATTGTATCAGATAGGGATGCTATGTTCTTAAGCTACTTTTGGAAGACTTTGTGGGCTAAGTTAGGAACTAAGTTATTATTTTCTACTACTTGTCATCCACAGACTGATGGTCAAACTGAGGTAGTGAATCGAACTTTATCTACTTTGTTGAGGGCTGTAATTAAAAAGAATATTAAAAGTTGGGAGGATTGTTTGCCGCATGTTGAATTTGCCTATAACTGTACAGTGCATTCTACTACTAAATTTTCTCCTTTTGAAATTGTGTATGGTTTTAATCTACTAACTCCTTTGGATTTATCACCTTTGCCTATTTCTGAGTATGTTAATTTAGATGGCAAGAAGAAGGTCGAATTTGTTCAACAGATCCATGAGAAGGCAAGACTGAACATTGAACGACGAATAGAGCAGTATGTGAAACAAGCCAACAAGGGTCGTTGACAAGCTGTTTTTGAACCTGGAGATTGGGTTTGGGTTCACATGCGTAAAGAGCGGTTTCCCGTGCAGCGCCGATCTAAACTACTTCCTAGAGGCGATGGACCATTTCAAGTTCTTGAGCGCATCAACGACAATGTATACAAGATAGATTTGCCTGGTGAGTATCAAGTAAGTGCCACATTTAATGTTACTGATTTGAGTCCTTTTGATGTAGGTGATGATTTGAGGACAAATCCTTTTCAAGAGGAGGGGAATGATGAGATCCATGATGAGAGTCAAGCCGAAAGAAGGAATGTGGATCCTCTTAAAGTGCCGCCTAGACTGATCACAAGAAGTCGAGCGAAACGATTCAAGGAAGCACTTAATGGGTTGATAAAGGATGTCTATGAAGCCGGAAAGGATTGGAGCAATCATGAAGTTGGAACGGATTGAAACAACCATAGGAAGACCCTTGCTCTTATACAAGTCACACCGGACACGGGTTGAAGAGGGCATATACTTTCAAGGCACGACCGTGTAGGAATATCAAGATTGCACAGAATCATACACGGCCAGACACACGGCTGAAAGGCATGGCCGTGTAAGGAGACAAGAATTGGCACAAAATCATACACGGCCAAAGTACACGGCCGCATATCCCCTGCCGACCAACATGTTCTGTTTTGTTATTTTTACGCACTTATTGAAGTGACGCCGTTTTAGGCTTGTATTTGCACGAATTGTAACCCTAGTATAAAAGCTCTTAGGGTATAGAACAACTTACAACTTACATCTTAGAACATTAAACATATTTGAGAGGCTCCTCTCTTGGTTCTTCAAGAACTAGATCGAACTTATCGGATTAATTTTCCGTGGCGTTCATCCCGACTTATCAATCGGTCTTTCATCCCGATTGTGGCGTCTTCATTTTATACCAAGGTTCTTGTCTCGCTTATAGACAACGGGTCACGGTTTCCACTTCAGGTGTTTGGGCGTCTTAGGCAACGAATTCCGAACGTATTGGTATTGGGTTTCGTCACGGGTTGGTGTGGTTCGTATCACCCAAGTTCTTAAGATATTTACATCTTTATCCTTAATTTTATTTTATAATATGTATATTACATATTAGAATTTCGGATATTTACATTCTCCCTCCCTTATAGACTTTCATCCTCGAAAGTACTCGATTCTGGAAGAGTTCTAGATACTTCTTTCTCATCTTTTCTTCAAGTTCCCATGTCGCTTCCCTTTCTGTCTAATTAGTCCATTATACTTTGACATACGGAATTATTCTCCATCTTAGCACCTATTCTTTGGTGTCTACAATTTTGATGGGTTTTTCCATAAATGATAGATTTGGCAATACATTCAATGGTTCCAAAGCTACTATCTAATCTAGGTTAAGTACATACTTTCTTAGCTTGGGTGCATGGAATACATCATGTACACTAGCCAAACTTAGCAGAAGAGCTAACCTATAAGCTATTGTACCTATTCTTTCCAAGATTTCAAATGGGCTTATATACCTTAGGTTTAACTTTCCTCTCAACTTAAATCTGATTACTCCTTTTGTTAGAGAAATCCTCAACAAGACCTTATCTCCCACTTAAAGTTCTAAAGAGTGTCTTCTCTTATCTACATAGCTCTTCTGTCCAGACTAAGCTATTTGCATTTTCTACCTAATTAACTTTACCTTATCCACTGCCTCTTGTACTAACTCTAGTACTAACATCTCCAATTCTAATTTGCGCATGTCTTCTAATAGTTCTTTTCATGAAGTGATGAGAGTGGCTACATTGCCTTGTTTCTTTCTAATAAAGGCATCTACCACCATATTAACCTTTCCTAGATGTATTATATCTTTAGGTCATAATCTTTGATCAGTTCCAACTGTCTTCTCTATCTCATATTCAGCTCTTTCTATGTAAAGATATACTTTAGGCTCTTGTGATTTGTAAAGATCTTACACTTCTCTCCATATAAATAATGTCTCCATAGCTTCAAGGCTAGTACCACAATTGCCAACTCTAAGTCATGAGTTGGGTAATTATTCTCATAGGGCTTCATTTGGTGAGATGCATATGCTATTACTTATCCACCTTACATCAACAAACACCCAAACCCTTGAATTGAGGCATCACTATACAATGTAAACTCTTCTCTATTCATAAGTAATGTCAAAATTGACGTTGACACATCCTACTCAAATCTTACATTCTTCTGTGGAAGTCTGGTCAAAAGAGTTGCTATTTTAGAAAATCCCTCTATAAAGCTCCTATAGTAGCTTGTTAGACCTACGAAGCTTCTTACCTCTATAATTGTCTTCTATCTATGCTAATCCACTATTGCTCTCACCTTTTCCGGGTCTATAGATATCCCATCACTATTAACCACATGACCTAAGAAGACTACTTATTCCAACCAGAATTCACATTTACGGAACTTGGCATACAACTTTTCTTCTTGTAACTTGTCTAATACTAACTTCAAGTGCTCTTTATGCTCTTCAGTGCTTTTGGAGTATATCAGGATATCGTCTATGAAGATAATTACATACTTATCCAAAAAATCCTTAAATACTCTATTCACTAAGCTTATGAATGTAGTTAGTGCATTCGTTAGTCCAAAAGGCATCACAAAAAACTCATAGTGCCCATATTTGATCTTGAATGCTATCTTTTGAATTTCTTCTTTAATCCTTAATTGATGGTAACTTGATCTCTGATCCACACAAAAAGAGATATAAAATGAGCGTGAATAAATACTGGCAAGTGTACCGGATCGGATCAAGTAATATAGTGAGAGAAGAGTGTCAAACCACGAAGATTGATTAAGTATACCTATATCAATTTCTACTATTATTTAGGCAATGATATTTGATGAGATCAAATGTGAATGAATTATACTAAATGCGCAAAAAGGGAATTGTGTTTGAAAAAAGGATGAATTGGTGGTGGGAAATAGAATCTACCCTAATTCTACTAATCATATTGCCTTCATGTTATAATAACTCATAGCTATATGGATTTTCACAAGAAATTGACAAAATCTTAATCCTTTATCAAGTTTTAAAGTAACATTACCCCAATTTAATTTAATAGCTCCCGCTAATTAAAATCAATGGAGGATTCTAATTCACAATCAGAAATTTCCCAATTATATGATTGCCTAATATCTTTAAAATAATTTCTCCTAATCCCTTAGTGAAAAATTTAATAAAAATATTGCATGAAACACTTAGGTCAATTTCTAATAAAATTCAATAACGCTGCTTCTGCATGAATTATTAAATCTTACTTAGGAATTCCTGATAAAACCTAAATTTCTCTTTTGAGTTATTTACATTCCTATGCATTGATTTCAATTACAAAATACAATTCATAGCAAGACTTCTTATATGAAAATTCCGTATATCTATATATCCTATAACATGAATGCAATGATCATTTTAGTTTGAATTATGGCTTCATCATATTTCCCACAAGGATGATTTAGAACATTATGGTATGAATTGCATAAAAACAATTGAAATAAATAGGTGCAATGGAATTCATATTGAATAACAAGAATAAACTAATGAATGGCATAAAAGAAAATAAAGTAAATGAAATAATTGCTATAATCTTCAAGAGTTTGTAGAACTTCAATCTTCGGAAATGATTCCTAGAATTCTTCAATTGAAAGAAAACTTCAGCAAAATAGCATTCTTTCTTCAAACTAAAATTTGGAATAACATGAAATGTAAAAGAATTAAAGAGAATATAAAATCTTAAAGTTCCTAAGGGAATTCTAATGATTCAAAAGAAAAACAAAGGATGCTCTCAAGGTTCACACAAGGGGCCTATATATAGATCCAAAGAGGAGGAGGATAAGGTTGATTTGATGAGGAATTAAGTCAGCAAATTAATTAAGATACATGATAGGAATCAAAATCCGACAAGACTTATCATTAGGGTAATAACTAAAGGATTTCTAATCTTGGCGATGAGGACCCATTTTGAGCAAATCGACTCCGAAATTATTTATATACTAACCTCTTTTATCTTATTCATGTATTTTATATTCCAACAGGAATACTTATCATGCTTTACATGGCAATGGACAAACTCACTTAAACTCAGCTTGTGGGTTATCCATGGACCGACCTGAACCGGCGTTGAGCTGGGTCGATGGATCCTATAGAAGACTGGCATCATGAAGAGCATTTCTTTTATGTATTTTTCATTTTATGAACTATTTTAGTTGTATTTTGGTTTTGGGACACTTTTATTTCTTTGTAACTTTCATTTAGGGTTAGCCACCTTAAAAGTGGCAAACTTGTAATTTTAAGCACTTTTTAACCCTAGGAGTAGCAAGTATAAATACTTGCTTAAGGGAGGGTTTGAGGGAGGCTTATTTTGCAGAACAAACACTTCACATTTCGTGAGAGGGCTTAGGGTTTTCCTAATTCCAAATTTTCTTATCAATTTCAATCCCAATAAGTTGAAATTGTAGCGAGTGCAACATCTTGAAATTGTGAGTTATATCAATTTCATTTTGTTGTGATTTCTTTTCTTCTCTAGTGTGTCATATCTAGGGTTGAATTGAGATATTTCTTGGTTAGATATCCTTGTTGTTATTCACTAATTCTTGTGATTATTTGAAGGAATTATCATATTGATCCAATTCATCTTTAAGGATTTCCTTGATAACGTGATTTTCACCATTGGAAAGGGATTGTTTTGTTACGATTTTTCTTTGTCAAATTAAGGCTTCATTTGCGTGGATTACATGAAATTATAGTGTTGTTAGAAGGCATTTTCATTGAATTATTCTGATTATATCATTGGTTGTTTGAATTTCATCCTTTCATCATTAGGGTTCATTTGAAAAGTGCCATTTTTGGATCCGATTTTACCTTGACTTGAGATAGTTATTCTTAAGTCTTTTGGATGTGCTTTTAAGTGTGTTTAGGAACATCAATACGATTTTAGAGAGATTTTCACAATGGATATCCGAGGAGCAATGTAGGCCGGCGGCTTTGATGTCTTATGAGGCCGGTTTAATGTAGGTCGACTTAAGGCCGGCGGCCTTTAGTAGTAGGTCGGCCTACGGCCGGCGGCCTTCAATGCAATCCTCCACTCGCTTCTTCAATTTTGTGAAAAACTCCTCCAATTAACTTGTAATTTACTTTTGGGTCCTCAAAACCTGAATTTTCACAATAAACACCATTAAATATCATTTCTTTATATTTTCTTATAAGATTGAAATAAATTTAATATAAATCCAAAAGAAAATATAAGTATAATGTGATCTTATCAACATCCCCACACTTGAACTTTTGCTTGTCCTCAAGCAAAATAATTGAATTAAACAAGAGAAATCCAACATTGAACTTCTAGTGCCCAATGTTCTGACCATACTGAAACTTGTAACTAGTATATCTAGTTGAAATTTAGTAGTTAATCTAAATAAAACAGTGACCATACTGAAACTTGTAACTAGTATATCTAGTTGAAATTTAGTAGTTAATCTAAATAAAACAGATTTTTAATCCCAGTGTTTAACAATCAAAAGAAAAATACTTAGTCCATAAGGAAAAACATTCATTTAAACTTAATTGGTTATTAGCAAGTATAATCTCCCTCAATTTTACTTCTCTAAACAAGATAACAAAAAGTGAAAGCATATGGTATCCATTTTTTTCCTAGAATTTCTCCCTTTTTAAATTAGTCTTCATTTCACTTATTGTCCTATATTCACATTTTTTTTTTATTTGCCTTAATTGACAGCGGAGTGAGACTTCACTCTTCTGAGGGACTAAAGCTCACCTATGTCAACCTGGCTTTCATTAAGGTACTAAATTTTTGACTTTCCGCCCTTCTCGTTATTGTGAGTTCATTGAGTTGGCACATTTTGGGCTCATTGCCTAAGTGACCAGGTTTTTAAGAGACCCCTATGAACTCTTCCTCACACTAACATTTAAGATTGGATACTCTTAACTCACTTTCCTGAGTCAATGGAGTAAAGGCTCTTTTTTTTTTTTTTAAGGGATCACTAAGTAAAATATTTCCTTTACCTCTTTCACTAGGTGTTAAGGTATTCTCAAAGAAATTTCAAGAGAAATTTATCCCAACCAATTTTTCCTTGAAGTAAACTTTCTTTTTTTTTTCAACTTAAGGACTCAATCTCAAGTTCAAAGGCTAAACACAGGGTAAACACGTTCTCTAGAGATTTTACTATTAAATTTTAACTATGAAAACTAGTCACAACAGTTGGCAAGTGGGGCACCAATCTAAGTCAATTTCAAGATTTCATTGATGATAAACACTTAAGAACATAAATAAAGCATGGGAATGGTAAGCTCATGATGTGTGCAATCAATCATTATACTTCTATATTTATAATCCCTTCCCTACACTTAAATTGGACAATGTCCTCATTGTTCCTATAATAGCACAAAATTAAGGAAAAGAATGTCAATGCAAAAATTGAAACACTAGTACTTCCCTGGTGTAAAATTGTTCATCAGTAAGAAAATTCCTCCCAAAATGTCTGTCATCCTTAGAGTTTCTTGAATGCACCGGCGGCTCTTATCCAACCTTGAATTAGATTTTTTTTTTCTAATTTTTTTTTATATCAACGAAACTAAAACACTAGTACATATACTTATTGAGCATGGGCTGCCTCCCATGAAGCGCTTAGTTTATAGTCACTAGCCCGACTTTTTCAGTTCCAGTTCTCGAATCTCCTAAATCCACAGTTGTGGCATTTCTATTAACATGTTCCCCTTCATAGTAATGTTTGAGAAGATAACCGTTTACCTTGAAAGTACGGTTGTCTTCTGCCTTCAACTCAACTGCACCATAAGCAAACACATTAACAATTTCAAATGGTCCAGACCATCGTGATTTCAACTTACCTAGGAACAGCTTCAAGCGGGAGTTATATAGTAAGACCTTTTGACCAAGGAAAAATTCTCGCCTCACGATGTTCTTATCATGCCATCACTTTGTTCGTTCTTTGTAAATTTTGGCATTTTCATATGCTTCTTCTCTCAATTCAGCCATCTGATTTAGTTGAAGCAATCTTTTTTCACCTACAGCTTTCTCATCAAAGTTAAGGTATTTAATAGCCTAGTATGCCTTGTGCTCGAGCTCTACTGGTAAGTGACACGATTTACCAAAAACAATCTTGTATAGGGACATTCCTATAGGGGTTTTAAACGCTGTTCTATAAGCCCATAATGCATCGTCGATTTTTAAAGACCAATCTTTCCTTGATGCATTGACAGTCTTTTCTAGAATTCGCTTAATTTCCCTATTGGATACCTTAACCTGTCCATACGTTTGTGGATGATAAGGGGTGGCAATTTTGTGAGTAACTCCATATTTTAATAATAATTTCTCAAATTGCTTGTTACAAAAATATGTTCCCCCATCACTTATTATAGCTTTAGGTACCCCAAATCTTGAAAATATATTCTTTTTCAAAAATTTAATGACAACCCTGCTGTCATTAATTTGTAGAGCAACTGCCTCTACCCATTTCGAAACATAATCAACAGCTAAAAGAATATATTTGTTTGAAAAAGATGAGGGAAAAGGACCCATAAAGTCGATTCCCCAAACGTCAAAAAGCTCGATTACAAGTATATTATTTTGTGGTAATTCGTGTCTTCTAGAAATGTTGCCAGTCCTTTGACATTGAGCACAAGACATGATGTAGTTCCTACAATCACTAAACAACCTGGGCCAATAAAATCCACATGATAAAATTTTAGTTGCCGTTTTTTCCATACCAAAGTGACCTCCTACCTCTCTAGAATGACAATGCTGTATAATGCTAAGCTGTTCACTTTCAGGTACGCATCGTCTAATTATTTAGTCAACACAATTTTTAAAGAGATATGGTTCATCTTAAAAATAAAACTTCACATCATGTAAAAATTTATTTTTCTATTGGTAGGATAAACCATATGGAGTGATTTTGCTAACCAAGTAATTAATGATATCAACATACCAAGGTAATCCTTGAACTTCTACTACATGCAATTGTTCATCAGGGAACTTTTCATTAATAGGTGAATCAAAACAATTAGATTCCAGACGGGATAAATGATCAGCCACCACATTTTCAGTTCCCTTCTTATCTTTAATTTCCAGGTTAAATTCTTGCAGTAGTAGAATCCATCGAATTAACCTAGGTTTAGCATCAGCTTTAGCAAATAAATACTTAAGGGCAGCATGGTCAGTATATACTATGATTTTAGAACCTATTAGGTAAGGCCAGAATTCATCGCATGCAAATATGACTGCTAAAAGTTCTTTTTCAGTTGTGGCATAATTCCTTTGGGCCTCATTTAAGGTTCTACTCGCATAGTATATTACATGAAATGACTTATCTTTCCTTTGCTTAAGTACCGCTCCTACAGCATAGTCACTGGCATCACACATCAACTCGAAGGGAAGCTCCCAATCAGGTGCAACAATCACTGGTGCAGTAGTGAGCTTCTCCTTCAATAGATTAAATGCCTACAAACAATTATCATAAAAAATAAAGGTAGAATCTTTTTCTAATAAATTACAAAGGGGTCTTGAGATTTTAAAGAAGTCCTTGATAAATCTCCTGTAGAAGCCAGCATGTCCCAAGAAGCTTCTGATTCCTTTCACTGTAGTAGGTGGTGGTAGCTTCTCTATCACCTCTACTTTTGCCCTGTCAACCTCAATTCCCTAGATACTTTGTGCCCTAAGACTATTCCCTCTCTTACCATGAAATGGCAGTTTTCCCAATTAAGAAGCAGATTAGTTTCCTTGCATCTCTTAAGCACACATCCTAAATTTGTTAGACATGTTTCGAATGACTTCCCAAAAACAAAAAAATCATCCATGAATATTTCAATAAAATTTTCTATCACGTTAGAAAATATGGACATCATGCATCTTTGAAATGTAGTGGGTGCATTACAAAGACCAAACGACATTCTCCTAAAAGCAAATGTGCCATAAGGACAAGTAAAGGTGGTTTTCTCCTGGTCCTCGGGTGCTATATGGATTTGATTGTAACCAGAATAACCATATAAAAAGCAGTAATAATCATGCCCTGCAAGTTTTTCTAACATCTGATCTATAAAAGGGAGGGGGAAATGATCTTTGCGGGTAGCATCATTCAGTTTTCTATAGTCTATACAGACTCTCCAACTAGTTACAGTGCGAGTGGGAATTAATTCATTAGCCTCATTTTTTATTACAGTCATACCACCTTTTTTTGGTACAACTTGGACAGGACTAACCCATTTACTATCAGAAATTGGAAAAATAATGCCTTCATCTAACAATTTAAGCATTTCTTTTTTTACAACTTCCTTAAGAGTTGGGTTAAGTCTTCTTTGTGGTTATACTGTAGGTTTACACTCAGCTTCAAGAAATATCCTATGAGTACAAATTGAAGGGCTAATTCCCTTAATATCAGCAATGGTCCACCCGATAGCTTCCTTATGTTCTCTTAGAACATCCAAAAGTTGTTGCTCTTGATCACCTGTCAAAGAAGAAGAAACAATTACTGGAAAAGTAGCATTCATTCCAAGATAAGCATACTTTAAATGACCAGGCAAAGGTTTAAGTTCAAGCATCGGGGGTTGTGTCAATGACGGCATCGGTTTCTTCTCAGTGGTCCCCAGCTCCTCATAGTGTCGAGTCTTGAATTCATAAACTTGTTCAACACGTTCTTCTTGGGGTTCATCCTCATCATCACTCCAATCATCTAAATTCCTAAGAACTGACTCCATTGTGTCCACACCTGCATTCTCTTCCATGAACTCATAGGAAAGCTCATCAACAATATCAATAGTGTAGCAGGATTTATAGTCATCAAATTTCTTTGCAGCCTCATACACATTAAACGTGACTTGTTCATCCATAACTCTCAAAGTAAGCTTACCTTGTTCCACATCAATTAATGCCTTACCTGTTGCCAGGAATGGTCTTCCTAAGATCATAGGTACCTCTCTATCTTCTTCCATTTCCAGGACTATAAAATCAACTGGAAAGATGAATCTATCCACTTTTACTAGGACATTCTCCACTATACCCTTTGGGTACTTGACACTTCTATCCGCAAGTTGTAAGGTGACGTGCGTCTCCTTACATTCTCCAAGTCCTAGTTTTCTGAAAATGGACAGAGGCATTAAATTTATACTTGCACCAGAATCTATAAGTACTTTATCAAAATGAAAATTACCAATAGTGCAAGGAATAGTGAAACTTCCCTGATCTCTTTGTTTTCTTGGCAAGTTGGATAAATTCTTCTGTAGGATCATAGAACACTCCCCTATAGGCATTACAGATTCATTCCCATCTATCTTTCTCTTCTTGGTGAGCAAATCCTTCATGAATCTAGCATATGAAGGCATTTGCTGAAGTGCCTCTGCAAAAGGAATGTTAATTTGCAATTTTTTAAAGACTTCTAAAAATTTAGCAAATTGTGAATCCAATTGTTGTTGCTTCAACCTTCCTAGGAAAGGAATAGGAGGAACATACGCTTTCACTTTTGGTGAATTTTGCTTTGGTTCCTCTTCCTTTTGTTTCCCTTTATCTTTCTCTAGGTTAACCTCCTCTTCCTCAAGTTTCTTATCAACTAATTCCTTACCACTCCTTAGCATAATAGCATTTACACCCTTAGGATTCTGCTCAGTATTGCTAGGTAAAGACCCAGATGGTCTATTACTTAACTGTTGAGACATTTGACTAAGCTGATTTTCAAGATTCCTAATGGTGGCTTGTTGATTTTGCAACATTGTGTCAGTCTTTTGCATATAACTTATCATGAGTTCTTCCATTTTAGACTGACCTTGTTGAGAAGAGGTATTATGATTAGGATATTGTTGATGGGGAATATTATGATTAGGACCTTGCCTTTGAAATCCAGGAGGTTTAAGTGTGTTGTTATCATTTCTCCATGAGAAATTTAGATGGTTACGCCACCCTGGATTGTAGGTGTTTAAATAAGGTCCTTGATTACCTCTTTGGAAATTGTTAACAAAATTTACTTGCTCTCCATGGGATGAGGAGGAAAAGTTTCCAGATGGGCACTCAAAAGTTGAGTGTGGTCCTGAGCATAACTCACAACAAGAAATTTGATTAACATTAAAAGAAGGTGCAGAGGTGAGTTTACTTACCTGGGCGGTAAGAGCAGAAATCTGAGCTGTTAAGGTGTCCATGTCATTGGCAGATGCTACTCTAGACTTACCTCTTTCATGTTGCCAATTATGTGCACTAGAGGCCATTTCATCTATCAAAGCACTAGCCTCTTCATATGTCTTACTCATTAGTGCACCACCAGAAGCAGCATCTACCAGAGATCTCAACGTGTCATCTAAACTGAGATAGAATATCTAAATAAGGAGATTATCCGGTAATCCATGATGGGGGCATTTTCTAATTGCCTCCTTGAATCTTTCCCATGCTTCATAAAGTGATTCACCACTAAACTTAATGAAGTTTGTGATGTCATTTCTTAACCTAGCAGTTCTAGCTGATGGAAAAAATCTCCTTAAAAATTTAGATGAGAGATCAACCCAAGTGGTTACAGAGTCTTGTGGCAGTGAATTGTACCAAGCCCTAGCTTTTTCTCTAAGTGAAAACGGAAAAAGTTGTAGCCTAATTACATCATCAGATACATTACTCATTTTCACTGTATTACGATATTGAAGAAATACTGCAATATGCTCATCAGGACTCTCATTTGGATATCCTCTAAATTGATTTGATTGAACCATTTGAACAAGTGCTGGTTTAAACTCAAAATTGTTAGCCTGAATTGTCGATCTTCTGATTGCAGGACTTGAAACAACAAGTACCGTGCATTCCCAAAGTGCTCTACCAATACCCTGAATCCGATTGTTGTTCTCATCTGCCATGTTCTCTTCTTTCTTTCTTCTCTGCTCTCTTCTAATTTGTCGCAAGGTGCGTTCAATCTCAAGATTAATTGATAGAAGTTCAGCACTTCTACTCTTGCGCATAAAAAGAAATTCGAAGAGAACAGGAAACGATCACACAATGATAAGAAAAATTAAATAACAAAATAATTGCGCCTAAATTAACAATAGAATCTGAAGATGGTATAATATTAATCAATCCCCGACAATGGCGCCAAAAACTTGGTCCACGCAAAAAGAGATATAAAATGAGCGTGAATAAATACCGGCAAGTGTACCGAATCGAATCAAGTAATATAGTAAGAGAAGAGTGTCGAACCACGAAGATTGATTAAGTAATAGACCTATATCAATCTCTACTATTATTTAGGCAATGATATTTGATGAGATCAAATGTGAATGAATTATAATAAATGCGCAAAAAGGGAATTGTGTTTGAAAAAAGGATGAATTGGTGGTGGGAAATAGAATCTACCCTAATTCTACTAATCATATTGCCTTCATGTTATAATAACTCATAGCTATATGGATTTTCACAAGAAATTGACAAAACCTTAATCCTTTATCAAGTTTTAAAGTAACATTACCCCAATTTAATTTAATAGCTCTCGCTAATTAAAATCAATGGAGGATTCTAATTCACAATCATAAATTTCCCAATTATATGATTGCCTAATATCTTTAAAATAATTTCTCCTAATCCCTTAGTGAAAAATTTAATAAAAATATTGTATGAAACACTTAGGTCAATTTCTAATAAAATTCAATAACGCTGCTTCCGCATGAATTGTTAAATCTTACTTAGGAATTCCTGATAAAACCTAAATTTCTCTTTCAAGTCATTTACATTCCTATGCATTGATTTCAATTACAAAATACAATTCATAGCAAGACTTCTTATATGAAAATTCTGTATATTTGTATGTCCTATAACATGAATACAATGATCATTTTAGTTTGAATTATGGCTTCATCATGTTTCCCACAAGGATGATTTAGAACATTATGGTATGAATTGCGTAAAAACAATTGAAATAAATAGGTGCAGTGGAATTCATATTGAATAACAAGAATAAACTAATAAATGGCATAAAAGAAAATAAAGTAAATGAAACAATTGCTATAATCTTCAAGAGTTTGTAGAACTTCAATCTTCCAAAATGATTCCTAGAATTCTTCAATTGAAAGAAAACTTCAGCAAAATAGCATTCTTTCTTCAAACTAAAATTTGGAATAACATGAAATGTAAAAGAATTAAAGAGAATATAAAATCCTAAAGTTCCTAAGGGAATTCTAATGATTCAAAAGAAAAACAAAGGATGCTAAAACAAAGGATGCTCTCAAGGTTCACACAAGGGGCCTATTTATAGATCCAAAGAGGAGGAGGATAAGGTTAATCTGATGAGGAATTGAGTCAGCAAATTAATTAAGATACGATTTTGGAGAGATTTTCACAATGGATATCCGAGGAGCAATGTAGGTCGGCTTAAGGCCGGCGGCTTTGATGTCTTATGAGGCCGGTTTAATGTAGGCCGGCTCAAGGCCGGTAGCCTTTGGTAGTAGTCCGGCCTAAGGCCGGTAGCCTTTAATGCAATCCTCCACTCGCTTCTTCAATTTTGTGAAAAACTCCTCCAATTAACTTGTAATTTACTTTTGGGTCCTCAAAACCTGAATTTTCACAATAAACACCATTAAATATCATTTCTTTATATTTTCTTATAATATTGAAATAAATTTAATATAAATCCAAAAGAAAATATAAGTATAATGTGATCTTATCAATCACAAATCTACTTTTGAGAACACTTGAGCTCCTTGCAATAGGTCAAATAAGTCATCTATCCTAAGAAGAGGATATTGTTCTTGATAATGACCTTGTTTAACTCTCTATAGTCTATATAGAATCTCATGCTTCCGTCTTTCTTTTTAATAAACAGGATTAATGCACCTAAAGAGAGACACCGAGTCTAATGAAAACCTTATCCTATAGATCTTAGAACTGTTTCCTCAGTGCTTCCAATTCCATTATTGCCATCCTATAGACTGGTTTTTATATGGGTACCATGCCCTGTACCAAGTCAATGTTAAATTTTATCTCCCTAACTAAGGGTAAACCAACAAGGTCGTTTGGAATCACTTCTGGAAATTCCTTCACTACGGGTACCATTTCCATCTTGGCTTCTTCACTAGCTTCAACAAATACAGTTGCCAATATATTCTTTCCTCACATCTCATAAGTAAGTAATCTAGTAGGTCTTTCCACTTCTAATTTATATTTAAAGTACTCCCCCAGTATATTGAACTACACCACCATGTTGTGACAATCAATGGTGGCATGGTACTTTGACAACCAATTGATATCTAGAATAATGTCAAACTCTATCATTTCCAATATTAAGAGGTCTGCTAACATCACCCTACCCTGTATCTCTATTCCCACTCCTCTACATATTCTACTTATCCTTCCTTCTACACCTAAAGAAGTATTAATAGCTAAACAGTTATTCATGTTTTCAATATCCAATGCATATGCATGTACAAAATTCTTAGACACATAGGATACGAATACACTGGTATCAAACAATACATATGCATTACAAGAGTGTACTAGAAGCATACTTACAATGTTGTCCACGCTAGGGATTTCCTAGTGCTACTATTGATGGATAGCAAGAACCTTGGTAAAAACTCTCTATCTAGGACCCCTTGCTTATGGTCTACCACCCTATCCTCTCACTAGTGGTCTGATTGCCTATTCAATTGAGCTTGCCTCATTTCTTATGGCACACATGACATAAAATTAGGGGAACTAACCTCTCGATGCAGTGTCTACTAATATGTCATATCTTTCTACAAGAGAAGCATGCCCCTTCTAGCCATTTATACTCTCTCAACTTATGAGGTCCATAGCATCTAGAACATTTAACCAGTGAGCCTACTACAAGAAGTGTCAAAGGCACTTGTTTGATTTGTAAAGGAGAAACTACAACACTCAGTGTTCTTCTCTACTGCACATGGTGTCTTTTGTCCTTATCTTGCCTCATTCCACTTGAGGTAGGTCTTTTTCCCAATGCTATTGCTACACCACAACTCCTCTGTTCCTCTATATTTTTTTTCTATTTAACTCGAGGTACTTAGCCTTATCAATCATTTTAGCATAGGTAATTAGCCAAAAGCCCCCAAGTACAAGTTGTAAGTCCAAATCTAAGCCTCTCAAAAACCTCTTAGCTCAGGACCTATCATTGTTACACACATTCTCAAGAAGCAATTGAATGAAGAGGTTTAACTTTGCCTCATATTCTTTAATTGTTTGGTCCCCTTGTTCACAATTATAGTATTCATTTTCCATCTTGTCTTTACAGCAGCTGGGAAAGTACCTCTGATAAAATAGCTCCGTAAACATAGTTTAATTCATGTATTCCCCTACAAGTCTAGGAACCAAAGTGATAGAAATCAAAATCCGACAAGACTTATCATTAGGGCAAGAACTAAAGGATTTCGAATCTTGGCGATGAGGACCCATTTTGAGCAAATCGACCCTGGAATTATTCGTTTACTAACCTCTTTTATCTTGTTCATGTATTTTATATTCCAACAGGAATACTTATCATATTCTATCGGGCAATGGACAAACTCCCTCAGACTCAGCTTGTGGGTTAGCTATGGACCGACCTGAACCGGCGATGAGCTGGGCCGATGGATCCTATAGAAGACCGGCATCTTGAAGACCATTTCTTTTATATATTTACTCTTTTATGAACTATTTTGGTTTTGGGACACTTTTATTTCTTTGTAACTTTCATTTAGGGTTAGCCACCTTAAAAGTGGCAAACTTGTAATTTTGAGCACTTTTTAACCCTAGGAGTAGCAAGTATAAATACTTGCTTAAGAGAGGGTTTGGGGAGGCTTATTTTGCAGATCAAAAACTTCTTCTTCACGTGAAAATTAGGGTTCCTAATTGTCATCTAGACTCTTATCAATTTCAATCCCAAGAGTTGAAATTATGGCAAGTGCAACACCTTGAAATTGTGAGTTGTATAAATTTCATTTTGTTGTGATTTCTTTTCTTCTCTAGTGTGTCATATCTAGGGTTGAATTGAGATAGTTCTTGGATAGATTTGCTTCTAATTGTATTCGAATTCTTGAGTTTATTTAAGGTACTTTGCAATTGGATTCGAATCTTCATTGAAGAATTCCCTTGAAAACGTGTTTTCCACTATTGGAAAGGAGTCGTTGGAATTGAGGTTTTCTTTTGAATTTGTGGATTATTGTCGTGGATTATATGTGAATAGGGTGTTATTAGAAGAGATTATCATTGTGGTATTACAATTATATCTTTGAGCATTTGGAATTCATTACATCTTCACTAGGGTTCACGTGAATTTTGCCCTTGTGGATCCGGTTTTACCGACTTAAGATTGTTTTTTCTTAAGTCTTTTCATTGTGCTTCTAAGTGGAATTAGGCACATCATCTTTTTGGTATCAGAGCTTGTGGTTGTGAGAAGGGATTATGTGATTTTGAATTTTGGAAATTTAGGGTTCATGTTCTTACATCATCAATTCCAAAATTGCGGGTAAATTGAAATTGTTGTTGTAGTTGTTTGAAGTGGAGTGAATTGTCTTGAGTAGGAGTTGAATTTACTGAATGTTGGAGTGATTTTGAAGTACTTGTTGAAGATTCTATGTTGTGGACTTCATCGTGAAGGAAGAGGAAAGATAGTGCATTTTTTTAATGCAATTGTGTAGGAAGAGAATTGTGGTTCTTACATTGTTTGAATTCGGAATTGGGGAGAACATTTGCAATTTCCAAATTTGATTAGTGTGTAAGAAGGGAAGTTATTTGATTTCAAAACAAGCATTAAGAGTGAAGGAGTTAAGTGTGTTTGTTTGAATTTGAAAAATTGCATCTTACCAAATGTGGAGGGGTTGCAATTAGTGAAGTGGTTTGATTTTCAAATTTAATTTGCTGCCTTCTTATATAAGTTGCGGATTGGATTTGTATTTGAAGTGAAGAATTTTGCAACGTGATTAGCCTTGAAATTGCTTTGAGAAAGAGTAATGAATTGAAAAAGTTTTGTGTTGCATGTGACGTGTATGTTGTTGTAAGTTGCGGTTGATAAATTGTGTAGAAGTGGAGAAGTGCACCGTATGTGTGAAGGTGTTTGTGTGGTGTTATGTTGTGCAAATTGGAAGTGGAAGTGTACAATTTTCAGAATTGCATTGTGTGGGATAATAGGTAATTTATTTGAAATTCAAACACATCCATTAAGTTGAGGAAGTTATTAAGTGTTATTGATTGTGTTCCATTTGAATTTGAAATTTGATTATTACCATTTGTGGAAAGTGCATTAAGGATGTTTATTTGAATTTGTTGCCGTGTTGTGGAGTTGTGTAGATTAAGGTGCTGCACATCAAGATCAATTGTAGGTGTGAAACTGTGGCAAGAAAGGAAAATTGAAGTAGTAGAATTTGAATTCAAAAAAAACATTAAAGTGTGAAAGTAACTGAACTTATTACTTCAACACTTGTTAGTTGAATTTAATTTCTTAACTACTTGGAAGTATTTATTTGTGCTTCAATTATCTCACTTAAGTTTATTTGAAGTACTAATAAACATTTCTTGTATTGGTTGAGTGTGAGCACTGTGGGTGTGTAAGGGTGTGTTGTCGTGGTGTGGTGAAGTGTATTGAGGTTGTTGAAATTCGTAAGCAAAAATGTCAAGTGAGTTATATTTGTCTACTAACATATTGCATCGGGACTTGACTTCCTTTCAAACCATTGATGAGGGACAAAGAGAAAACTTGTGCGCAATTATTATTGATGGTGGTAGTTGTACTAATGTTGTAGCTGCATCATTAGTATCGAAGTTGAAACTTGAAACTATCCCACATCCCAAACCCTATACATTACATTGGTTGAATGATCAGGATGGTCTTTATGTGACCCAAAGGGCTAGGGTACCCTTCAGTATAGGGGACAAGTACTATGATGAGCTTGAATGTGATATTCTTCCTCTTTGTGCATCCCATATATTACTTGGTAGACCATGGTTGTATGATAGGATGGTATTACATGATGGGTATAGAAATACTTATATGTTTAAAAAGGATGCTAAACGTATAGTATTGAACCCTATGTCACCATTAGAGGTCCAAGAGAAGCAAAGACAGATAAAACAACCATCACAGAATCTTGAGGATCATAGCCACATGATCAAACCTTCAGAGGACCAAACTGTGCAGACGCAGGTATGCCAACCTTCAAAGGTTCTTGAGGGCTCTAGTGACACGAGCCAACCCTTAGAGCATAAAATTTTTCAGACATCAATGTGCCAACCTTCTGAGGATCTTGATGATCATAGTCAGACGAGAAGACCACTAGAGAGCCAAACTGTTCAGAGACAGTTATGTTCACCTTCAGAGGTTTTAGAGGGTAATGAGCAGTTAAGCCAACCATTAGAAGACCATGAGGATCAACATCATATAGATGAGTTAGAAAAAGAGGAAACAAAATCAATGGAATGGGTTAAGACAGGGGAGACATTAGTAGATAATGAGTCCTTGTTTGTGTTGCAGATGAAATACATCCTAGAAATGGAGGAGAGAAAACAATCACCTACTATGGTATTTCAGATATTGGGATTTTGTAGAGATACTTCTTCAGATGGATTGCTTTTAGAAAATAGAGTCTCTACTGCATTTGATCTGCTAGATTTGAGGACAAATCGTTTTGAGGCCTGAGGAGATGATAGGAATCAAAATCCGACAAGACTTATCATTAGGGCAAGAACTAAAGGATTTCGAATCTTGCCGATGAGGACCCATTTTGAGCAAATCGACCCTGGAATTATTCATTTACTAACCTCTTTTATCTTGTTCATGTATTTTATATTCCAACAGGAATACTTATCATATTCTATAGGGAAATAGACAAACTCCCTCAGACTCAGCTTGTGGGTTATCTATGGACCGACCTGAACCGGCGATGAGCTGGGCCGATGGATACTATAGAAGACCGGCATCTTGAAGACCATTTCTTTTATATATTTACTCTTTTATGAACTATTTTGGTTTTGGGACACTTTTATTTCTTTGTAACTTTCATTTAGGGTTAGCCACCTTAAAAGTGGCAAACTTGTAATTTTGAGCACTTTTTAACCCTAGGAGTAGCAAGTATAAATACTTGCTTAAGAGAGGGTTTGGGGAGGCTTATTTTGCGGATCAAACACTTCTTCTTCACATGACAATTAGGGTTCCTAATTGTCATCTAGACTCTTATCAATTTCAATCCCAAGAGTTGAAATTGTGGCGAGTGCAACACCTTGAAATTGTGAGTTATATCAATTTCATTTTGTTGTGATTTCTTTTCTTCTCTAGTGTGTCATATCTAGGGTTGAATTGAGATAGTTCTTGGATAGATTTGCTTCTAATTGTATTCGAATTCTTGAGTTTATTTAAGGTACTTTGCAATTGGATTCGAATCTTCATTGAAGAATTCCCTTGAAAACGTGTTTTCCACTATTGGAAAGGAATCGTTGGAATTGAGGTTTTCTTTTGAATTTGTGGATTATTTTCGTGGATTATATGTGAATAGGGTGTTATTAGAAGATATTATCATTGTGGTATTACGATTATATCTTTGAGCATTTGGAATTCATTACATCTTCACTAGGGTTCACGTGAATTTTGCCCTTGTGGATCCAGTTTTACCTTGACTTGAGATTGTTTTTTCTTAAGTCTTTTCATTGTGCTTCTAAGTTGAATTAGGCAAATCACAAAGCCCATCATTTTGTTGCAATTCCCTTTAACATAAATGTAGCATAAGTGACTTTCCTATCTTCTGGTATCTAAAAGATAGCAAAGGTCTTCACCATTTCCCATACCTAATCTTCAGCTTTAATTAGGTCATCCACTCTAAGGTTGAATTCTTTAGCTACTTTGATGAACCTATCAAAGCTGATAGGTTCATTGACATTCTTACACTATGGGACATTGGGGGTTTGTTGTTGTTATATTAACAACCTCACTCACTAATTCACAATTTATAGTAGTTGGACTGTCTCTTTAATCATCCGGCCTCTTTCTACCTTGTGGCTGCTGACCTTGATTATTCCTTTCACTAGGGTTTCCATGTCTAGCACCCCTTCCAACAATTGATCCAACGATTCTTCTTAGAGACACTCTATTTAAGACGAGACAGCTAGATGTACTTAAGTTAGTATTAGTTAATATTATAATCATGTCATATAGGTATATACACATATACCTCTACATATAATGTAACCCATATATACAAAACTTAACAATTATAATAAATGAAAATAAAATATTAACAACTTTTGAGAAGCTTTGGCTGAATGCCTTTTCATCATTCATGTTCAAGTATATATATACATTAGGAGGATATCTTTCCAAGCAACTACATCTTACAAACTAGGAAAATAAATCTTCCTCTACTAAAATATACAATACAAAATATACATGCCGTATTTACAAACTAAGTCACGAAACAAATATCTAAATATTCACGGCCGTGTTACACGGCCATGCCTTCTAGCCGTGTATCAGGCCGTGTATGTTTCTGGTAGCTACTTGACACAACATACGGCCGTGCCTTCTAGCCGTGTATCCGGCTGTGTATGTTTCTGGGAGGTACCTGACACAACACACGGCCGTGGCTTCTGACCGTGTATGTTTTTAGAAGTTATCTAACACAATACACAGCTGTACCTTCTGACCGTGTATCCGGCCGTATATATTTCTGAGCTTCCAGTCATTCTCGATTGATATCCCCCCTCAAATTGATGCGGACTGATCAAGAAGCATCAAGTTGCCAACAAGAAACTAATGACGCTGCTGAGAAAGAGCTTAGTAAATATATCAGCCGTTTGAAGATCAAAAAATATATGAGGAAGAGAAATAACACCATTATCATAAGCTTCTCAAATAGAATGACAATCCACTTCAATATGTTTCATACGCTCATGAAAGACAGGATTAGCAGTAATCTGAACAGCACTAGTATTATCGACATAAAGAGAGGTAGACCCAAGTTGAGGAAAACCAACCTCAGCCAACAAACCTCGAAGCCAAATGATCTCAGAGAAAGCAGACGACATAGCACGATATTCGAACTCAGTAGAAGACTTAGACACACGATCTTGTTTCTTACTCTTCCAAGAAATTAAAGAGTTACCAAGAAATATACACCAACCAGTAATAGAGCGACGTGTATCAGAACAACCAGCCCAATCAGCATCACTATATGTGGTTAAGTGAATAGGAGACTTCGTAGAAAAGAACAAACCACGATGAGAGGTCCCTTTTAAATACCGAACAATACGGCGAACTGCTGCTGAATGAAAATGTGTAGGTGCCTGCATAAATTGACTAACTTGTTGTACAACAAATGAAATATCAGGACGTGTAATAGTAAGATAATTGAGACTTCCAACAAGTTGTTGATATAGAGATGGATCGGATAGAAAATCACCATCATTTCGTTGATATTTAACATTCACTTCCAAAGGAGTATCAACAGAATGTCCCTCTTGGAGACCAGCTAAAGTAATAAGTTCCTTAGTATATTTATGTTGATGAAGAAAAATACCAACAGAAGAAGAATGAACCTCAAGACCTAAGAAATAAGTTAACGATCCCAAATCCTTCATATGAAAAGAACCTTGAAGGCGCTCTTGTAACTGAGACATTAATTGAGTATCAGATCCTGTGATAACAATATCATCAACGTAGACTAACAATAAGACAATTCCCTTGTCAGCCTTGCACAGAAATAAGGAAGAATCATACTGACTTTAAATAAAAGAGAAGCTAAGAAGAGTATTACGAAACTTCTCAAACCAGGCCCATGGAGCCTGTTTTAAACCGTATAGAGACCATTTGAGCTTATAAACATCATGTGAGGGTGTGGAAAACAATCCTGGAGGAGGAGTCATATAGATATCTTCCTTGAGGTCTCCATGCAAAAATGCATTCTTAACATCCATCTGTCGTAAGAACCATCCTTTAGATGCAGCAATAGATAGAATAAGCCGGACAGTTGTCATCTTAGCTACAGGTGCAAAGGTCTCTTCATAATCAATTCCATATTCCTGTCGATTGCCAAGAGCTACCAACCTTGCCTTATATCTGTCGAGGGAACCATCAGATCGAATCTTAAGAGAATAAACCCATTTACAACCAATGGGTTTAACACCAGCAGGACATGAAACAATATCCCAAGTGTGATTGTCTTGAAGTGCTTGAAGTTCCTCTTGCATGGCTTTTATCCAGCAAGGCTGTTTAGCAGCCTGAGAATAAGAGGTAGGAATGGTAACATTAGTTACAGTTGTAGAATACCCATATCTATCTGGAGGACGAGTGTGCCGAGTTGATCGTCGAAGAATCATTGAAGCATTTTCAGGAGCAGAGTCAGAAAGAACAAGTCCTGGCTTGAACCGTTTATCAAAATGAGAGTCATCAAAGTGAGGAAGTACAATAGTATCAGATGTCGAAAAATGTTGCTGAAAATAGTATTCATGTTCAAAGAAATCATATCCCGAGAGATATGCCATTGATTATTAATCAAATCATAACACACAAAACCTTTATGATTAGGGTTGTAACCCATAAAGCCACATTGAATAGACTAGGCGGACAACTTATGTCGTTCATATGTAGGTAAATGAACGAAACAAACACATCCGAAAGTATGTAGCATATGATAATTAGGATGTTTACCAAACACTCATTGATAGGGATAATCAAACTTCAATTGTTAAGATGGTAAGCGATTAATTAGATAAACGACAGTAGATAAAGCTTTGGTCCAAAACTTAGCTGGAACAGAAGATTCTAACAACAATGTGCGCACCACATCTAACAAATGTCAATTTTTCCGTTCGACAACTCCATTTTGCTGAGGTGTATAAGGACATGAGCGTTGTGAAACAATACCCTTGTTATGAAGAAATGCTTGAAACTCATGAGAAATATATTCACCACCATTATCAAACCGTAAGATTTTAATACAAGTGGAAAACTGAGTTTCAATATATGTCACAAAGGTTTGAAACACATGAAACACATCTACTTTGGAATGCAAAAAATAAATTCATGTAAATCAACTGTAATCGTCAATAAATGTCACAAAGTATTTATACTGATCATGTGAAATAATTGGTGCAATTCCCCAAACATCAGTATGAATAATGTCAAAACATTTATTGGCACGACTACCCAAAACAGGAAAAGGCAATGTCTTACTTTTGCCCAGTTTACAAGGAGAACAATTAACTAATAAACTCTTATCTATGGAACCGAGAACACCTCTTTGCAACAAATGATTCAAAACAACATTATTTGGATGACCTAAGTGTCTATGCCAGATGCCAGCCTTATTGTCAACAACTGAAGAAGCTAATGACAAAGTTCGAGGAACGGTAAATTGTAATGGAAATAACCTGCCCACTTTAGGCCCCTTTGCTATCATCTTCCCTGACACTTGATCCTGTATAGTACAACCATCACGAGAAAAGTGGACATCACAGTTATTATCCACCATTTGCCCAACAAAAAGTAAGTTAGTAGATAATTTAGGAAAAACCAAGACATGTCGAAAGGAGGAGCTAATATCACCAACTATCATAATAGGAATATTATTTCCATCAGCAACGTGAATGTGTTGAGTACCAGTATATGGATGTTGATTATGCAATAAATCTGATGTGCCAGTCATATGATTTGTGGCACCGGAATCAACAAACCAAGGAATGGAATTAGTAGTCTTACCTTTCCCTTGAAGACCAAGAGCAGAGAAGGCAGAGAGAATCATCTGTTGAACCATATCTGGTGTGAGAACAGATTGATTATTGCCAGCAATTGTAGATGTCGAACCAAGATTGCAAGAGTCGGATGCCGCAGCATGAAAAGCTTATGACCTTCTGTTTTGAGGCCTTATAGGAAACTCTTTAATAATATGTCCTTTTTGCTTGCAATAATTACATAACTTTTTACTATAATGACGGGCAATATGACCAAATTCTTTGCAGCTGTAACACTGCATTGTTCCCTTTCCTCGGGTCTAAGCAGCATATGCAACATTAACTATTCCAGATGATCCACCAATTGCACTAATAGCGGCTTGTGTCGCCAATCTTTGTTCCTCGCGCAGCAATTCACTAAAACATACATCCAAACAAGGCACTGGATCACTATTCAGCAACCCAGCCCGAGCGGTTTCAAATTCAGGTCTGAGCTTCATCAAAAACCGATCACGACGACTCACTTCATGAACAGCCTGAAGACTAGCCAAACTCTCCTTTGACACCTTAGCATAGATAATACCAGAATATTTGCTCCATAAATTAAGGAAGCCATAATAATATTGTTCAATTGAGAGATTACCTTGACTATAATTACTCATATCAAGTTCCAATTGGAAACGTCTTGCAGTATTATCATGATTGTAGACGCGCTTCAAGTATTCCCACATTTCTTTTGTTGTGCCAAAGGATCATAAATTGTTCACCATATGAGCCTCAATAGATCCCAAAAATCTAAGAGACAATCCGTGCATCCTTTGCCTCCCATTGACCACGATCTTTCGACTCTGTAGGACTTGGAGAAAACCCGTCAATATGACCCCAAAGCTCCTTCCCTTTCAAAAACATCTTGAACTGAAATTCCCATGCAACATAATTCTTTCCCGTAAATCTAATAGCTAAGATTTCATGTGTTTTCTCAAGAGACATTCTAAACCGAATTGTCACTCACAACTTGATTATAAAAATTGTTGATTGGAATTAATTAACCTACAGCCAAAGAAAAACCAAGAACAAACCAGCAATTCCAAGACTAAAAAAGGAACTATGGATTCAGTGTAATACTCAGTTGTGTTGCTCTGATACCATAACAACTTTTGAGAAGCTTTGGCTGAATGCCTTTTCATCATTCATGTTCAAGTATATATATACATTAAGAGGATATCTTTCCAAGCAACTACATCTTACAAACTAGGAAAATAAATCTTCATCTACCAAAATATACAATACAAAATATACATGCCATATTTACAAACTAATTCACGAAACAAATATCTAAATATTCACAGCCGTGTTACACGGCCGTGCCTTCTAGCCGTGTATCAGGCCATATATGTTTCTGGTAGCTACCTGACAAAACACATGGCCGTGCCTTCTAGCCGTGTATCCAGCTGTGTATGTTTCTGGAAGGTACCTGACATAACACACGGCCGTGACTTCTGACCGTGTATCCAGTCGTGTATGTTTCTAGAAGTTATCTAACACAATACATGGCCGTGCCTTCTGACCGTGTATCCGGCCGTGTATGTTTCTGAGCTTCCAGTCATTCTCGATTGATAAATATCAGTACATTAAAATAATTTACTGAATAAATAGTGTTCCATATTTTCCCACTCTCTTCATGTCTCACCTTCTTACAGATCAAATACTTAATTTTTTAAAGACCATATCTTATGCTCTACTATTTGAAACTTATGTTTAATGATCAATACTTAATTTTCTAAGGATTAACAAGTCCAAGTTGATAAAGATCATCTACCTATGCTCTATAGATCAAAACTTACTTCCTAAAGATCATCAACCTATCCTTTATAGAACCAAACTTAAGTTCCTAAAGATCACAAACCTATACTTTAATACCATCTAAGCTATAACGTCCCAAAACCCAAGCCACACTACTACTGGCTACGTGTCCTTATCACATAAGAACACGTTAAGGCTCTATTTTACTTTGATACCTATTAATCTTGCAACTCTTATACATCAACATTCAAATCCAGGAGTAGAACCCCCTTGCTTCTACTCTCCTTTTGGCTTGGTGGGTAAAGACTTTTCTTCCTTCCTCCAATGGTTAGTCTTCCAAGTAGGTGAACCCGTACCCTGTTGAAACCGGGCAGTGCTACTACCTTTCCTCCTATGTTGGTTCTCAACCTTTATAGCCATGTGGACCATATCTTCCAATTCCACATAATGCTGCACTTCTACTACATTTTGAATCTCTCTATTTAACCCAGCAAGAAACCTCGCCATGGTAACCTCTCGATCCTCCTCAACATTGGCTCGAATCATAATAACCTCCATCTCCTTGAAATACTCATCCACACTTCGGCTTCCCTACTTAAGAGTTTGCAATTTGTTGTGTAATCCGCGATAGTAGTAAGCAGAAACAAACCGCTTCTTCATCACCCTCTTCATCTCTTCCTAAGACTCAATGGGTGGTTCGCCATTCCTTCTCCTATTCAACATCAGTTGATCCCACCACACTATGGCATAATTTGAAAACTCAATGGCAGTAAGCTCCACTTTCTTTCTCCCACTATAATTGTGACAATCAAACACCATCTCTACCTTCTTTTCCCATTATAAGTATGCTTCGGGATCATTCTTCCCTTGGAAAGGAGGAATCTTTATCTTTATACAACTCAATTGATTATCCTTTCTATTCCTATCTCCTCTATCTTCCTAATCCCTAGTTCTTCTATTCCTAAAACCATAACCTCTATAACTCCCAATAGAAGGTTCATCAAACTCATCATCAGAATTTTCATCTCCACCCCTTTGTCCTTTAAAGACATTCTTAGATTGCTCCAATTTCTACTCCACCATTTCATGAATTTGCTCCATTCCCTCCTGAAACATTCTCTTCATCTCACTCCTCAACGCCTCAATCACTAACCTAGCATCAAACCTCCCCCTCTCACCTTTAGGAGAATTTTGCTGTGACATAGTTCCTGCAATAAAAGGTTAGTACTAACACAAATATATAGAATTAAACCTCATGATTTGCTCCCTCACGTGTTTCACACAAAGAAGGATATCCCACAATCACTCGTGTATTCTCACAAGCAGAGATGTTATCAACTCACTAATCCCTCTTCTCAATTCTCTTAGAACGAATCCAAACCACACCAAATTCTTCCGTAGAATTCAAGAACAAACTCTTTGGGCTTGAATTTTCCTTTCTCTTTCTTTTTTTGTTTTTGTTTTCATTTTTTTTTCGTTCTTCTTCTTCTTCTTCTTCTTTTTTTAATTTATTTTCGTTCCTTTTTTCTTTTTCTTTTTTTGTAACAAAATTGATAAAATGAAACTACACTACTCAAGAGACAATTAACACTATGAACTTGAGTATGAAGAGATGGTAATACGAAACTTGATATGAACAATTGGAGTTAGGGTTTTGATGTTACCTTTCTCAAACCAAACTGATGTTTAACAAACCTAGGCTCTGATACAAACCACGCCCACATGTGACGAAACCCTATACTAATACGTTCGGAATTGCAACTCAAGATGACAAACACTCAAAGTGGAACCGCGACCCGTTTCCTATAGATGAGGCAAGAACCTTGGTATATTCTATTGATGCCACAATCGGGATGAAAGACCGATTGATAAGTCTGAGGTAAATGCCACGGAAGAGATCTGATAAGTTCAAGAGAAGTTCTTTGGAGAACCAAGAGAGGAATTCTCTCAAATTGTGTTTATCAATGTTGTATGTATGTTTTATCTTATGTTTTCCAACCCTAGCAGCTTTTAATAGGGTTTACAGCTCGTAAAACAAAAGCCCAAAACGACATAACATAATAAAGTTGCAGAAAAATAACAAACAGGCAATGTATGCTGGTAGCATAGTAGGCGGCGTAGGATGTACGCCGGGTATATAAGTCGGCGACGTAGTAGATGGCATAGTCCCTCTGTCGCGCTCTAATTGCAATGTCGATTCAAAGCCGGCAGCGTTTAAGCCAGCGTTGTCAAGGCCGACAACTTTGATCTCCTATGCTTTGATATCCTTGAATGACTTGTACAAATGTAAGGTCATTCTCATAGTTGCTCCACTCTTTTCTGGCTTCTTGGATATCCTTTATCAACCCGTTAAGTGCTTCCTTGAATCGTTTCACTCGAGTTCTTGTGATCGGTCCAGGTGGCACTTCAAGAGGATCCACATTCCACCTTCTAGCTTGATTCCCATCATGGCTTTCATCATTCGGGGACTAGAGTATGTGAAGCTGCAGATGCCTTCTTATGACGGCGAGGGATCGGCTAATGATTATTTGGACTGGGAGGACAAATTTGAGGGTCTCTTTGAATGCTATGAGATCGATGATAATACTCGAGTCTGATTGGCTACTGTCGAGTTTATAGGATACGCTGCCTTATGGTGGAATAATTTGATTATCAGTAGGCATAGGGATGGGGGGGGGGGGGATGAGATTCAGACATGGAAGGATATGAAAAGAGTGTTGAGAAAAAGATTTATTCCTGAGCACTACACACAAGAACTGTTTATGCGATTGTAGACATTAAGGCAGGGAAGCAAGACAATGGATGATTGTGTGTAAGAATTTGAAACCCTCATGATTAGATGTGTGTCAATCAAACCTCTAGAACAAACCCTAGCATGCTTCGTCTCAAGGCTGAAATATGAGATAGCATGTGTTGTTGAGTTGCAATACTATAACACACTTGAAGAGGCTATTAAGTTAGCCTTGAAAGTGGAGAGGCAAAGGAGGTCCAACTTGTTCAGGGCTCCGAGTAGCAAGCCCAGTACTACTACCAAACCCATGGTAGCTGACGGTCAATCAGGAGGGATAAAGGCAATAGGTGAGACAGTGAGAGCGGTGGACAAAACTACCCTTAGCACTGCTAGAGAAAATATACCCTCTGGGAAGGGTAAAGAGGTAATAGCACTAGATATGAGGTAGACTATTCCTGGATCTGCCAGTGGAAAAGCACGCTAAATCAAATGCTTTAAGTGTATGGGATTTAGGCATATGGCAACATAGTGTCCAAATAAAAGAGTGATGATTGTTATAGAGGGCTCTAGAGAGGATGTTGAGGTTGAGGAGGAACAGGCAGAGCCTACAGACTTATCTGTAGCACTGCAGGAGTACTATGATGACCAGACTATAGAAACACATGAGGAGCGTACAGGTGAACAATATCTGCCTATTAATGTGTTACGCAGGACTCTAACCTTATCTCCTGATGCTAGAGACATACAAAGGGAGAACATATTCCACACCTCTTATAGGGTTAGAGGTAACCTTTGTGTGCTCATCATTGATAGTGGTAGTTACACGAATGTTATATCTGCTACACTAGTAGACAAATTACAATTATCTACTAGTCTACATCCTAGCCCTTATAACTTGCACTAGTTAAACAATTGGGGTAGTATGCATGTTATGCTAAAGGCGAAGGTGCCTATGAGTGTTGGGTAGAAATATCAGGATGAGATCCTTTGTGACGTGATTCGTATGCGTGCATTCCATTTTCTGTTATTTAGACCTTGGATGTTTGATCGGAAGGTGTTACATGATGGGTTTAGCAACACCTATATGTTCAATATGGGAGGGTCTCGCATAGTACTATCACCTATGACTCCATCTGAGGTGCACCGGTTTCAAGAGTAGATTAGAACTATGTCCACTACATCTGGTAACTAAGAGAATAGGCCAATAGAGATGTCCAAGTTCAGTTCCAGAAATGACCCTCTAGATTTGAGGGCAAATCTTTCAGAAGCCTGTAGAGATGATGGGAATTTTTTTGGCACCTTAGATTCTCTCAGAACTCAATTTGGATGATGATCCAAATCACTCATATTTTATCTTATTTCTTTTTATCTAATAAAAATTTGAGTAACAATCTTACAGGTACAATAATATTTCACCATGGTATGCCAAAATGACTTACATTAGTTAATCGCCACAAGACATCATCAGATTTTCATCTAAATGCCCGCTAAGATTGACTTCACTTCGAAGCATTGGCTCTTGAAGATTTATATTATTTTTGTACTTTGTAATTGTTCTTTAGACCATTTTTATGTTGTACTTTCCTTTTGGGACACTTTCATTTTTTTGTAATTTTCATTTAGGATCGACCACCCTGAAAGTGGCATAGTTGTAATTTTGTGGACTTTCTAACCCTAAAGGGAGAAAGTATAAATACTCTCTTAAGTAGGGTTTTGGGGGGGCAATTTTCAAACAAAACACATCACTTTTACGTGAGAGAGCTTAGGGTTTATCCTAGTTCATTTTCGTCTTATCAATTTCAATCCCAAGAGTTGAGATTGTAGCAAGTACAATAATTGAAATTGTGAATTATATCAATTTCTAATTGTTGTGCTTTCTTTTCTTCTCTAGTGTGTAATATCTAGGGTTGGATTGAAACATTTCTTGGCCTGATTTGATTGCATTTGTAATTAAATTATTATTGTCTAATTGATTGGTTTTTTTTTTTAGCACTTGTTATTTACCATCAATATTTGCACCGTGGTTTACATTGTTAGGAAGGGGGATCTCGAAAGTGGTTCTTGTTGTTTTTGTTGAATTCATGTGGCATTCAAGTTTAATTAGAGTTGTTTTGAAGAATTTGATCATTGTGGATTATTAATTTGTAAGTTATAGCATTCGGATCTACTTGCACCCCAATAGGAATTATGCAAATTTCTAGCCTATTGAACCGAAATTGGTTAAGTGCATTTAGGGTGGTTTTTGTTCCAATTGATTATGCTTAATCTTGGTTTTAGGAACATCAGTTTTGGAGATGTAAATGGAACTAATTATGGATGAAAATTTCTAACTTCTTAGAGGGATATTAGGTATGTTTGGTGGAGGGTTGGATGAGGGAAAATTAGAGCATAAGAGGCTCAAAGTGGCGTGAGAAATGAAGGGCTTTACTTAGGTAAGTTAGCCTCCATACATCCCCTTTTATAGTAGTTAAGATTGGTTGCTTTGTAATTAATTTTTTGTGCTGATTTACCACACCTAAGGAGACAAGATTGAGCAGGTTTTAGGGTCATAATTTGATAGGAATTTTCCTGGCATCCTAGATGTTCTCAGAACTCGATTTGGATAATGATCCCAATCTTTCATATTTCACCTTATTTCTTTTATCTAATAAATATTTGAGTAATAATCTTACAAGTATAATAATATTCCTCCATAGGATGCCAAATGATCTCCATTAGTTGATCGCCACAGGACATCATCAGATTTTCATCCAAATGCCCGTTGAGATTGACGTCTCAAAACATTGGTTCTTGAAGATTAATATTATTTTTTTACATTGTAATTGTTCTTTAGACCATTTTATGTTGTAATGTTGTTTTTGGACACTTTCATTTGTTTGTAATTTTCATTTAGGACCGGCCACCCTAAAAGTGGCATAATTGTAATTTTGTGGACTTTTTCACCCTAAAGGGAGCAAGTATAAATACTTACTTAAAGTAAGGTTTTGGAGGCCAAATTTTCATAATAGACATACACTTTTTCATGGGAATTAGGGTTCTTCGTAATTGTCATTAGACTCTTATCAATTTCAATCCCAAGAATTGGAATTATAGCGAGTGCAACAAGGAGAAATTATGAGTTATATCAAATTCTTATTATTGTGTTTCTTTTCATCTCTAGTGAGTCATATCTAGGGTTGGATTGAAGTCTTCTTGGTCAGATTTGAATGCATTTGTAATCAAATTATTACTATTTAATTGATTGGTTCATAGCATTTGTTATCATCCTCAAATTTTGTTTCATCTAGTGGCGTGAATTGGCTCTTGTTGGAAAAGGGGATCTCAGAGGTGGTTCTTGTTGATTTTGTGTACTATTTCACGTGGTTTTTCATAAGAATATTAGTGATCTTCATTGAGGAATACAACATTGTGTAATTCATTTCATGAAATATAGCAATTGGATCACCTATTACATTTAGGGTTCACGTAATTTTTGTGCCCTTTGAACCGGTTTTGATCTTGTGAATTGAAGTTATTCATTTGGTTCATTTGTATGTGCTTAGACCTTAGTTTTAGGCACATCATCTTTTTGGTGTCAGAGCTTGAGGTTTGTGGAGAAGGGGTTGATTGAATTGGAATCCAAAAATTAAGGGATTGTTGAGTAGCATGTTGATCCGGATTTGTTGACGTAAATCTTTATCTATTCCAATTGTGTTGATTGAAATATTATCTTGTTGTTTAGTTGTTATACACTTGGAGGCTTGAAAACTCTTGGTTTCCTTTGATTATTGGCGGTGATTGTGTAGTAATTTTGAAGAAAATCGTGAAGGATTGAGAGTAGTGTTCAATTGGTGAAGTGGATTTGTGTTGTGTACATTTGTTTTCGAAAAAAGTGGAGTAACACTTCTATTTCCAAATTTGAATTCAGAATTGAATTGTGTAGATTGTATGGAAGCTATTTGATTTTCAAAACACACATTAAGTGATAGAAGTTGTTGTGTGTTCATTTGAATTTGAAAGTGGCTTCTTACCATTTGTGGAAAGGTTGCAATAAGTGAAATCATTTGAATTTGTTGAGGCCTTATTTATTAAGTTGCGGTTTGGAAAGTTGTGTTGAGGTGGAGGAGTGCAATGTGTGGTATGTGTGTATGTGTTTGCTGCACCGTGAGTAGAAGGTGTGTGTGTAAGGTTGTGTTTGCAACAAAAAAAAAAATTGTGAAGGGTTGTGCATTTCGACGTGGATGAATTTTAGAGTGAATTGATGTACAATTGTAGTAGGAGTGAGTGAAGTGGCACCATGGGAAAAGAGGAGTATTGTGGCGGTAGATTTGTGTATTTTTTTGTATTTGTTGAAGTGCTGCACATTGTGGTTGAGTGTAGTGTGAAATCAAGGCAAGAAAAGGAAGGTTGAGTGGTGAGAATTATATTTCAAACAAATCATTAAAGTGTGAAAGTAATTGAGCTAGTTACTTAAACACTTCTTGTTGAATTTAATTCCATCTACTTAAAGTAGTTGCATGTGTACTTCATTTATTAAACTTATTTGGAGTACTAAAGTATTTCTCCTTGTGCCATTGATAATTCTCATTGAGACATGAGTTATCATATCATAGTAGTTGCTAAAACACTTGGATTACTATTATTGAAGGATTGTGTTATAAATTTTGGAACTACTTCTTCAAAGAACATCATGTCTAACGAGAGTGTGAATGGGGGAATTGACAATGAAGCCAATAGCCGAGTTGGTGAAGGTTAGGGCCATAACACCATAGGTAAGAGGACTTTGGAAGAACCGCTCCAGGATTTTACTACCATAGTTGCTACTTTAGCAACTAGGATTGATAGGATGACTTTGCCACAACCACCAATAGTGAACCTTCAAGCACCACCTCAGGTAGCTCCACAGAACCTTTAGAGAGAGGGTAGTGGGGGAAGGAAACTTGAATAGAAGTATGGATGGGGATCATCATCCTTATAGGGAAGAGAGGGATGACAACTTTAGGGCTAATCTATACCAAAATAGGGATTTCAAGCCAACTTAAGGACTAGAGTATGTAAAACTGCAGATGCCTTCTTATGATGGCAAGGGATTAACTGATGAATATTTAGACTGGGAGGACAAAGTTGAGGGTCTCTTTGAATGCTATGAGATTGATGATAATACCAGAGTCCAATTGGCTGCTGTCAAGTTCACAAGATACACTGTACTATGGTGGAAGAATTTAATCATCAGCAAGCGTAGAGATAGGGAAGCTGAGATTCAGATGTGGAGGGATATGAAGAGGGTGTTGAGAAAAAGATTTATTCCTGAGCACTACAAATAGGAAGTTTATACAACTACAGACTCTGAGGCAGGGAGGCAAGACAGTAGACGATTATGTGCAAGAATTTGAAACCCTCATTATTAGATTTAGGTCGATCGAACCTCTAGAACAAACCCTAATACACTTTGTCTTGGAGTAAAAATATGAGATAGCGTGTGTTATTGAGTTGTAGCACTATAGTACACTTGATGAGGCTATACAGTTAGCCTTGAAAGTGGAGAGACAAAGGAGGTCCAACTTGTTTAGGGCTCTGAGCAGTAGACCCAATACTATTACCAGACTGATGGGTGTCGAATCCAACAAAAATAAAACCTACTCCTAGATAATTATATGATTTGCATATAGTGGTGAGTAGGGTCGAATCCACAGAGATTGGTTAAACTTATTTCTATTCAAGGAGAATAAAAGGGAAAAGAAAAATGGGGGGGGGGGGTTGTTTGTGAATCAAAATAAAGTAAAACAAGGTAAGAAAATCGGATATTAATAAAAGCCTAGCCAAAGGAATCAAGATAGTTTAATTCAAGGAATTGATCATCGATGCAAATGTTCTCTATTCTTGTTCCTAGATAAACTGGTTATGGTTATTAACAAGCTCTAACAACCTATCTCTCCTTACTTCCTCGATAACCTCAGACAAGCGCTTTGAATTATCTCTTATTGATTAAACAACCCTTAGACAAGCGCTTAGGATTTAATCTATCAATAGCATTAAGATCTAGAGAGACCACCAATTCATGCCAGTAGATTATAAGATAACCTATTTAAACATGATCACATACCTCCATAACATGAATTCGATCATCTCTTTTATAACCAAACATGTTATTGCATCACTAAGACTAGAACAATCAAACAATTACGAATTTGACGTGCTAGTTGACAATATATTAACTTGCTAATTGAGTAGAAGAGCTCTATTCATACCAATCAACAAAGATAATAATGACAAAACGATCAGAAGATATATGAATACCTAAAAGCAAAGAATAGAATAAATACAAGTCAATTAGACCTCACAATTCATGGAGAATTAAACATCTATGACCCTTTGGCTAGAAAAGTAGCTTAGCTACTCATGTTCATCAACAAAACGAAAATAAAAAATAGAAACATAATGAACCCGGTTGCCTGCTCTGCCTCCTCGTTTCCTTCTTGTCTCCAAGGTGATTCCAGATTCAAAGATTCAAAAGTTGTCCTAACCCTCTAGGGTTGGTTCTATTTATATTGTTAGGGAGATGGCATGTGATCTTTTGCTAGCAAGATACGAAAATATCTTTCCTTTTCCAAGTAGATTTCGAGAAGTAAATGTTCGTCCGCCTGGCACGCCCTAACACACGGCCGTGGGTCAAGCCGTGCCATCCTCTGTGCATATTTCATGTATCATCTTCCGTGTCCAGTGTGTACCACAGCTCCACCCACGACTAGATTTCCAACCGTGCCTTATTCTGTGCATAATCAACTAGTCTTCATCCGTGCCCAGTGTGTACCACGGTTATACCCACGGCTAGATTTCAAGTCGTGCCATCCTCTGGTTGATGTTCCACAATTTCTTCTCCTTAACACGTCTAGCTTCCACCACAGCTCCAAGCACGGTTGCTCCCACGGCTGCCACCACGGCCGTGCCCTAAGCCGTGTCTCTCTCTGTTCAAAGTCCACATTTCCGTCTTCTTATCCAGTGTGTAACACGGTTTGAACCTTGGTCGTGCCTCAAACCGTGCTTCCTCCCGTGGTGTAATTCCTTGTCTTGATCCAAGTTGTAGATGACTTCTCTAAAATACTTGAATTAGCATCCTTGACTCCATTTAACTTAATTTATCACGATGATAGAATTAAAGTACCATTTCCTTATGATTTCTATAAAATCAATAATAATTTAACACAATTTATACTATAAAGATTGAGTATAAAATGGCTCTATCACAGACCCATAAAAGCTGATGATCGATCAGGGGGGATAAAGGCGGTAGGTGAGACCATGAGAGCAGTGGACAAAACTACCCCTAACACTGCTAGAGAAAATATACCCACTGGGAAGGGTAAAGAGGTAATAACACCAGATGTGAGGTAGACTATTCCCGGATCTACTAGTGGAAAAGTACGCTAAATCAAATGCTTTAAATGCATGGGATTTGGGCATATGGCAGCACAGTGTCCAAATAAGAGGGTGATGACTGTTATGGAGGGCGCTAGGGAAGATGTTGAGGATGAGGGGGAACAAGCTGAGCCTACAAATTTGTCTGTAGCACTACAGGAGTATTATGATGGCCAGACTGCAAAAACACATGAGAAACGTATAGGCGAACAATATCTACCTATTAATGTGTTACGCAGGACGTTGACCATATCTCCTGATGCTAGAGATACTCAGAGGGAGAATATATTCCACACCTCTTGCAGAATCAGAGGTAACCTTTATGTACTCATCATTGATAGTGGTAGCTGCACAAATATTATATCTGCTGCACTAGTAGGCAAATTACATTTATCTACTAGCTCGCATCCTAGCCATTACGACTTGCATTGGTTGGATAATCGGGGCAGTATGCATGTTACGCTAAGGGCGAAGGTGCCTATGAGTGTTGGGCAGAACTATCACGATGAGATCTTATGTGATGTGATTCCTATGCATGCCTTCCACATGTTGTTGGGTAGGCCCTAGATGTTTGATCAATAGGTGTTACATGATGGATTCAGAAACACCTATATGTTCAGTATGGGAGGGTCTCGCATAGTGCTACCTCCTATGACTCCATCTAAGGTGCATCAGTTTCGAGGGCAGATCAGAACTACATCCACTACCTCTGATAGCCGAGAGAACAGGCCAACAGAGAAATCCGGGTTCAGTTCTATAAGTGACCCTCTAGATTTGAGGGCAAATCTTTCAGAAACCCGAGGAGATGATAGCAATTTTCCTGGCATCCTAGATGTTCTCAGAACTCGATTTGGATGATGATCCAAATCACTCATATCTCACCTTATTTCTTTTATCTAATAAATATTTGAGTGATAATCTTACAGGTTCAATAATATTCCTCCATGGGATGCCAAATGATCTCCATTAGTTGATCGCCACAGGACATCATCAGATTTTCATCCAAATGCCCGTTGAGATTGATGTCTCAAAACATTGGCTCTTGAAGATTTATATTATTTTTGTACTTTGGAATTGTTCTTTAGACCATTTTATGTTGTAATGTTGCTTTGGGACACTTTCATTTGTTTGTAATTTTCATTTAGGACCGGCCACCCTAGAAGTGGCATAGTTGTAATTTTGTGGACTTTTTAATCCTAGGGGGAGCAAGTATAAATACTTGCTTAATGTAAGGTTTTAGACACCAAATTTTCATAATAGACATACACTTTTTCGTGGGAATTAGGGTTCTTCCTAATTGTCATTGGACTCTTATCAATTTCAATCCCAAGAATTGGAATTGTGGCGAGTGCAACAAGGAGAAATTGTGAGTTATATCAATTTCTTATTGTTGTGTTTCTTTTCATCTCTAGTGAGTCATATCTAGGGTTGGATTGAAGTCTTCTTGGTCAGATTTTATTGCATCTATAATCAAATTATTACTACTTAATTGATTGGTTCATAGCATTTGTTATCATCCTCAATTTTTGTTTCATCTAGTGGCATGAATTGGCTCTTGTTAGAAAAGGGGATCTCGGAGGTGGTTCTTGTTGATGTTGTGTGCTATATCACATGGTTTTTCATAAGAATATTAGTGATCTTCATTGAGGAATACAACATTGTGTAATTCATTTCATGAAATATAGCAATTGGATCACTTATTACATTTAAGGTTGACATAATTTTTGTGCCCTTTGAACTGGTTTTGATCTTGTGAATTGAAGTTGTTCCATTAGTTCATTTGCATGTGCTTAGACCTTAGTTTTAGGCACATCATAATTTTCCTAATAGCTTATAGGATAAGTTAGGGTATTAATGATATAGGATAAGATAAGATAAGATCACATGGTTAAAAGAGGAGGGCAACCATTGGTAGCTTCTAGGTAGTTTCTTGGGCTAATATTTTTTTTGGTTTCAGTTAACCTCCTTAGCTTAGTCATGAAAAATTTTGGGCTAATGTTGATTCGGTTAAGATTAGGTAAGATGGCTTCAAACATGAGGTGAAACTAGGTTAAGTAACATGGTGTTTTTAGATATGAGATTTAGATGTAATTTTCCCTTTGTTTATAAGACCCTAAAATTCTAATTTTTCCATGATATTTCTAGGTCTTCAATCTACTTTAATCATGGTAATTTAGGTTATTTTAGTTTAAATTAACTTAAGATAGGAAGGGGTGAATTGAATGATGACAAGTTTGATGGGTTTACATGGTGGTGTTTCACTTGAAGAAGGAATTTCTAATTTATTTTTGGGGGCTTATCTCTTTGAATTTTTCCATGATATTTTACTGAGTAATTAAGGTATATTTAATGTATAATAGAGTAAATTTTGGGTAATATTTAATAAGTATAAGATAAGATAGATTAAGGTATGTAAACTTTAGCAAAAACTAGAAAAATCACATATTTAGTGTATTTTATTTAGATCTAATTTCCATATGCAAATTTTTAAATTATTTCATGTCCTTTTCTTAAGTTAGATAAGATAAGATAGGGTAAGATTGTGATAAGATCAAGTTTAATAAATGGAGATCTTTATAAAATAAGATAAGATAAGGTAAGAGGAGAAGTTTGACTTCTCTTTTATGGCGTCTTGGAGAGGAAGTGTAGCTGGTGGAGTTTGCCTAAATTTTCTAATATTTTGTATGTTATTGGGTAATTAAAGATGTAATATTGAATTAAGAAAATTTTGGTTCAAATAGATTAAGATTGGGGGGTGTTTTCAAGCTTAACCATTTAGAAAGCTTTAAGACAAGGTTTAAGGTACTTCCAATTTTGATTTGGTTTTTTCATTGGGTTTATTATTAATTTGTGTTTATTTTTGCCGATCTATGTTTTAGGGTACTAATTCTTGTGATAGGATGAGACGAAATAGATTTGGGAAAGATTAGACTTAAGTCAATGCAAGTCTTCATGAGTTATTGATGTGCCTAAACACACTTAAAAGTACATCCAAAAGACTTAAGAATAACTATCTCAAGTCAAGGCAAAATCGGATCCAAAAATGACACTTTTCAAATGAACCCTAATGATGAAACGATGAAATTCAAACAACCAATGATATAATCAGAATACCTCAATGAAAATGCCTTCTAACAACACTCTAATTTCATATAATCCACGCAAATGAAGCCTCAATTGGACAAAGAAAAACCGTAACAAAACAATCCCTTTCCAATGGTGAAAATCACGTTATCAAGGAAATCCTTAAAGATGAATTGGATCAATATGATAATTCCTTCAAATAATCACAAGAATTCGTGAATAACAACAAGGATATCTAACCAAGAAATATCTCAATTCAACCCTAGATATGACACACTAGAGAAGAAAAGAAATCACAACAAAGTGAAATTGATATAACTCACAATTTCAAGATGTTGCACCCACCACAATTTCAACTTCCTGGGATTGAAATTGATAAGAGAATTTGGAATTAGGAAAACCCTAAGCCCTCTCACGAAATGTGAAGTGTTTGTTCTGCAAAATAAGCCTCCTCAAACCCTCTCTTAAGCAAGTATTTATACTTGCTACTCCTAGGGTTAAAAAGTGCTCAAAATTACAAGTTTGCCACTTTAAGGTGGCTAACCCTAAATGAAAGTTACAAAGAAATAAAAGTGTCCCAAAACCAAAATACAACTAAAATAGTTCATAAAATGAAAAATACATAAAAGAAATGCTCTTCATGATGCCGGTCTTCTATAGGATCCATCGGCCCAACTCATCGCCGGTTCAGGTCGGTCCATGGATAACCCACAAGCTGAGTTTAAGTGAGTTTGTCCATTGCCCTGTAAAGCATGATAAGTATTCCTGTTGGAATATAAAATACATGAATAAGATAAAAGAGGTTAGTATATAAATAATTCCGAGGTCGATTTGCTCAAAATGGGTCCTCATCGCCAAGATTCGAAATCCTTTAGTTATTGCCCTAATGATAAGTCTTGTCGGATTTTGATTCCTATCATCTCCTCGGGCCTCAAAAAGATTTGTCCTCAAATCTAGCAGATCGAATGCAGTAGAGACTCTATTTTCTAAAAGCAATCCATCTGAAGAAGTATCTCTACAGAATCCCAATATCTGGAATACCATAGTAGGTAATTGTTTTCTCTCCTCCATTTCTAGGATGTATCTCATCTGCAACACAAACATAGACTCATTATCTGTTGATGTCTCCCCTATCTCAACCCATTCCATTGAGTTTGTTTCCTCTTTTTCTGACTCATCTATATGATGCTGATCCTCAGGGTCTTCTAATGGTTGGCCCAACTGCTCATTACCCTCTAAAACCTCTGAAGGTGAATATAACTATCTTTGAACAGTCTGGCTCTTTGGTAGTCTGCTCGTCTGACTATGATTATCAGAATCCTCTGAAGGTTGGCACATCGGTGTCTGACAAATTTTATGCTCTAAGGGTTGGCTCGTGTCACTAGAGCCCTCAAGAACCTTTGAAGGTTGGCATACTTGCGTCTGCACAATTTGGTCCTCCAAGTTTAGGTAATCATCTACGAAACCCCTACCATCAAATGAAGGCATCTGTAGCTTCGCACACTCTGGTCCTCGAGGTAGTCTAAATTCCCTATCCGGGTATGGATTAAGCCTAAAATTATCATCTCTATCTTCCCTAAGAGCATGATAATCTCCCTTTACTCTAGGTGGTGCCATAAAGTTTACCACAGGTGGTGGTGGCAATGTCATCCTATCAATCCTTGTTGCTAATGTAGCAACAAGTGTGGAAAGGTCCCGAAGTTGCTCATCTAGACTTCTTCCATTTGTATTTCGACGACTTGGTCTGCTACCCACTTGGCTATTGGCCTCATTGCCAATGTACCCATTCACACTATCATATGACATGTTTGTGGATGCGATTTATCTAAAGTACAAATGTAATCTCAAATAATTTGTAGCACACTCTCTTCAGTTCACCATGTCACAATAACAAGTTTGGATAACAACACACACACTTATACACCCACAGTGCAACAAGTCACCAATGCAATAAATACTTTTTATCACTTCAAGTATATTAGAATAAGTGAAGCACAAATAAATACTTCTAAGTAGTTAAGAAATTAAATTCAACTCACAAGTTTTGAAGTAATAAGTTCAATTACTTTCACACTTTAATGTTTTTTTTTGAATTTAAATTCTACTACATCAATTTTCCTTTATTGCCACGGTTTCACACCTGCAATTGATCTTGATGTGCAGCACCTTTAATCCACATAAATCCACAAATTTACACCACCACACACACCTTCAATCATGGTGCACTCACTCCACCAATAACTCCACGGCAACAACACAAACAACAACAACAATTAAGATGTATCACTTCCACGGCAACAACAAGGTGAATATTGATTACAAGTAGTCTTCAACTTCCACAGCAAATAATGAAGACAAAAGATTAATAAGTAGCTTTCCCAAAATGAATTCCGAATCCCACTATAGGTAGCAACTTTCAATTTGAAATTCAAATAACTTCACTTATTGCAAGCCTTCCTCAATTGGTAACAATGAATTCAAATTCAAAAAGCAATCATTAACTCCCACAACTTAATTGCATATGATTTGAATTCAAATAATTCCTTACTAATCAAACTTAATGTAATCTGCAAATTTTACTTCACAAATTCAGAATTACACAATGGAATTCAAAGACAACAAAAAACACAACTCCTCACACCACAAGCTACTTCACGGCAACAATTGGTAAGTTTCACAATTTCAAAAAAATTTGCTAAAGTAACTTCACTTTGTACTTCTGCTCTTCCACGTGAATTAGAGTCAACAAAGTGATATAATAACCTTCCCAAATCAACTCCAACGATCAGCAAATCAAATCCCAATCCAAAGCAATTTCGCAATCTCACACAACAACAACAACACAATTGCAGTTTTCACTTGATCAACCCTAATTGATGATCACTTCCACGAAATTGAATGAAACCAATTCCCTTCTCTCAACATGTGCTCTGATACCAAAAGATGATGTGCCTAAACACACTTCAAAGCACATCCAAAAGACTTAAGAATAACTATCTCAAGTCAAGGCAAAATCGGATCCAAAAATGACACTTTTCAAATGAACCGTAATGATGAAATGATGAAATTCAAACAACCAATGATATAATTAGAATACCTCAATGAAAATGCCTTCTAACAACACTCTAATTTCATATAATCCACACAAATGAAGCCTCAATTTGACAAAGAAAAACCGTAACAAAACAATCCCTTTCCAATGGTGAAAATCACGTTATCAAGGAAAACCTTAAAGATGAATTGGATCAATATGATAATTCCTTCAAATAATCACAAGAATTTGTGAATAACAATAAGGATATCTGACCAAGAAATATCTCAATTCAACCCTAGATATGACACACTAGAGAAGAAAAGAAATCACAACAAAGTGAAATTGATATAACTCACATTTTCAAGATGTTGCACTCGCCACAATTTCAACTTCTTGGGATTGAAATTGATAAGAGAATTTGGAATTAGGAAAACCCTAAGCCCTCTCACGAAATGTGAAGTGTTTGTTATGCAAAATAAGCCTCCTCAAACCCTCTCTTAAGCAAGTATTTATACTTGCTACTCCTAGGGTTAAAAAGTGCTCAAAATTACAAGTTTGCCACTTTTAAGGTGGCTAACCCTAAATGAAAGTTACAAAGAAATAAAAGTTTCCCAAAACCAAAATACAACTAAAATAGTTCATAAAATAAAAAAATACATAAAAGAAATGCTCTTCATGATGCCGGTCTTCTATAGGATCCATCGGCCTAGCTCATCGTCGGTTCAGGTCAGTCCATGGATAACCCACAAGCTAAGTTTAAGTGAGTTTGTCCATTGACTTGTAAAGCATGATAAGTATTCCTGTTGGAATATAAAATACATGAATAAGATAAAAGAGGTTAGTATATAAATAATTCCGGGGTCGATTTGCTCAAAATGGGTCCTCATCGCCAAGATTCGAAATCCTTTAGTTATTGCCCTAATGATAAGTCTTGTCGGATTTTGATTCCTATCAGTTATCTAATTGTTTATCGAAGGTTGACTTAACTCAAATGGAAGTAGACTTCAGTCAATCAAGTTCGAGTTTTTAGATCTAACTCTCAAGGAATGTTTGGGGCTAAGTACTGGTCCTATATATAAAATTTGAAAAAATTCAAGTTTAGTCTACTAGATGAAATATTGAGAATAAGATTAAACTCTCAAATAGGGAGTTTAGTGGAAATTAGTACAGTTGACGATTTTCAATTCAACTTTTATTGAGTCAAATCCATCGGTTCTATTGAAAAATGATATTATGTGAATCCTTGGTATTTTATTTATCAAGTCTTTTCTAAGTCAATCTGGGTCTTAACTTTAAGGCTTTAAGTCTACTGAAGCCTTCATAAGGTGTGTCGAATGGAAGACTTAAGTTAGTGAGTCAGGTAGAGTCAGTTGACTCAAGTTGACATTTAATTTGACTCAGTTGACTTTGTTCAACTTTTAGAATATTGAGTCTCCTCTAGCTCCTAAGCCTTACTTAGGTTCATTTGGAGCTAAATTCTAGGTGTAGTTACTTATATAATAGGATTTCTAAACATGATACCCACGAAAATCCTTAGGAATTATATATGACATTTGGGCTAGAATATTTGATATTTGATTTTGATTTCTAGGCCAAATCTATCAGGTATTCATACTGATGAGATCCATGATGAGAGTCAAGCCAGAAGAAGGAATGTGGATCCTCTTGAAGTGCCGCCTGAACCGATCACAAGAAGTCAAGCGAAATGACTCAAGGAAGCACTTAACGGGTTGATAAAGGATGTCTATGAAGCCGGAAAGGATTGGAGCAATCATGAAGTTGGAATGGATTGGAACAACCATGGGAAGACCCTTGTTCTTATACAAGTCACACTGGACACGGGTTGAAGAGGGCGTGTATTTTCAAGGCACGGCCGTGTAGGAATATCAAGATTGCACAAAATCATACACGGCCAGACACACGGCTAAAAGGCACGGTCGTGTAAGGAGACAAGAATTAGCACAGAATCATACACGGCCAAAGTACACGGTCGTGTATCCCCTGTCGGCCAGCTTGTTCTGTTTCGCGTTTTTACGCAACTTATCTAAGCTACGTCGTTTTGGACTTGTTTTTTACGAATTGTAACCCTAGTATAAAAGCTCCTAGGGTTTAGAACAACTAAGAATTTACATTTTTGAACATTAAACACTTTTGAGAGGCTCCTCTCTTGGTTCTTCAAGAACTAAATCGAACATATCGGATTAATTTCTGTGGCGTTCATCCCGACTTATCAATCGGTCTTCCATCCCAATTGTGGCATCTTCATTTATACCAAGGTTCTTGTCTCGCTTATAGACAACGGGTCGCGGTTTCCACTTTAGGTGTTTGGGCGTCTTAGGCAACGAATTTTCGAACGTATTGGTATTGGGTTTCGTCACGGGTTGGCGTGGTTCGTATCACATACTTGTTTTTGTTTTCCAAAAGATACTCTAATTCGGATAAAGATCCTACTACCATCTAATAGCTCGGTTTAGGATTGAATGAAAGTGCAAGGAGTTGGTACTAACTAGTAAAAGTTTTGATTTCTTTGACAAACTTTGTCATCAAGTTTATTAAGATGACATCCATGAGACGTTGATCAAGTAAGCTTCCTTGAGAAGTTAGTGAAATATCCTTCTTTAAGAAGTTAACTATAAGGTGGCTTTCTTGGGAAGTTGGTTAAGAAATTTCTTTAGATAAGCTAATTGTTTACATCTCTAAAAATAGAAAAATTGTATACAGATTTTTAAAGTAATCGTAAATTGACTGAAAGAAATTCTTGTTACATGAAGTTTGATGACTAACTTTATGTAGCTAATAATATTTGATGCTTAATTGTAATGTATAAATAGGAATCATAATTACTTGAAAAAATTGGGGTACCATATTCTACTTTATTAAGATCTTAAACAACTATCATAATTAATTTATCATTAAAAATGGCCTACTTTTCTAGGGTTTCATAGAATTAGTGGTTGAGCTCTCTTTGTAATGACCTACCTTTTGTCCACCTAACCTACTAAAACTAATATGGTACCTAGAAGATGAATTATTTCACTATCCTTGAACTAGGCTACAGTAAGAGCTTTCACCTATACATACTCATTATAAGCAAATACAATCCACTTTGAAGCAACACCTACTTTTATCATCAACATTAACACATTCCTGTCTAAAAATACCAACCAAATTTTACTCTCAATGTTAAAGAATCCATTAAAGACATAAAAACCAATTCACAGAAATGCAAAATATAATTAGGATAAGAAGTCACCAATATGCAGCAAATCTGGAAATAAGATCCTAAAACAACTCTTCAGAGATTTCTGACTTTGTCACCATTGATGGAAGTACAATTGAATTCAATCTTCAATTCCCTTGTAAAAAGCTAAAATTTCTTAAAACAAAGTTCTAAAATCTACCAAATTGTTCAAAGTCTCCTCTCCTCCCTCCGGTCGTTCTCTTCTTTTTTTTTCTCTACCCTGCTTTTATGCTCTCAAAAACGTACAAATTGCACAAGAATATGAAAAGTCGACAGTCCACCACATGAGGCACGGTCGTGTGTAATGTGGTTGTTACTGCCACCACATAAACCACAGCCGTGGGATAACTCCATAAGCTTCTCGGCATTTTCTTCTTTCCTTCTTCTTTTAGGCACGATCGTGTCTCAGGGGGTAAACACACCCACCACATGAAGCACGGCCATAGGCTATCCCCTTAAGCCTCTCGTCCTTTGTTTTTCTTTAACAATTGTGGAAAGGAAAAACACTACATAAGGCACGGCCGTGTCTCATCCCTTGCTTGTGATTTCTTCATGTTTTGCATCATGTACATCTTCAAGTCCATTAATCCCTAAGATATTAACATAAATGCAATTTAAGTATCTTTTTATTGGAAATTTCTAATAATTGACAATAATATATATACCAATCGCAAGATACAACATGATAAAATATGCCTTTATCAACTCCCCCATACTTGAACTTCTGCTTGTCCTCAAGCAATTAATAATCTGTCAAATGAGAATACAAAATTTTCTTTCCTCATAATTCATTTGAAAAGATGGTGCCTACCACTCTAACTAAACTGACAACATGTAACTGGTATACTTAGAAAAAATTGAGTAGTTAATCTGGAAAGACTAACTTTTATTCCTAATGTTTAACCACCGAATTCTTATTTCAAAAGATAAATTCTCAGTCCAATAAAGAAAAACACTCATTTAAACTTCAAAAGCAACTAGCAAGTATAAAATCTCTTTAATTACTTATCTGAATAAGATAACACAAAGTTAAAGCATATGGTATCCACTCTTCCCCTAGATTTTTTTCCTTTTTATAATAGTCTTATTTCATTCTTTATTCTATATATATATTTTTTTTTATTTGCTCAGATTGACAGTGGAGTCTGACTTCACTCTTCTGAGGGACTAAAGCTTGCCCATATCAACTGGCTTTTATTAATATATTAAAATTTTGCCTTTCCGCCCTTTACGTTATTGTGAATTCATTGAGTCGGCACATCCCGGGCTCGTCACCCAAGTGACCAGGTTTTAAAGGGACCCCTACGAACTCTTCATCACACTAACATTTAAGTTAGGATACTCTTAACTCACTTACCTGAGTCATTGGAGTAAAGGCTCTAAATATTTTATTTTATTTATTTAATTTTTTAGGGCTATTTTTATAAGGAATCACTAAGTAAAAAGTTTCCTCTTCCTCTTTTTCTAAGAGTTAAAATATTCTCAAAGCACTTCAAAAGACAAAATACAAGCTTAATTCACTTAGAAGTAAACTTGCTTGTTTTGCACTAAAGGACTCGACCTACTTCCGAACTTTAAATTCAAGAGTCTAAAGAAAAGGTCAAATTTTTCCTTAAAGATTCCACTACTAAATTTGAACTAAGTAAACCAATTACAACAGCTAATGAGTAAGGCACCAAATCAAATTAATTAGATAAAAAAAAATTTATACCACATTTCCAGATCATATTAGACTTTTCCAATACAACAGTTCAAGATAATGGTGAAGTTCCACACAAATTAACATCAACAGACATCAAAATTGTCCTAAATAATGGCCTATTTTATTTTTCCTTCCCCCACACTTAATTCAGACAATGTCCCTATTGTCTTTCCTAATTGCAAAAGAAATTTGACTAAACCATAAAAGTACTTTGGGAATAATGAAACTTCCTTAAGATGAAAGTGTAGCAAAGTCTCTGGAATATTTCATCATGAAGGTGCCATTGCTTTTCCATATGAACTGCACATTTTTCCTTCAGTTCCTGAAGTTAGAACAAAGAAACACAAAGAGACAAAATAGATCAAGAATATTCACAGTCTAACATCCCCTATAGTGTTTAAGGAATTATTATAATTCCAACAAAAAAAAAAAAAGTAATCGACAAGTTTTTTTTTTTTTTACACACGGTCGTGGTGTAAGGGGTAAGTCAATCCGTAATTTGCACATTACTTGGCACGACCGTATGACATGTGGTGGATTTAGGGCCACCACACGAACCACGGCCATATCTCATCCCTTAAAATCCTCATCCGAATTTTTTTTTATGAAAAATAAAATTAATTTACAAAAATCTTTAATCATGGGTTGCCTCCCATGAAGCGCTTGTTTTAAAGTCATCAGCCCGACTATCAGGGTTAGCTTACATCAAGGAGTTTAAACAACTCCTCCAACACCATCGTTTTCAGATTAGGATTCCAAGCTTCCTTCCATGGTATGGTGCCCTTCTTTTCAGCTTCCACCAATGTTTTGTAGGTGGATATCAACAAACTTACCTGCTGGATGTCTGCCCTTGACCATCCCAAGATTTCCCTATGTTCATGCAACTGGCCTTGAATCTGCTGCTGCAATTCTCTTCTCATAGGCGCTGGATTAATGTGAGGCCATGGATTTCGTAAATTCAGACACTCATAATCAAACAATTGATTAGAAAAGACATTAGGTTCAAGTGTCTGCATGGGCATTAGTGTTGACACTGGTGGTTTCTCATAGTGGTCTGTCTTCTCAAAAGCAACAACATTTTCAGTTTGGGGTATTTGCTCACAGCTTTTGTTTTCTTGCTCATCCTCATCCCCCCAATCATCTATCTCATTAAAGACAGCTTCAAGAGTGGTTTACCCTACATCTTCCTCCACATCATTGTTAGTAATTTCACCTTCAGCAGATATGTCAGAATACCTTGCTTTCTCATTAGACAAAAACACAGGATCATACATATCAAATGTTACCTGGTCATCTAGTGCTCTAAGGGTGAGCTTGCCTTGTCCTACATCAATTAGAGCTTGACCTGTAGCTAGGAATGGTCTACCCAGAATGAGTGGAATGTCATCATCTTCTTCCACATTGTCGAATCCAACAAAAATAAAACCTACTCCTAGACAATTATATGATTTGCATATAGTGGTGAGTAGGGTCGAATCCACAAAGATTGGTTAAACTTATTTCTATTCAAGGAGAATGAAAGGAAAAGGAAAATGGGGGGGGGGGGGGTGGGGTGGGGTTTGGTTTGTGAATTGAACAAAGTTAAAACAAGATAAGAAAGTTTTATATTGATAAAAAGCCTAGCCAAAGGAATCAAGATGGTTTAATTCTAGGAATTGATCATCGATGCAAATGTTCTCTATTCTTGTTCCTAGATAAATTGGTTATGGTTATTAACAAGCTCTAACAACCTATCTCCCCTTACTTCCTCGATAACCTCGGACAAGCGCTTTGAATTATTTCTCTTATTGATTAAACAACCCTTAGACAAGCGCTTAGGATTTAATCTATCAATAGCATTAAGATCTAGAGAGACCACCAATTCATGCCAGTAGATTATAAGATAACCTATTTAAACATGATCACACACCTCCATAACATGAATTCGATCATCTCTTTTATAACCAAACATGTTATTGCGTCACTAAGACTAGAACAATCAAACAATTATGGATTTGACGTGCTAGTTGACAATATATTAACTTGCTAATTGAGTAGAAGAGCTCTATTCATACCAATCAACAAAGATAATAATGACAAAACGATCAGAAGATATATGAATACCCGAAAACAAAGAATAGAATAAATACAAGTCAATTAGACCTCACAATTCGTGGAGAATTAAACATCTATGACCCTTTGGCTAGAAAAGTAGCTTAGCTACACATTTTCATCAATAAAACGAAAATAAAAGATAGAAACATAATGAACCCGGTTGCTTGCTCTGCCTCCAAGATGATCCAAGGTTCTTCAAGATCCAAAGATTCAAAAGTTCAAAAGTTCAAAAGTTATCCTAACCCTCTAGGGTTGGTTCTATTTATATTGTTAGGGGGTAGCATGTGATCTTTTGCTAGCAAGATACGAAAATATCTTTCCTTTTCCAAGTAGATTTCGAGAAGTGAAGATTCGTCTGCCTGGCACGCCTCAACACACGGCCGTGGATCAAGCCGTGCCATCTTCTGTGCATATTCTTCAAGTCTTCATCCGCACCCAGTGTGTACTACGGTTCAACACACGGCCAGATGTCAAGCCATGCCTTCATCTGTGCATAATCTATAAGTCTTCATCCATGTCCAGTGTGTACTACGGTTCAACACACGGTTAGATTTCAAGCCGTGCCTTCATCTGGTTGATGTTCCACACTTTCTTCTCATTAGCACACCTAGCTTCCACCATGGCTTCAAGCACGGTTTCTCCCACGGCTTCCACCACGGCCGTTCCTTAAGCCGTGTCTCTCTCTGTTGTAAGTCCTCATTTTCGCCTTCTTGTCCAGTGTGTAACACGGTTTGACACTTGGCCGTGCCTCAAACCGTGCTTCCTCCGATTTTTTAATTCCTTGTCTTGATCCAAGTTGTAGATGACTTCTCTAAAATACTTGAATTAGCATCCTTGACTCCATTTAACCTGATTTATCACGATGATAGAATTAAAATACCATTTCCTTATGATTTCTATAAAATCAATAATAATTTAACACAATTCATACTATAAAGATTCAGTATAAAATGGCTCTATCAAATTCCCCCACACTTAAACTCTTGCTTGTCCTCAAGCAATTGCATCAAATCAATTGAGAAATCTGTCATAAATTATACAAGCTTTCTTTTCAGCATTCCAAGCATCTATTCATTTGTAATTCATGACTTGTAATTTTAATCTCTACTACTTCAACCCAATTAGTTTCCTGTGATCAAATTACTATGGACAAAATTCAATAGCTAATCTAAACAAAACAAACTTTAATCCTCATGTTTAGCAAAAGAATTTTTATTCCAAAAGTAAATACTTAATCCACTAAGGAAAAACACCCAATTAAACTTCATTGGACATTAGCAAACATATAATCCTTGCAACATAAAGTAAAAGCATATAGTATAAGCTCTTTGCTAGATATTCTCCCTTTTATACATCTTTGTTTTATTCAATGAATGTTTACATTCATGTTCTTTTGATTTATTCAAGCATCTATTTTGACGGGTTTTTGCCCGCTTCTTTTCATGAACTTTTGCCTTTTTCGCCCTTATCGTTATAGTGAGTTCATTGAGTCGGCAACATCCCGAGCTCATCACTCAAGTGACCGGGTTTTGAGATACCCCTACGGACTCTTCCTCACTCTAACATTCAAGTTTGAATACTCTTAACTCAATTAGTTGAATCATTGGAGTAATGGCTATGCTTGATTCTTTTTTTTTTATTATTTTTTTTAAGTGTTATGATTGCTTTACAAACAACTTCAAAGAGTATACAGTAGCTAATATAACCTAGAAGTAAACTTGTTTATTTTTCACTTAGGGACTCGACTTACTCTTAGACTTCCAATTCTAAAGCTAAATACAAGGTAAATTTGTTTCTTAAAGATTTCACTACTTAATTTTAACCATGTATTCTAATCACAGCAGTGGGTGAGTAAAGCATTTGAACAAGTCAATTTCACATTTTGTAGATGCTTATTACAACATTTAGTACAATCTCTAGATTTCATGATAATTTTGAAAAAAATTTGCTTAAAATTGCTTAAGGACAAACATTCAAAGTATAAGTTAGTTCTCTATTCTCTATATTTTATTATCCTCTCCCCCACACTTAGCTTAAACAGTGTCCTCACTGTTCCTAATTTAGCACAATTGAAAATGAATTAACAACTCAATGAACATTAGACAATAAGAGAAAGGAAATACTGGTACTTCCCTAGTATTGGAGTTTTCCCCTTAAGCTCTAGAAAGTGTCATCTGATTATGTGTATCCTTGCGGCAGCCAATCCAAAGAGTTCAAAACTACACTAAAATCAAAACAAAACTAAAACAAACCAAAACTAATGCAAAACAATTTTTTTTTTTACATGGGTTGCCTCCCATGAAGCGCCTTTCTTTAACGTCTTTGGCTAGACGTTTCTGGCTAAATATTCAGATAAGGATTTTGATTCTAGCCTTGGTGCCTATGGTGATGGGTTAATAACATCTGTAACAAAACACAGGAGAGATATTGTTAAGATGTTTCATGGCATCATAAATGTTAAATTTAATCACTTCACCATCAAATTCCATAGTGAGGGTGCCATCATTTACATCGATTTTCGTTTTAGAAGTCTTAAGGAATGGTCGCCCTAATAATATCAGTGATGAAGTATGAGAATCACTATCATCCATGTCAAGCACATAAAAATCAGCAGGAAAAACCAACCCATTAACTTGAACTAAAACATCCTCTAAAACTCCCTCAGGATAAACATTGGACCAATCAGCAAGTTGAACAATAACACCCGTTTCCTTCAAGGGACCAACATTTAAACGTTGATAAACAGACAAAGGCATGACATTGATAGAAGCTCCTAGATCATTCCAAGACTACCTATTTTGCAAGGAATGGCGAACATACCTGGGTCCTTACATTTAGGAGGAAGCTTCTTCTGAATAATAGCTGAAACATTTTCACTCACACTAATCTTTTCATTGCCTTTCAGCTTCCTTTTGTTAGTGCACAAGTCCTTGAGGAATCTAGCATAGCGCGGTATTTGCTTAATTGCATCAAGTAAAGAAATATTTACCTCGACTTTACGAAACGTTTCCAGAATCTCTTTTTCTTCCGCTTCCTTCTTGGATTTCGTTAATCTGGAGGGGAAAGGAGGTGGTATCAATGTGACCTTCGATGGCTCAACTAGAGACATGCTAATCTGGTCGCCTTGCTGGCTTGGAGTCGAAATCTCTTTCTTGGTCTCTTCCTCAAGATTAGACGGATGTCCTTTCTTATTTGGTCCCTGCAATTCTGTTCCACTTCTCAAGGTAATTGCATTAACGCTTTGCTTTGGGTTTGTAATAGTTTGAGAAGGTAACTTACCTTGAGTTTCTAACCTGTTTACGACTGAAGCAAGTTAGCTTACCTGATTCTCCAAGTTTTGAATGCTTTGCTTTGTTTCCTCCTGAAATTGTTTGGTATTCACAGCTAGAGACTTAACAATATCCTCAAGAGACATACCTGAAGTGGAAGGAGCTTGGGGTATGTGTTGTGATGGCTTAGGCTGGAATTGTTGGACATGTTGAGGGTTATTGCCATATTGGAAGTTAGGATGATCCCTCCATCCAGGATTGTAAGTATTCGAGTAAGGGTCATACTTCCTTTGTGGCTGTCTTGGGAATCCTCCTACAGCATTGGCATGTTCATGATTGTCATCTTGCAATGTGGGGCACATGTCGGTCGGATGATTAGGAGCAGCGCAAATTCCACAAGCCTTCACCTGCTGCGTTTTCCCAAGAGCTAGCTACTGCACAAGGGAGGTAAGATTAGAAATTTGATGTTCAAGGTTAGACACACTTACCTCATTTACCTTCCTTGAAGATGCATCATGCCTATACCCAAATTGTTGCGAATTGGCAGCCATAATGGAGATCAATTCCCTAGCTTGACCAGGGGTTTTGTCTACTATGGTGCCTCCACTTGCAGCATCCATCATCTTTCTTTCCATCGGAAGTAGGCCCTCGTAGAAGTATTGGATAAGGAGTTGTTCAGATATCCCATGTTGTGGGCAGCTTGCACATAGTTGCTTGAACCTCTCCCAATACTCATGAAGAGTCTCGGTGTCCCTCTGTTTGATACCACAAATTTCTCTTCTTATACCAGCGGCTCTGGAAGCGGGGAAGAATTTATCCAAGAAGAGTCTCACCATATCTGTCCAAGTGGTGATAGAACCTGGAGGCAAATAAAACAACCAATCTTTAGCTTTAGTACTTAAAGAAAATGGAAAAGCACGTAGCTTGATTTGATCGTCGGTTATTCCTTGCGGCCTCATACTAGAACACACTATATGAAACTCTTTCAAATGATTGTGAGGATCTTCATTCTCAAGACCATGAAATGTAGGTAGCAGATGTATCAACCCAGATTTCAATTCGAATTCCACGGCTAGTTCGGGGTAGTAAATACAAAGTGGTTGTTGATTCACATCCAGTGCAGTCAACTCCCTTAAGGTTCTCTCGAGATTTGCCATATCGTCCTCTTTTTCAGAATCAAACAAGTCCGATACTAAGTTCGGTCTAGTGGATGATCTAGCTTCTTGTCGTAGTCACTCTAAAGTCTTCTCAATCTCCGGATTATAAATTAGTTCACCTGTCTGAGAAGAACGAGTCATACAAGAATAGAAATAAATTTGACACCAATCCCCGGCAGCGGCGCCAAAATTTGATGGGTGTCGAATCCAACAAAAATAAAACCTACTTCTAGACAATTATATGATTTGCATATAGTGGTGAGTAGGGTCGAATCCACAGAGATTGGTTAAACTTATTTCTATTCAAGGAGAATGAAAGGAGAAGGAAAACGAGGGGGGGGGGGGGGGTTGGGTTTGGTTTGTGAATTGAACAAAGTTAAAACAAGATAAGAAAGTTGTATATTGATAAAAAGCCTAGCCAAAGGAATCAAGATGGTTTAATTCTAGGAATTGATCATCGATGCAAATGTTCTCTATTCTTGTTCCTAGATAAATTGGTTATGGTTATTAACAAGCTCTAACAACCTATCTCTCCTTACTTCCTCGATAACCTCGGACAAGCGCTTTGAATTATTTCTCTTATTGATTAAACAACCCTAGACAAGCACTTAGGATTTAATCTATCAATAGCATTAAGATCTAGAGAGACCACCAATTCATGCCAGTAGATTATAAGATAACCTATTTAAACATGATCACACACCTCCATAACATGAATTCGATCATCTCTTTTATAACCAAACATGTTATTGCATCACTAAGACTAGAACAATCAAACAATTACGGATTTGACGTGCTAGTTGACAATATATTAACTTGCTAATTGAGTAGAAGAGCTCTATTCATACCAATCAACAAAGATAATAATGACAAAACGATCAAAAGATATATGAATACCCGAAAACAAAGAATAGAATAAATACAAGTCAATTAGACCTCACAATTCGTGGAGAATTAAACATCTATGACCCTTTGGCTAGAAAAGTAGCTTAGCTACACATGTTCATCAATAAAACGAAAATAAAAGATAGAAACATAATGAACCCGGTTGCTTGCTCTGCCTCTAAGATGATCCAAGGTTCTTCAAGATCCAAAGATTCAAAAGTTCAAAAGTTCAAAAGTTGTCCTAACCCTCTAGGGTTGGTTCTATTTATATTGTTAGGGGGTAGCATGTGATCTTTTGCTAGCAAGATACGAAAATATCTTTCATTTTCCAAGTAGATTTCGAGAAGTGAAGGTTCGTCTGCCTAGCACGCCTCAACACACGGCCGTGGATCAAGCCGTGCCATCCTCTGTGCATATTCTTCAAGTCTTCATCCGCACCCAGTGTGTACCACGGTTCAACACACGGCCAGATGTCAAGTCGTGCCTTCATCTGTGCATAATCTACAAGTCTTCATCCGTGTCCAGTGTGTACCACGGTTCAACACACGGTTAGATTTCAAGCCGTGCCTTCATCTGGTTGATGTTCCACACTTTCTTCTCATTGGCACACCTAGCTTCCACCACGGCTTCCACTATGGCCGTTCCTTAAGCCATGTCTCTCTCTGTTCTAAGTCCTCATTTTCGCCTTCTTGTCTAGTGTGTAACACGGTTTGACACTTGGCCGTGCCTCAAACCGTGCTTCCTCCGATTTTGTAATTCCTTATCTTGATCCAAGTTGTAGATGACTTCTCTAAAATACTTGAATTAGCATCCTTGACTCCATTTAACCTGATTTATCACGATGATAGAATTAAAGTACCATTTCCTTATGATTTCTATAAAAACAATAATAATTTAACACAATTTATACTATAAAGATTCAGTATAAAATGGCTCTATCACACATCCAATATGACAATGTCCACTGGAAATATGAATTTATCGACCTTGACTAAGACATCCTCCACTGTACCTTTGGAAAACTATAAGCTCTTATCAGCTAGTTGCACAGTGATTGGTCTCCTCTTGCACTTTTGTGGCTCTATTCCGAGCTTCCTAAAAACTGAAAGTGGCATTAAATTAATACTTGCACCAGAGTCAATCAAAACATTCTCAAAATCAATATTACCAATGGTGCTAGGGATACTGAAACTTCCCTGATCTTTCAACTTTCTAGGTAGCTGAGCAGATTTCTTCTCTATAACAGCTGAACTCTCGCCATGAAGCATTACTTTCTCAACACTCTCCATGGATCTTTTATTAGAGAGCAGCTCTTTCATGAATTTGGCATAGGATGGAATTTTCTTCAAGGCCTCTAAGAGAGGTATATTAATTTGAAGCCCCTTAAATATGTCACAAAACCTGGCAAACTGGGCTTCCAACTCCCTCTGCTTGAGTCTTCCTAGGAAAGGGATAGGTGGAACATAAGGCTGCAACATTGGTGCTTTGGATGTGAGTTCCTCCTCCTTCTGCTTACCTTTCTCTGGATCTTTCTCTTGAATATTTACCTGCCTTTCAGCTTTCTTCACTTCCTTACCACTCCTTAGCATGATGGCATTGACATGATGGGTGTTCTCCTCAGTTTTGCTAGGCAAAAACCCTGAGGGTCTAGTACTTAGTTGCTGTGTAATTTGATCGAGCTAACCCTCCAAGTTTCTGATAGAAGCTTGTTGGTTTTGCAGGAAGGTGTTAGTCTTTTGCATGTAACTCCTCATGAGCTCTTCTATTCTTAACTGACTTTGCTGAGGAGGAGGAATCTGAGTAGGGACTTGTTTTTGAAATCCAGGTGGTGGGTTCTGTATGTTGTTCTCATTCCTCCATGAGAAGTTTGGATGATTTCACCAGCCTGGATTGTAAGTGTTGGAATAAGGCCCTTGATTAGCTCTTTGAAAATTGTTGGCATAGTTGACTTGCTCTCTATTGGATGATGCTAGAAAGTTTCCCAATGGAGATTCCAACGAGGGGTGTGGTCCTAAACACAAGTCACAACTAGCAAGCAAGTTAGTATTAATTGATTGAGAAGAAGAAAGTTTGCTTACCTGAGTAGTGAGAGCTGCCAACTGAGTTGAAATAGAATCGATATCAGTAACTGATGCAGCTCTTGATTTCCCTCTCTCATGTTGCCAATTATGTGCACTAGATGCCATTTCTTCAATTAAAGCACTGGCTTCAGTGTATGTTTTACCCATCAGTGCACCTCCAGCTGCAGCATCTACCAATGACCTCATAGTGTCATCCAAACTAAGATAAAATACCTCAATCAGGAGATTATCAGGTAGACCATGGTGTGGACACTTCCGGATTGTTTCCTTAAATCGTTCCCATGCCTCATATAATGAATCACCACTGAACTTGGAAAAGTTGGTGATATCGTTTCTTAATTTGGCAGTACGTGATGGTGGGAAAAATCTTCTAAGAAACATTGATTGAAGTTCAGCCCATGTGGTAACAGAATCTTGAGGTAAGGAATTATACCAAGCTCTTGCCTTATCCTTCAATGAGAAAGGAAAAAGTTGCAGTCTTATGGCATCATCAGAAACACCATTCATCTTTATTAAGTTAGAATACTTAAGGAATCCTGCTATGTGCTCATCGGGGCTCTCATGTGTATATCCACCAAACTGATTAGATTGCACCATCTGTATAAGTGCTGGCTTCAGCTCAAAAGTGTTGGCCTGAACAGCTGGTCTTCTAATTGCTGGTCCTTGAACAGTTGGGACTAAAAAATCGCGAAGTGCTCGCGGGGCAGCCTGAATAGGAAGATTGTTATTGTCATCTACCATGATTTCCTCTTGATTCTCTCCTCTCTGTCTATTCTCTCTTCTCAAACGATGTATAGTACACTCTATCTCAGGATCTAAGGGCAGAAGTTCAAGACTCCTACTCCTTTGCATGCGCACCCGCAGAAAAGACAGAAAAGTAAAGACACACTATCAATAAAATAAGATGCACCTACATTACCAACAAAGCTACAAAGTATAATATCTTATAGTCCCCGGCAACGGCGCCAAAAACTTGATCACTTGTGAAATGTATAAGTGAAACCGCTAGCAAGTATACTAGGTCACAATCAAGTAATATATGATGAGTAGAGTATCGTTCCCTCGAGGACTAAAAAGATTACCAAACTTATAATAACTTATATTGATATTTAGGTAATTCAAACAGGAATCTTTTATATATTTAACTAAAGAAATTAAATTAAGTTCTATGCTAATGAGAATTATAAGATTCTTATAAATACTTCCAATTGAACAGTAGGAATTTAGAATTCACCCTAGTCATGCTACTCAAACTACCGTTAAGTTATTGAAATCAACTTATATGTGGTTATTCACATGAGTTCAACATTCTAAACCTGAAATCAATTAGTTCACTTTCGTATCTCTAATTGATAGAGGATTCTAATATACTCTCATACATTTCTCAATGCTATGATCACCTTATGTCCTAATACAATTATCCCTAATCTCTTAGTGAATAATTAATTAGAACATAGCTTTAATCTCTATATGAACCCTAATTAAACCAATTAACACCGCTTTCGCATTGACTCATTAGTCTAATTATGAATTCCTAACAAATCCTATCTCCACTTTCGTATTGATTGGATTTCTAACAATCTAATCTTATCACAATTAAATTGAAATTATAGCAATTCACAACATGAATACTCCACATATATGTCAATCTCATAACCAAACTACACTAATCATTTTAGCAAACTAGGGCTTCATCCACTATTCCCACAAATAAAATTAGCCATCCATACAATAGATAACAACAAGACAAAATTCAACGAAAAATATTAAAGAATCCATTAAAGACATAAAAACCAATTCACAGAAATGCAAAATATAATTAGGATAAGAAGTCACCAATATGTAGCAAATCTGGAAATAAGATCCTAAAACAACTCTTCAGAGATTTCTGACTTTGTCACCATTGATGGAAGTACAATTGAATTCAATCTTCAATTCCCTTGTAAAAAGCTAAAATTTCTTAAAACAAAGTTCTAAAATCTACCAAATTGTTCAAAGTCTCCTCTCCTCCCTCCAGTCGTTCTCTTCTTTTTTTTTTCTCTCCCCTGCTTTTATGCTCTCAGAAACGTACAAATTGCACAAGAATATGAAAAGTCGACAGTCCACCACATGAGGCACGACCGTGTGTAATGTGGTTGTTACTGCCACCACATAAACCACGGCTGTGGGATAACTCCATAAGCTTCTCAGCATTTTCTTCTTTCCTTCTTCTTTTAGGCACGGCCGTGTCTCAGGGGGTAAACACACCCACCACATGAAGCACGGCCGTGGGCTATCCCCCTAAGCCTCTCGTCCTTTGTTTTTCTTTAACAATTGTGGAAAGGAAAAACACTACATAAGGCACGGCCGTGTCTCATCCCTTGCTTGTGATTTCTTCATGTTTTGCATCATGTACATCTTCAAGTCCATTTAATCCCTAAGATATTAACATAAATGAAATTTAAGTATCTTTTTATTGGAAATTTCTAATAATTGACAATAATATATATACCAATCGCAAGATACAACATGATAAAATATGCCTTTATCATGAATCCTTTCTTTCACCCTATTTAATCCATAAAAATATAAAACCAAGCTTACCAGATATCTTATATCACCTAAGTTAGCTAAAGCACTTGTATTATGACTTACAAATCATAGCAAAAATACACTTATAGCCCTCAAATTTATATTTGATCAACCACTTAATAACAACACAAATTAGTAATTAATTTTGCAAAAAGCTTTCAAAAGCTAAATTTCCTTCTTATCAAACTAGAGTCTACAAAATTTCCCAAAAGTCTAGCATTTATCATGTAACTATACTTGAGGTCAATGGAAACACTAGCCTTTAACTTTTGATGGAGTAAAGTGAGCATACCTACATATAGTAACAATAACAAGCAACAAGAAGAAAACAATCGTGTGAATGTAATCATCAATCTAAACAAATATTCATTCTTTATGCAACATATAGATTCCATGCTAATGCATGAGTCATGAACTAGCCAATATCTTAAATGAATGGCAATAAAGCAGCCTAAACTAAGTAATAAATCGAGCACTAACTTAGCTATAAAAGAGCGCACTGGGTAACCCTAGCTAAGTATTAGCCGAGCAATAAAAGAGTGCACTAAGCGACTCTAACAAACATTAAATTAAGCAAATGCAATCTATATGCCATCAAAACAATTTTAGTAAACTAAGCACTTTCTTTAGCTAAGAAACCAAGCTTTGAAAACAAACCTTTAGGTTTTCATGTCATGCTATGAATGCTGTCATGTTAACTCAAGCATATAATATACACCAAGCCATTCAATAACCAAAGGACAGAGCATAATCAAGATAAATGAATACTCAATAATCACAACTAAGCATGCTCTCAAATTAATGGGCATAAACCTAGAAACAATTAGCATTACATGAGTAACTAGAAAAACTCTATTGAATAGAATAGGCAACTAGTAAGTCTACAAACAAATTTACAAAACATCATTAGAAATCTCACTAGTGGTTCACTTAAGTGAAATCTTATGGATAAAACACATCAGATTGAACTCGTTACCTAATTTCCCTAGCTTCACCAGCCCACTTCCATTTTTCCATCATCTAAAGCCAATAACCAACTAAGCATGGAAATTACCACATTATCACCAATATAAATAAAGACAACAATCTTTCAACTCAACTAAGCATAAGGTCCTAGATACTCGCGTGTAATGGTATTTTCCTTAGCTTCTAAACTCAAGCAAGACCTAATCACTCCTCCATAAGTTAGGATATGCTAATTAAAATGTGTCCATACTCTAGCTTATTACACTTTATTTCACTTCCCTCTTATTAACTTTCAATACACATGGCTTTCTCATCTCTTGTTCTTTTGTAGAAAACTTTGTATTATCATAATTACTATTTCCAAGTGAAGTTGGTATATGTATATATACATATATTTTAAAGTCCACAACCTCATTAAGTTTATAATATCACCAAATTATCCTTTGATATCATTAATTTAAATTTAGATCATTGAAACTCTTAGAACCAATATGGATTTTCTTTTAGGAGCTAGATTATCAAATAAATAGGTACAAGTTAATCAAATATTAACTAATATATAGATCCAGTTAATTTCCCAACAAATACCATAAACTTTTAAGAATGTATATATAGTTTCTAAGTAGCAAATACAAATATAAATTTTGCCTATCACATGTACTTACACTAATTATGAACTTCGCTTCATATTTACTTATAACTAGTGCCAATCACCTCATTAATCAAACTTGCTTGCGTAGTCAAAGTTTAATATTTCCAATACCAATATTAAGCCTAATGAACTACTACATGTCAAATGTATCTAATAATTTAGGAAAAATCAATTATTTTAATATTAATCAAAACAAGGCATTTACAAGAAATAATTTAATTAAATATTAAAACATGTTATCCATCCAAGTTATTTTCCAAAAAAATTTAGCACATCACATTAAGAACCTATACATGAAGAATTAACTAAAAAAATACGTTTTCTGGACATTCTAAAACCCGATTAAAGGTTGGATTCAAATAGGGATTTCTTTAATGTGTATATTCTACCTTTCAAATTTTACAAAACAAAAGTTAGATTCAAAATCTACATAAGAAAAAAAAATAGCCTAAGAAACATTTTCCCACTATTTCCCAATGCAATTTCCTATCTTTAAGGAATTCTACAAAATAGGTTGGGAAGAGGGTTCTCACCAATACACGATCATTTAGCCACTATCCGACAACATAAGTTTTTCAAACTGCCTCACCCTAGTGCCAAACCTGGACGACCCAGACTACACTACAGCACCTTTAGTCGAGCCCCTTGTACTATCTATCACAGTGTACTTCACTTAGTTTTTCTTATTTTCCTTCAACTTTTCTTAAATTATTACGTCATTTCAACCCCCATTCTATTACTCAAGACCTTCACATCTGTATGCACACTTTTTTTTTCCTTCTCTTCTCTAGTAGAAATGTTGAAAGAGAGAAGTTGATAGTGTTTGATTTAGGTGATGTGAGGATTTTTTTTTTTAAGCTTATGGTTAACAACTTCTATATCTAATGCCTTTTTAAGGAAGAGAGGTTGCTTAAACCTGTTGGTTAATATCTTGTATAGCTACTATGAACTCTACCATGCAGCAAGGATCCCTAGAATGGTGATATTTTATTGTTACCTTTTATTGTGTTTAGAAATTGTATATGTAATGCCTCAAAACCTGAAGCATTACAACCCATTACGTGTCACTACTACCAAGCAATATGCTAAGGCTCTAAAACTCTATCATACTTCAAAACCTGATCATATATACTATCCATCATACTACTATAACTATAATCAAATGAATGACTCACAGATAAGTCATTCTAAATTTCATTATTTAACAAAAACAAAATCTCATAACTACAATTTATCTCCATAACTTCAATATAAATTATAAAACATTAATTTACAAATACTTAGAATTCCTGTCACTCTTCCTCCACATAATAATAGTGTTCTCTTCCCATCTCACTCAAGTAATGTGATGTGCCTAAAACCAAAATTAAGCACATATAAAAACCAATTTGAAAGACAATCAAACTAGTCTCAATCACATGAACAATGCCGTTAATTTCCAATGAATGCAACCAATTCTTCAATTCTGATGTGTTTGAATCTTAAATCCAAATATGATATAGCTTCTATACCAAAAAGATGATGTGCCTAATTCCACTAGGAAGCACAATCAAAAGACTTAAGAAAAAACAATATCAAGTCAAGGTGAAACCGGATCCACAAGGGCAAAATTCACGTGGACCCTAGTGAAGTTGTAATTAATTCCAAATGCTCAAAGATATAATTGTAATACCACAATGATAATCTCTTCTAATAACACCCTAATCACATATAATCTACGAAAATAATCCACAAATTCAAAAGAAAACCTCAATTCCAAGGACTCCTTTCCAATAGTGGAAAACACGTTTTGAAGGGAATTCTCAATGATGATTCGAATTCAATTGCAAGGGACCTTAAATAAACACAAGAATTCGTCAACAATAAGAAGTAATTCTGACCAAGAACTATCTCAATTCAACCCTAGATATGACACACTAGAGAAGAAAAGAAATCACAACAAAAATGAAATTGATACTACTCACAATTCCAACTCTTGGGATTGAAATTGATAAGAGTCTAATGACAATTAGGAACCCTAATTCTCACGTGAATATGACCTCTCTATTCTGCAAAATTAGCCTCCTCAAACCCTCTCTTAAGCAAGTATTTATACTTGCTACTCCTAGGGTTAAAAAGTACTCAAAATTACAAGTTTGGCACTTTTAAGGTGGCTAGCCCTAAATGAAAATTACAAGGAGATAAAAGTGTCCCAAAATCAAATACAACAAAAATAGTTCATAAAAGAAGAAATATATAAAAGAAATGGTCTTCAAGATGCCGGTCTTCTGTAGGATCCATCGGCCCAGCTCATCGCCAGTTCAGGTCGGTCCATAGATAACCCACAAGTTGAGTCTGAGGGAGTTTGTCCATTGCTCTATAGAATATGATAAGTGTGCCTATTGGAAAACACAATACAAGAATAATAGAAAAGAGGTTAATATATAAATAATTTCGGGGTCGATCTACTTAAAATGGGCCCCCAACGCCAAGATTTGAATTCCTTTAGTTCTTGCCCTAATGATAGGTCTTGTCGGATTTTTATTCCTATCATCTCGGGCCTAAAAAAGATTTGTCCTCAAATCTGGTAGATCAAATGCAATGGAGACTTTTTTTTCTCCTAGCAATCCATCTGAAAAAGTATCTCTACAGAATCCCAATATCTGAAATACTACAGGTGGTGATTGTTTTCTCTCCTCTATTTCCAGGATGTATCTCTTCTACAACACAAATAATGACCCATTATCCACTGAAGTGTCCCTTATCTCAACCCATTTCACTGATATTGTTTCCTCCTTTTCTAAATCATCTGTATGTCGCTGATCCTCATGGTCTTCTAATGGTTGGCCCAACTGCTCATTGTCCTCTAAGACCTTGAAGGTGAACACAATTGTCTCTGTACATTCTGGCCCTCTAATGATAGACTCATCTAACTCTGTTCCTCAAGATACTCCAATGGTTTACTCAACTGCTCGTGAACCACTAGTATCTCTGAAGGAGAACATAACCGACCCTGAACAGTTTGGTTCCCTGGTAGTCTGCTCCTAATATCCTGGAATGAATAGGATTGTCTCTGTCTTTCCACTTTCAAGGCTAATTGTATAACCTCATCAAATGTACTATATCTCTGAAGCTCAACTACACAAGCTATCTCATACTTCAACCCAAATACAAAACATGCTAAGGTTTGTTCAGGAGGTTCAACTGATCCACATCTGATCACTAGTGTCTCAAACTCCTGTACATAGTCATCCACTGTTTTACCCCCCTGTCTCAGTGTTTGGAGACGCATAAATAACTCATGCCTGTAGTGTTTCGGTACAAACCTATTCCTCAAAACTCATTTCATGTCTCACCAAGTGTGTATTTCGGTCTCTCCATCCATTCGCTTACTGATCACCATATTTCTTCACCACAAAGTGGCATACCCTGTGAACTCTACAGCTACAAGGCGTACCTTGGAGTCTTCATCATTCTCATAACACTTGAAAAGACCCTTAATTTGGTTTTCCTAGTCTAGGTTGTCATTGGCGGAACCCCTACCATCAAATGAAGGCATTTGTAGCTTTGCACACTCCAGTCCTCGAAGTGGTCTAAATTCCCTGTCAGGGTATGGATTAACCCCAAAATTATCATCTCTACCTTCCCTAAGAGCATGATAATCTCCTTCTACTCTAGGTAGTGCCTGAAGGTTTACCACAGGTGGTGGTGGTAATGTCATCCTATCAATTCTTGTTGCCAATGTAGCAACAATTGTCGTAAGGTCCTGAAGTTGCTCATCTAGAGTTCTTCCACTTGTATTTCGACGACCTAGTCTGCCACCCACTTAGCTATTAGCCTCATTGCTAATGTCCCCATTCACACTATCATATGACATGTTTGTGGATGCGATTTATTTGAAGTACTAATGTAATCTCAAATAATTTGTAGCACACTCCCTTCACTTCACCACGTCACAATAACAAGTTTGGATAACAACACACACACTTATACACCCACGGTGCAACAAGTCACCAATGCAACAAATACTTCTTATCACTTCAAGTAGAGTAGAATAAGTGAAGAACAAATAAATACTTCCAAGTAGTTAAGATATTGAATTCAACTAAGCAAGTGTTTAAGTAACAATACTCAATAACTTTCACACTTAAATGCTTATATTTGAATTTCAAACTTCACCACTCAACTTTCCTTTCTTGCTAAAGTTTTACACCCACAATGAGTCTTAATGTGCAGCACCTTACACTACACAAAACTCCACAATTTGCACTACCACACACACCTCAATCACGGTGCACTCACTTCACCAATAACTCCCATGGCAACAACAACAAATTGCACTCCACTTCCACGGCAATGATAACAAATGGCTACAACAACAAATATACTCCACTTCCACGGCAATAATAACAAAATATACTTCACTCCCCACTAGTTCTAACCACAACACACAAAACAATAGGCGGCAACTTCAATTTGAAATTCAAACCACTTCACTAATTGCAAGCCTTCTTCAATTGATAAGCAAATGAATTCAAATTCAAATAGCACTCATTAACTCCCACAACTTAATGGCATGTGTTTGAATTCAAATAGATTCCTTACTAATCAAAACTCAATGTAAATCTGTAAATTGCACTTCTCTAATTCACAATTACACAATGGAAGTCACAACAACAACCTACACATCCTCCTTCATGCCACAACAAGCCATGGCAAGGATTGGTAAGTTTTTTCAAGTTCTAAAAGTTGTTGAATTAAACAACACTTCCATGATTCTGCCCTTCCACGAAAATTATTGATCATAGGATGATACAACAACCTTCCCAATCCAACTCCAACAAACAGCAAATTAAATTCCAAGTCAAGGTAATTTCGCAAGCTTAAAACCACAACAATCAACACAATTTGCAGTTTTCACTATATCACCCTAATTGATGATTAATTCCACGAAATCAAATAAAACCAATTCCCTTCTCTCAACAAGTGCTCTGATACCAAAATGATGATGTGCCTAAAACCAAAATTAAGCACATATAAAAACCAATTTGAAAGACAATCAAACTAGTCTCAATCACATGAACAATGCCATCAATTTCCAATGAATGTAACCAATTCTTCAATTATGATGTGTTTGAATCTTAAATCCAAATATGATATAGCTCCGATACCAAAAAGATGATGTGCCTAATTCCACTAGGAAGCACAATCAAAAGACTTAAGAAAAAACAATATCAAGTCAAGGTGAAACCGGATCCACAAGGGCAAAATTCACGTGGACCCTAGTGAAGATGTAATGAATTCCAAATGCTCAAAGATATAATTGTAATACCACAATGATAATCTCTTCTAATAACACACTAATCACATATAATCTACGAAAATAATCCACAAATTCAAAAGAAAACCTCAATTCTAAGGACTCCTTTCCAATAGTGGAAAACACGTTTTCAAGGGAATTCTCAATGATGATTCGAATTCAATTGCAAGGGACCTTAAATAAACACAAGAATTCGTCAACAATAAGAAGTAATTCTGACCAAGAACTATCTCAATTCAACCCTAGATATGACACACTAGAGAAGAAAAGAAATCACAACAAAAATGAAATTGATACTACTCACAATTCCAACTCTTGGGATTGAAATTGATAAGAGTCTAATGACAATTAGTAACCCTAATTCTCACGTGAATATGACCTCTCTATTCTGCAAAATTAGCCTCCTCAAACCCTCTCTTAAGCAAGTATTTATACTTGCTACTCCTAGGGTTAAAAAGTACTCAAAATTACAAGTTTGGCACTTTTAAGGTGGCTAGCCCTAAATGAAAATTACAAGGAAATAAAAGTGTCCCAAAACCAAATACAACAAAAATAGTTCATAAAAGAAGAAATATATAAAAGAAATGGTCTTCAAGATGCCGGTCTTCTGTAGGATCCATCGGCCCAACTCATCGCCGGTTCAGGTCGGTCCATAGATAACCCACAAGCTAAGTCTGAGGGAGTTTGTCCATTGCCCTATAGAATATGATAAGTGTACCTGTTGGAAAACACAATACAAGAATAATAGAAAAGAGGTTAATATATAAATAATTATGGGGTCGATCTACTTAAAATGAGCCCTCAACGCCAAGATTTGAATTCCTTTAGTTCTTGCCCTAATGATAGGTCTTGTCGGATTTTTATTCCTATCATAATGTCCTACCAAGTTCTCGTTCTCATCATACTCTAGTTGTTCATCATTTCTACCTATAACTAAAAAAATATAAGAAAGGGGGTGAGCCTAATCTCTGTACATGAGTACCACACCTACATAAACATGACACACTACATTAATATCACATGCATATGTGCAACATTTATCCTTAACACATTCACAAATCAATTCACACATCAACACCAAAATGAATTATAACACATAGGGGTACTCAAGACCCTGGTACACACAAGTTTTGTCCTAATGGGACCTACCTTAGTGAGCCCCATTTAACCCTAATAAGAACTGTCACCGCGGGTCACATCTAACCCTAATCTACCTCAGATCATTTCAGTACATGGCTCCACTAAGGACAACACGACATATCGATCATTAAGGTACTCCCTAAGGATCTGCCACTGTGGACCCCTAGGCTGAGCCAAGCACAAGCAACATATCTCATTCAACCAATAACATTATATTACGTCATGATACCACTTAATTCACATAACATCTTAGCATTTCATTATTTCACATACAACTTATTAGATAGCTTCCTAAAAATCACATATAACATACAAAGTAAACATGTACCTGGAATCCTAGCCTTACGCATTTCTTATCCCAAACTTAAGTTAAGTTGATATTTGTATGATCATCAAGACATCATTCTTAGTACTAATCCAAATATAATATATTTCTCTTAATTCCTCTTAATCTACTATGTTATCTAAGGTTATACTAATTGTCACGATTGTGTGGAACCTAGTTAATTAAGAAGGTAATTTGATATATATTGATAATGCTCATCACTTAAAATGGTCGGCCATGTTACCAAACACAGGCTAATACACAATTGTGTTGAGGGTCGTGTTTCGATGAGATTTGGCTTCAACATAGTTAGAACACGGCTATGTTGGGAGGCCGTGTTTCTCTTTATTCAATACGGTCGAAACAAGACCGTGTTGGCTGGTTGTGTATCTCTCGGTATAACTTTTGAATTCAACACAATTGAAACACAGCTATATTAGGGGGCTATGTTCTTCTCATTTTAACACGGGGGCAACACAATTGTGTTGGATGGTCGTGTATCTCTCGGTTTGTTTTTTAAACCTTAATTTTTTCTACCTTAATTCATCTAATCTCCTCATTTTCTAATCCTAAGCTTAAGTAAATCCAAAAACATGAATTAGAATTCCTTACTTGGTTCAAATTACACTTGAAACTCCAATTTCAACAACTTCCATACTTGTTCAATCTGCCCTTAAACCCGTTCTTCAATTAAATCCTTATACACAAACAAAACCATTTCATGATTGGGTCTTCACTGTTATAATAGGTCCCTGATTAACTAATTGTGATCCTTACCTGTTCAATTAGCTACTTGATTCCTCTTAAGTCACCTTAGGTTTTCTTACAAGGTTCTTTCGCCTTCTATCTTTGTATATGACTGTAAGTTGTCTAAGTGTGAAAAAGGAGAAACCCTAGGTTATTTTGCTTTTATAACTTAACCAGGAAAAGACAAAACTGCCCTTGTCCCCTTGTTCTATTTAAAACATTGCCATTGATTATGTTTATACATATATTTATGTATTTATTTTTACAAAAATGTGTATTACATGCCCCTCCCCCATTAAAACTTTCATCCTCAAAAGTTACTTAGATTTGGGAAAAGCTTTGGATGCCTTCTCTTCATTTCATCTTCCAATTCCCAAGTCGCATCTCGTTCAGTTTGACATAAGGAATTCTTCTTCTTCTTAGCACTTATTTCTTGGTATCCACTATCCTCACAAGTCTCTCTATAAAGGATAAGTCTGGTTGTACCTTCAAAGGTTCCAAGGCCATCACTTGATCTAGGTTTGGTACAAATTTTTTTAACATTGATACATGAAACACATCATATACTTCGACCAGACTTAACGATAAGGCCAACTGTATGCAACTTTTCTAATTCTTTTTAGAATTTCAAATGGACCCACATATCTTATATTCAGCTTACCCCGTAATCTAAACTTGATTACTCTTTTATTTTGAGATATCTTCAGTAAGACTTTATCTCCCACTTGAAACTCTAGAGGGTGTTGTTGTTTGCCAACATAACTTTTCTAGCAACTCTAGGTTAATAGAATTCATTACCTTATGATTTTAACTTTGTCTGCTATTTCTTGTACTATCTCGAGCCCTAATACCTGATGTGCCTAAACACACTTAAAAGCACATCCAAAAGACTTAAGAATAACTATCTCAAGTCAAGGCAAAATCGGATCCAAAAATGGCACTTTTCAAATGAACCCTAACGATGAAAGGATGAAATTCAAACAACCAATGATATAATCAGAATACTTCAATGAAAATTCCTTCTAACAACACTCTAATTTCATGTAATCCACGCAAATGAAGCCTCAATTTGACAAAGAAAAACTGTAAAATATGAATCCTTTTCCAATGGTGAAAATCACGCTATCAAGGAAATCCTTAAAGATGAATTGGATCAATATGATAATTCCTTCAAATAATCACAAGAATTAGTGAATAACAACAAGGATATCTGACCAAGAAATATCTCAATTCAACCCTAGATATGACACACTAGAGAAGAAAAGAAATCACAACAAAATGAAATTGATATAACTCACAATTTCAAGATGTTGCACTCGCCACAATTTCAACTCTTGGGATTGAAATTGATAAGAGTTTGGAACCAAGGTATGAACCCTAATTCTCATGTGAAAAGAGGTGTATAATCTGAAAAATGATAAGCCCCTCAAACCCTCTCTTAAGGAAGTATTTATACTTGCTACTCCTAAGGTTAAAAAGTGCTCAAAATTACAAGTTTGCCACTTTTAAGGTGGCTAACCCTAAATGAAAGTTACAAAGAAATAAAAGTGTCCCAAAACCAAAATACAACTAAAATAGTTCATAAAATTAAAAATACATAAAAGAAATGCTCTTCATGATGCCGGTCTTCTATAGGATCCATCGGCCCAACTCATCGCCGGTTCAGGTCGGTCCATGGATAACCCACAAGCTGAGTTTAAGTGAGTTTGTCCATTGCCCTGTAAAGCATGATAAGTATTCTTGTTGGATTATAAAATACATGAATAAGATAAAAGAGGTTAGTATATAAATAATTCCGGGGTCGATTTGCTCAAAATGGGTCCTCATCGCCAAGATTCGAAATCCTTTAGTTATTGCCCTAATGATAAGTCTTGTCGGATTTTGATTCCTATAAATACCGGTCTTTCTTCCACTTCATCCCAGTGTAAAGGAGATCTACACTTTCTACCATATAATGCTTCATAGGGAGTCATCTATATATTAGCTTGGTAACTGTTATTTTAAACAAATTCTACTAAAGGCAAATGATCTCTCCAATTACCCCCTTAATCTAAGGTACAAGCTCTTAGTAAATCTTCCAAAATTTGAATAGTTCTTTCAGATTGCCCATCTATTTGACGATGAAATGATGTACTAAACTAGAGTTTGGTTCCTAGAGCTTGATATAGACTTTTCTAGAATTTACTAACAAACCAAGTATCCCTATCAGATGTAATTGTAGCCGATATCCCACGTAATCTGACAATCTCTTTAATATACATTCGAGCAAGCTTTTCTACTTTGTAATCTGCCTTAATTGGTAAGAAATATACGAACTTGATTAATCTGTCTACTATCACCCAAATTGCATCATATTTCTCCCTTGTTCTCGGGAGTGCTGTGACGAAATCCATAGTTACATGTTCTCATTTCCATTCAGGTATAGGAAGAGATTATAACTCACCAGCCAATCTTTGGTGTTCAATCCTTATTTACTAACAGGTGAGACACAGGTTAACGATTTCATCGTTCTAACAAGTCAAATCCTATACTCAATCCTAGCTTACGATCAGTTCTCAGGCAAGTATACCTATCAATTAGCAATATAGCATTAGAGTACAGGTATCAATCCCACGAAGACTTATAAGTACTAGTACTAACGATTATCCTACTATCTAACTTCTCACTATTGATAAACTCAATTACCCTAATTACAGATTAAATCTGAAAGGAACGAATTAAATGATAAGATTAAAGATATTCAAATACTCCTTTAGTTAATTCAATTATCTAAACATACCCTACCCAAGTGCCACCACTAATTATCATGCAACTTTTATTCAATTACAAACTTTCCAATGATTAATACACAACATCTCTGATCTGCGGAGTTTCTTACACTAGATTAAGGTCTTTCTCAAGATCAATAATCCCTAATCCTAATTAAGTCAATTAAGATCTCTCTTTAATTAACATAATTAAGATTGCAATAAAATCCTAGGACTCTCAATTGAACCAGACCACCATGACCTCATTCAATACAGAAAACCTCCTATAACCTATCTCTAGGATTACAAGTAGTCTTTTTATTCATGCCAGATCTACTCCATTAAACGATTTCTCAATCTTATTAACAGAGATCTAATTCGATCCTAATACTGCACACATATCAAGATAAACAAACCATGATTGCAACATGAATAAACTCAAAGATCAGGATTAATCAATGAAACATCAACAAATCTGTTACATGACAATTAAGGGTTTCTCGAGGGATCAGGTATAAAACAATTAACTACTTATGGATCTAATGAAAAGAAAAAAAGAGAAAATATTATAATCCATAAATAAACCCATGAGATAAACACAAAGATCTTGGCTTCAATTCTGGAGACTCTTATAACTTCTCTTCTCTAGGGTTGTTCTCGTGCCGCCTCCCCCTACTCTCTCTCTAATTGGTTCTATTTATACTCTTAAGGGAATGGCAGAGGATTTTCAGCTAAAAAGATACGAATATATCTTTTTCCAAGTAAATCTCGAAAAGTTAATAACATACGCCTGACACGCTCACCAACATGGCCAGATTTCAAACCGTGTCTCCCTCTGGTCGATAATCCGCAATTCCTCATCCTTGTTCAGTGTGTGGCATGGCTAAATTACAAACTGTGCCAGGCTCTGGACTCTTCCATTTCTCCTCAGCGTCTACCACGACTTCAAGCACACCCATATCACAAGTCCTGCTTCCTTTCTAAGTGACAAATTTCATCCTCAAGCGTGCACATGGCTCATGACACGGGCGTGGCTTTCCCTATGTTGTCCATAAGTAGCTTTAACTTGATCTTTTGAGCTCTAATCATGCTCCTTTTGTTATCTTTCCACTTCTCTTTAGTATTATACCCTGAAACTGATATATTTATCTGTTAAGTACCAAATCCGCATTGATTTTATTCAAAAAAATTACACAAATTCATCATTAACGCCCATGATTTATAAGGATTAATTTACTCTTATCAAACACCTGGACACATATTCTACTATTTCCCGTTTCATATTTTTCCACTAGTAAGTATTCTTGAGATCATTATACATCTTAATACTTCTTGGGTGTACTGTATACTCTGAGTAATGGGCTTCCTTCATGATCTTCTTCTTTAATTATGTGTTATTTGGAACACACCATTTGTTACCATACTTGACTACTCCTTCAGTGTTTAACACAAATTATGTGGCTTTACCTTGTTCTAATTTGTTCCTTATCTTCTAAATTTCAGTGTCTTTCATTTGTGTAGTTTTAATTTGATCTATAAGATTAAGTTAGATACTAAGTGTAGCTAACCTATTTCCTACCTCTCGTATCACCACTTCCAATTTCAACTTATTCATATCTTCTAATATCTTCTTTTAGGATGTGATTAATCCTGCAATATTTATGTGCTTCTTCTTGCTTAATGCATTGGCAACCATATTTGCTTTTCCAGGGTGATAATGAATTTTCACATCATAATCATTTATCAGTTCTAGCCACCTCCTTTGCCTCGTATTCAATTCCTTCTAGGTAAACAGATACTTCAAACTTTTATAATATGTGACCTAATTCCACTAAGAAGCACAATCAAAAGACTTAAGAAAAACTATCTCAAGTCAAGGCAAAATCGGATCCACAAAGGGCAATTTTCACGTGAACCCTAATGAAGATATGATGAAATCCAAATATCCAATGATATAATTATAATACCACAATCATAATATCTTCTAACAACACCCTAATCCCATATAATCCACACAAATAATCCACAAATGACAAAGAAAACCTTAATTATAAGAATCCCTTTCCAATAGAAAAGAACACGTTTTCAAGTGTAGTCTTCAATGATGATCCGAATCAAATTGATAAATAATTCAAATAAACACAAGAATTCGTGAATAAAAATATGTATTTCTGACCAAGAACTATTCAATTCATCCCTAGATATGACACACTAGAGAAGAAAAGAAATCACAACAAAATGAAATTGATATAACTCACAATTTCAAGATGTTGCACTCGCCACAATTTCAACTCTTGGGATTGAAATTGATAAGAGTTTGGAACCAAGGTAAGAACCCTAATTCTCACGTAAAATGTAGTGTTTAATCTGCAAAATGATAAGCTTCCTCAAACCCTCTCTTAAGCAAGTATTTATACTTGCTACTCCTAGGGTTAAAAAGTGCTCAAAATTACAAGTTTGCCACTTTTAAGGTGGCTAACCCTAAATGAAAATTACAAGGAAATAAAAGTGTCCCAAAACCAAATACAAAAAAAAAATAGTTCATAAAAATGAAAAATACATAAAAGAAATGCTCTTCAAGATGCCGGTCTTCTATAGGATCCATCGGCCCAACTCATCGTCGGTTTAGGTCGGTCCATAGATAACCCACAAGCTGAGTCTGAGGGAGTTTATCCATTGCCTTGTAAAGCATGATAAGTATTCCTGTTGGAATATAAAATACATGAATAAGATAAAAGAGGTTAGTAAACGAATAATTCTAGGGTCGATTTGCTCAAAATGGGTCCTCATTGCCAAGATTCGAAATCCTTTAGTTATTGCCCTAATGATAAGTCTTGTCGGATTTTGATTCCTATCACTTCTCCCCATAAAGATAGTGTCTCTACAATTTCAACGCCAAGATCACAACAGCTAATTCCAAGTCATAGGTGAGGTAATTCTTCTCATATTGTTTCAACTAATGGGAGGCATATGCAATGACTTTCCCATTTTACATAAGCATACACGCTAAACCTTGATTTAATGCATCACTGAATACTTCAAATTCTTCTCCCGTCTTCAATAAGGCCAACATTGAAGCTATCATTAATTTATTCTTCAATTTTGTGAAGCTACTCTCACATTCATCACTCCATACAAACTTAGCCTTTTTCTTTATTAGTTGAGTCAAGGGAGTTGCTAACCAGGAGAATCCTTCTACGAAGCATCTATAGTAACCAGCTAATCCCAAAAAACTCCTTACTTCTATTATAGTTCTTGGTCTTGGCAATCACTTACTGCCTTCACCTTCTTAGGGTTTATTGATATTCCATTCTTATCCACCACATGTCCCGACAAGGATACCTATTCCAACTAAAATTTGCACTTATTGAATTTTCAATAAAGCTTTTCTTCCCTGAGTCTTTCCAATACGGTTCTGAGATATGCTTCATATTCTTCTCTACTTTTGGAATAGATGAGGATATCGTCTATAAAAACCACTACAAACTGATCTAACCAATCTCTAAGCACTTTGTTCATTAGGTCCATGAAGGCTGATGGAGCATTTATCAAACCAAAAGGCATCACCCAAAACTTGTAATGCCCATACCGAGTCCTAAAGCAGTTTTCTATATGTCTTTCTCCTTGATTCTTAACTGATGGTACCCCAATCTTAAGTCCATTTTGGAGAAGACTTAAGCTCCTTATAATTGATCAAATATATCATCAATTTTAGGGAAAGGGTATTTGTTCTTGATTATGACTCAATTTAGCTCCCTATAATCTATATACAGCCTTATACTCCCATCCTTCTTCCTGACAAATAGCATTGGAGCACCCTATGGTGAGACACTTGGTCTAATAAGCCCACTATCTTGAAGCTCTTGAAGTTGAGTCTTTAGTTCAGATAATTCAATAGGTGCCATCCTATACGGTGCTTTAGATATGAGTGTCGTTCTCGATATAAGATCAATACAGAACTCTATCTCTCTAGCTAGTGGTAAAACCAGGAAATTCTCAACAAAAAAAAGATTTGTATACTCATTTACTACATGCGTAGTTCTCAATTCCTTAAATTGTCTTATCTCTACTGATAAGGCTGATAATCTTTCTTTATTCCATAACTCGTACGTTGGAAGAGTTGACGCCTCTATGGATCTAACTTGTATATAATTTGCTCCTCATCAAGAAAATCAAACTTAACCATTAGATTGTGACAATCTATAGTGGCATTGTACTTATAAAACCAGCTCACTCCTAAAATTAGATCAAACTCTATCATCTCTAATACAAACAATCCAACTGGCATTTTCTTACTATGTATTACAATCTCTACATCTTTACATATTCGATCTAATTTCCCTCCTACTCCAAAAGGAGTATTTACAATCATAGCATTCTCCAATATAACAAGATTTAATCCACATACATTCATAAACACAGGTGATATGCAGGATTGGGTTACACCTATGTCAAACAAAACATAGGCAATATTCGAGTTTATGAACAGTGTACCTACCATGATATCTTGATCATAGGCATCCTATTGCGGCTATTGCAATGCAAATACCCTACCATGTGCCCTCTATCTTGGTCCCCCATTCTGATTTCTACCTAATGGCCCTTTAAGTGCAGTCCTTATAGGTCATTGGGTTTGTGGGGGTGCAATTGCCTGAGTGTGTTAAGCACCACACTCGAATGATCTATGACCTCTCTACTTATAGGTATAGTAGATGGTCTGAAGGAGAGTCCTATCAGTATAGTTCCTATTGGTATATCCTATTTTGCCACAAGAGAAGCATGCCCCTTTTAGCCAATTACACTGTTGCAAATCTTGCAATCCTAATCATCTGGGACATCTTACACCTTGACCTACTTGTGGTGGAGGAGGCAGTGCTAGAGGTGCAAGCCTAGTTTAAAGAGGCCTAGGTGCATAAGCCATAGGTTTGGCTGGATATACAACTGGCCTCTTCTCTTTATCTGCATAAGGTATGTTGGAAAAAAGCCTTTTTCCTAAAACTAATCCTGATATGCGGAATAGTTGTTCCTCATTCTCTTTTTGCTCTACTCCAAGTATTTTGCTTTGTCAACTACTTCTACATAACTAGTCAACTGAAAAGCCTCCACTTCATGTTATAGGGTAAGCTCTAGTCCCGTCAAAAATCTTCTAGCTCAAAAGACATCATCTCCTCTCATCACATCTAGTAAGATTTTGCTTTAAGTGGTTCAACTCTACTTCATATGCCTCTACAGATCTACTACCTTGCTAGCAGTTATAATAATCCGCCTCCATTTTGCCTTTGATGCCGCTAGGAAAGTACTTTTCATAAAAGAGTTCCTTAAACCCCAATCATTAGTTAGGAGCTCCAGCTAATCTTGACATACCAGTCTACCAATCTACAGCTGCTCCCTTCAGTATATAAGTAGCATATCTCACTTTTCTATCTTCAATGACCATGAAGGCTTTAAAGGTCTTTTCAATCTCAATGATCCAATATTTGGCCTCTATTAGATCATCAACCTTTAGATGGAACTCCTTAGCTAGTCTTACAAATTTTTCTAGCCTTTGCAGGCCTGATAGGTCTCACAGCTTGTTGTTATTGTTGTGCTAACATTCCCATTAGAGCATTTACAATTTCTAGCAGCTGAGTAGCTGTGACATTAGTCTGCTCAAGGGTTTCCTACAAAGGTAGTCTTTAAGGGTTCCTATCCTCTAGGGCATCTCCACCCTAACCAACACTAGATGAACCCCCTTATGATAGTTCTTCTTGGAGGCATTTTATGTAAATTGAGACAATATAATGATTATAGAGTTAAAATTTATAAGGGGAGTTAGTGACAGTATACATCTATGTATATTAAAGCTCAAACATATATATATTCCTATACGAAATTATAGAGGAATATTCAACAAAATACAATCGCATAGAATATTAGGATTAACATAACATAATAGTTATCCCCTAATTTACCCACTCTCTTCATTCTTATGGATCTATAGATCATTTACTTAGTCTTCTAAAGATTTCAACTTAACTTCTATTTATTGAATCCTACACCTTGTAGATCATTACTTTATTCTAGAAGTCCTCAACTAAATCTCTGTTTGATCACATCTTAAATTCTAAAGATCATCAAAACCTAGTGTTCCAATACAACTTACTTATATTCTTTTGATCAAAACCTAGGCTTCTAGGGATCATCAACCTAAGTTGTAATACTACTTAAGCTGTAACGCCCAGAACTTAGAGCATCATAGCTCGCTACATGTCACTACTACCAAGTGACACATTAAGACTCTAAAACTCCATCATACTTCAAAACCTGATCATATACACTATCCATCATACTATTATAACTATAATTAAATGAATGACTCATGGATGAGTCATTCCAAATTTCATTATTTAACAGCAAACAAATCTCATACTATAATTTATCTCCATAACTTCAATTTAATGAATAAAACATTGATTTACAAATATTCAGAATTCCTGTCACTCTTCCTCTACATAATAATAGTGTTATCTTCCTATCTCATCCAAATAATGTCCCACCAAGTTCACATTCTCATCATACTCTAGTTGTTCGTCATTTCCACCTACAGCTAAAAAAATATAAGAAAGGGGGCGAGCCCAAGCTCAGTACATCAATACCACACCCACATGCACATGACACACCACATTAATATCACATGCATATGTGTAACATTTATCCTCAACACATTCACAATTCAGTTCACACATCAATACCCAAACGAATTATTACACATAGAAGCACTCAAGACCCTAGTACACACAAGTTTTGTCTTAGTGGGAACTGCTTCAATGAGCCCCATCTAACCTTAATCTATCTCAAATCATTTCGATGCATGGCCCCATTAGGAACAACACGGCATACCGATCATCAAGGTGCCCCTTAAGGATCTGTCACTGTAGGTCCCTAGGCTAAGCTAAGTATAAGCAACATATCTCATTCAACCAATAACATTGTATTACTTCGTAATACCAAGTAATTCACATAACATCTTAACATTTCATTATTTCACATACAACTCATTAAATAGCTTCCTAATAATCACATATAACAAATAAAGTAAACACATACCGGGAATCCTAGCCTTACGCACTTCTTGTCCTAAACTTAAGCTAAGTTGATATCTGTATGATCATTAAGACATCATTCTTAGTATTAATCCAAATATAATATATTTCTTCTAACACCTCTTAATCTATTATGTTATCTAAGGTTATACTAATTGTCTCGATTGTGTGGAACTTAGTTAATTAAGAAGATAATTTGATATATATTGATAACATTCATCACTTAATATGGCCATGTTAGAGGTCGTGTTACCCAAAACGAGCTAGTACATAACCATGTTGAGGGTCATGTATCTCTCAGTGAGATTTAGCTTCAATAAGGTTGGAACATGGTTGTGTTAGGAAGCTGTGTTTCTCACGATTTAACATGATTGAAACACGACCGTATTAGGACACCATGTATCTCTTGACATAACTTTTGAATACAACACGGTTGAAACACAACTGTGTTAGGAGGTCATGTTCTTATCATTTTAACACAGAGGTAACACGACCTTGTTAGATGGTCGTGCATCTCTCAATTCGTTTTTTAAACCCTAATTTTTTTCTACCTTAATTCATCCAATCTCCTCATTTTCTAATCTTAAGCTTAAGTAAATCCAAAAGCATGAATTAGAATTCCTTACTTGGTTCAAATTACATGGGAAACTCCAATTTCAACAACTTCTATGCTCGTTCAATCCACCCTTAAACCCATTCTTTAATTAAATCCCTATACACAAACAAAACTGTTCCCTGATTGGGTCTTCATTGTTAGAATAGGTCCTTGTTTAACTAATTGTGATCCTTACCTATTTGATTAGCCACTTAATTCCTCTTTAGTTGCCTTAGGTTTTCTTGTAGGGTTCTTTCGCCTTTTATCTCTCTATATGCTTGTAAGTTGTCCAAGTTTGAAAAAGGAGAAACCTTAAGTTATTTTGCTTTTATAACCTGACTAGGAAAAGATGAAACAACCCTTGTCCCCTTTTCCTATTTACAACATTGACATTGATTATGTTTATACATATATTTATTTATTTATTTTTAGAAAAATGTGTATTACATATGTCCTTTTCAGCACAATACACACGTATACTCATATACATAACTTTATTTGGTTATAATTAATTAATATTACAACCCTGCATTATATGTAATACTCAAAATCAAAATTTCTTTAATAGACCTTCACTCTATAAATTAGTTAAACTATTTTCATATTTCTATATTTATGTGTGTGTGTGTGTGTGTGTATGCATGTGTATCAGGACTTTATATTCATACAACATACATATATTCAAATTAAATAGTACAACACACTTACATATAATTTGGCCCAAATCTAAGAAGGTTGACTCATGCTCCAAGTTAGTTGCTTAAAATAACATAGTATCACACTTTCCCTAGAGGTTTAATTACTATATGGGAGTTGATGGTTGAAAATTTTCTAACAATGTACTTCCATAGGCCAAAATTGTGAAGCTGAAGAGCGACATCTCTTCCTATGATCAAATCAAGTTAGAGACATTATATGACACACGGGAGAAATTTAAAGATCTATTGAGAAGGTCTCCACATCATGGACCTCCACTATGGATACAAATTCAGACTTTCTGTGATGGATTGAATCGGAATACTATATAGATGATAGACACAGTAGTTGGAGGTACATTGAATAACAAAACACCTAATAAGGTTTAGAGTTTAATTGAAAGCATGGTCAAGAATTGCTATTAATGGAACACCATAAGGGTAAGACTGACTCGACTAGTAGGAGTTTACAATGTTCTTGTCATTATTGCACTTGCAACATAGGTGAAGGCCTTGAGCAAGAAAATTAATGGGTTATTAATTACACAACCTACAAGTAAGTCTCTAATAGATTTTAATGGATAGGTTTATTATGTAAAGAATGCCAACAGATAGCAAAACAACCCCTATAGCAAAACCTATAATCCTGGTTAGATAAATCACCCCAACTTCTCTTAGGGGCAATCAATAGAGAAATAACCACCAAGATTCTAACAACCACATCTACCTTAAGAAAAGAAGTTGAAATTAGACAACTTATAGACAAGATTTATTCACATCTCTAAGACATGCTTCTAAGCCATAGAAGCATCATCAAGGAATTACGAGGCTTCAATTTAGAATGTAGAGAATCAAATTGGTTAGATTGTAAGAATGGTTTTTTAAAAGCCACAAGAAACTTTGCCTAGAAATATAGAACCCAACCCAAGTGTGGATGTAAAAGCAACTACCTTAAGGAGAAAAAAAGAATTGTAGTATGAGTAGAATTACAGTGGGATGAAGTTGGAAAGGAAAGTGAAAAGCAAAAAAGGATGTTGAGAAACCTCTAAAAGTGAATAAGTTTGTATCACCCGTTCTTTACCTAGCATACCTAAAGAAAGATCACTCTAATGAGCAGTATGATAAGTTCCTTGAACATTTTAAACTTAGCGTTAACTTACCTTTTGTTGAGACTTTGTATCAAATATTAAAGTACGTAAATTTTCTAAAACATTAGAGATCTCAATAATTACTCTTAGTGAAGAATGCCTAGCCATTTTGCACAATAAGTTACCAAAAATAATTGAAAGATCCAAGGAGTTTTACTTTACCTTGTTTGATTACTAACTTGTTTATTAAAAAGGCTTTAGCCAATCTAGGTGCTAACATAAATTTTATGCCTTATATAATGATGGGAAAATTTCTGACATTATCAACCTTTTCAGAACCCAATCTGGATGATGATCCAAATTGCTCATATCTACCTTATGTCTTTATTTCTAATAAAAAAATTTAAGAATAATCTTACAGGTACAATGATAATTCTCCATGGGATGCCAATATGTCTTACAACTCCCGTTGGACACAGAACATTTTTCAAGATGACAATCAAAGACCCGCTGCGATTGTTTTTCTATCTTGAGGCATTGGATCATGAAGATTTATGTTATTTTGTATCTTGTAATTGTTTTATGAACTATTTTGGTTTTGGGATACTTTTATTTCTTTGTAACTTTCATTTAGGGTTAGCCACCTTAAAAGTGGCAAACTTGTAATTTTGAGCACTTTTTAACTCTAAGAGTAGCAAGTATAAATACTTGCTTAAGAGAGGGTTTGAGGGGGCTAATTTTGCAGATTATACACTTCATCTTCACGTGAGAATTAGGGTTCCTAATTTTCATTAGACTCTTATCAATTTCAATCCCAAGAGTTGAAATTATGGTGAGTGCAACACTTTGAAATTGTGAGTTGTATCAATTTCATTTTATTGTGATTTCTTTTCTTCTCTAGTGTGTCATATCTAAGGTTGAATTGAGATAGTTCTTGGACTGATTTTCTTCTAATTGTTGTCGAATTCTTGTGTTTAATTAAGATCCCTTACAATTGAATTCGAACCATCCTTGAAGAATTCCACTTGAAATGTTAATTTCACTAGTGGAAAGGAGTCCTTGGAATTGAGGTTTTCTTTTGAATTTTTGGATTATTTTCGTGGGATTATATGTGATTAGGGTGTTATTAGAAGAGATTATCATTGTGGTATTACAATTGTATCATTGAGCATTTGGAATTCATTACATCTTACTAGGGTTCACGTAATTTTGCCCCTTGTGGATCCGGTTTGTTGTTGACTTAAGATTGCTATTTCTTGAGTCTTTTAATTGTGCTTTTTAAGTGGAATTAGGCACATCATCTTTTTGGTATCAGAGCACATGTTGAGAGAAGGGAATTGGTTTCATTTGATTTCATGGAGTTAATCATCCATTAGGGTTGATTTAGTGAAAACCGCAATTGTGTTGATTGTTGTGGTTTTGAGCTTGTGAAATTACCTTGACTTAGAGTTTATTTTGCTGTTTGTTGGAGTTGGCTTGGGAAGGTTGTTGCATCATTTTATGATCACTAATTTTCGTGGAAGGGCAGAAGTATAAAGTATTGTTTAATTCAACAATTTTTGGAACTTGCAAATTACCAAAATCCTTGCCGTGGCTCGTTGTGGCATGGAGGAGGATGTGTAGTTTGTTGTTTTCATTTCCATTGTGTAATTTTGAATTGGTGGAGTACAATTTGCAGATTGCATTGAGTTTTGATTAGTAAGGAATTATTTGAATTCAAACATATGCAATTAAGTTGTGAGAGTTAATGATTGCTATTTGAATTTGAATTCATTATTTACCAACTAAGGAAGGCTTGCAATAAGTGAAGTTGTTTGAATTTCAAATTGAAAGTTGCTGCCTATTGTGGAATTCGGAATTCATTTGTGGAAAGTCACATATTAGTCCTTTGTTATCATTATTTGCCGTGGAAGTGGAAGTTTACTTGTAATTATTATCCATCTTGTTGTTGCCGTGGAAGTAACTCATCATCATTGTTGTTGTTACTTGTGTGTTGCCGTGGAGTGACTTTTGGAAATTAAATTTTTTGCACCGTGTTGTTGTGACGTGTTGTAGAGAAGAGTATTACACATGAGTTGCAATAATATAATTGTAACGTTAAGTGGGTTTGTTTGTTTTTCTTTTGTAGTTGCTATTATGTGGAGTTAAGGGAAGTGTAGTAGTGGAGTGTGTACCCTTGAATCAAATTGTTTTGAGGATCAACATACGGGAGTCTACAACTATGTCAAATGACAGTGTGAATGGGGGAATGGGTGAAGAAGCCAATAGCCAGGTTGGTGGTGGTCAAGGTCGTAATGTGGCAAGTAGGAGAACTTTGGAAGAACAACTCCAGGATCTCACTACTATAGTTGCTACACTGGCAACTAGAGTTGATAGAATGACATTAACACAACCACCAATGGTAAACCAACCGGCACCACCTCGAGTAGCTCCACAAAACCCTCATCGAAATAGAGTAATGGGAGATGGGAATTTAAATAGAAGGATGGGTGAGGAGCATCTTCCAAACAGGGAAGAGAGGGATGACAATTTTGGGGTAAACCTAAATCAGAATAGGGATTTCAGGCCACCTCAGGGTTTGGAGTATGTGAAACTACAGATGCCATCCTATGATGGCAAGGGATCTGCAAATGAATACTTAGACTGGAAGGACAAGGTTGAAGGTCTCTTCGAATGTTATCAGATCGATGACAGTACTAGGGTCCGATTGGCTGCTGTTGAATTTGTAGGGTATGCTGCACTCTGGTGGAAGAATCTGATTATCAACAGGCGTCGAGATGGAGAGGCTGAGGTTCAAACTTGGAGGGACATGAAGAGATTGTTAAGGAAAAGGTTCATTCCTAAGCACTACAAACAGGAGCTATTTATGCGACTGTAAACATTGAGGCAGGGGGGCAAAACAGTAGACGATTATGTGCAGGAATTTGAGACCCTTATGATTAGGTGTGGGTCTGTTGAGCCTCCAGAACAAACTATAGCACGATTTGTCTCAAGTCTAAAATATGAAATAGCGTGTATTGTTGAATTGCAGCGCTATACTACACTTGATGAGGCTATTCAGTTGGCCTTAAAAGTAGAGAGACAAAGGAGGTCCAACTTCTTTAGGGCTCCAAGTAGTAGGCCCAGTACTGTTAATAGACCTATATCAGCAAACAGTCGGTCTGGGGGAACAAAGGTGGTAGGTGAGGGAGTAAAGGCAGTGGACACTACTACCCCAACCATTATGAGAGAAAATTTACCCACTGGGAAGGGTAAAGAGGTCATGGCCCCAGAAACGAGGTAGACTGTTCCCGGATCTACTAGTGGGAAAGCGTGCCAGATAAAATGCTTTAAATGCATGCGATTTGGGCATATGGCTGCACAGTGTCTAAATAAGAGGGTGATGACTGTACTGGAAGACACTGGGGGAGGATGTGAGGATGATCATGAACAGATTGAACCTACAGATCTACCAATAGCACTGCAGGAATATTATGATGATCAGATTGCAAACGTGCCTGAGGAGCATACAGGAGGAAAATATCTATCCCTTAATGTATTGCGCAGGGCTTTATCTATATCTCCTGATACCAGTGATATTCAAAGGGAAAACATTTTTCATACCTCTTGCAGAATCAGAGGTAACCTTTGTGTACTCATCATCGATAATGGTAGTTGCACGAATGTTATATCTGCTGCACTGGTAGACAAATTACAACTGTCTACTATCCCACATCCTAGTCCTTATCACTTGCATTCGCTAGATAATAGAGGTAGTATGCATGTTACCCTTAGGGCAAAGGTTCCTGTTAGAGTCGGGCAGAATTATCATGATGAGATCCTTTGTGATATAGTCCCTATGCATGCATCCCATTTACTGTTGGGTCGGCCTTGGTTGTATGATCGACGGGTGATACATGATGGGTTTGAAAATACCTAAATGTTCAGCATGGGCGAGTCGCGCATAGTTCTATTATCAATGACTCCATCTGAGGTCCAGGGGTTTTAGAAACAGATCAGAAATCCACCCACTACCACTATTAGCCAGAAAAGCAGGACAACAGAGATACTAGGGTTCAGTTCCACAACTAATCCTCTAGATTTGAGGGCAAATCTTTCAGAAGCCTGAGGAGATGATGGGAAAATTTCTGACACTATCAACCTTTTCAGAACCCAATCTGGATGATGATCCAAATTGCTTATATCTACCTTATGTCTTTATTTCTAATAAAAAAAAAATTGAGAATAATCTTACAGGTACAATGATAATTCTCCATAAGATGCCAATATGTCCTACAACTCCCGTTAGACACAGAACATTTTTCAGGATGACAATCAAAGACCCGCTACGATTTGATACGATTCCAAGGACAAAAATACGAGCACTAACAAAAGGAGGACATAGGCGTCGGGACGACGCAAGGCGAAGTCCGGCCAGCCTTAAGTCGGCCTTGAATAAAGGCCGGCCGAATCCACTTCAAGGCCACCGGCTTTTATTGCCGGCCTAAGTGAAGGCCGCCGGCCTGTAGCCGGCCTTGAATGTTTCCGCACCAAATTTTTAGGATGTTATAAATAAGGACCTTAGGGTTTTTCGTGGATAGATTATCATTTTCTTGTTTTTGGTAAACACCAAGACACTTGAGTGTGTGATTCTTCTTTTGGAGATTTGAGAATATTGAGAATCGAATTTTGATATATTCGTATTGTTCTTATCAAATTCTTAGTTCATATAGAATTTGTGGTGAGCATCGTTATTGAATTCTTGGAATTCTTTAACCATAGTGATTGATTTATAGAACGTAGGCTTTATCGTTCTATATTTTGATTGCAGAATAGTTTAATTTTGTCAATCTTGGCATCTATAGATTGATAATTTATCCATATCTTGATTTTATGCGTTAGTGCTACAATTCAAAAAAAAACCTAAAAATTGGAATTATTTTATTATTGTTGACGATCCGGTTGTGTGTGAAGGAATTCATATCGGAATCCGTGTCATTTGGTATCAGAGCGAAGATTGGATTCGTAAGGGTTCAGAACGAAGGATTCGATCAGATCAAGGGTTAAATTGGTAAGGCTGTTGATTCTCAATTCAATTGTAGTTTTAATTCAATACTGCTGTTGGTTGGGAAATTTGGAAATTTGTTTTGTGAATTGTATTGCTGTGAATTGGTGATTGGGCTGTAGTTGAGAATTGGGGTTTTTTGCTGAATTCAGTTATTGGGTGTTGAATTACTGTGAAATTGGTGTTTTGGGGCTATTGTTGGGAGTTGGGTTATTGGTGAATTTCTATTACTGATTATTGAAGGGTAGAGATGTCGTCGCAAGGAAGTGTTCAAAACAACAACAATAGGAATGATGCTGATAATGGGGGTGAGGTTGTGACTAGAGCTGAGTTCAATTAAATCCAAGAAAATCTTAGAATGATTATGGAGAGATTGGAGGTTAGGGATAGAAGAAGCCATAGTGGTGTTGGAAATAGGACAAGACACTCTAGTAGTGAATCTGATGCTAGTAGTGGAAGGAATAGGAGAGGAAACAATGTTAACAGGCATAAGGGGATTGAAAACATCAAGTTGAAAATTCCACCTTTCACTGGTATTAGTAAACCAGAGGAATTTCTAGATTGGGTGCCACGGGTCGAGAAGGTGTTCGACTGTTATGAGTGGGATAAGCGCATGAAGGTGAAGATGGTGTCTTTAACATTCTCTGAATATGCTAGTTTGTGGTGGGACAAATTACAAGCTGAGAGACGTAGGGCTGATGAGGAGAAAGTGCGTTCATGGGCCTTGATGAAAAGGTTGATGAGATGTAGATTTGTGCCAGATTACTATAAACAAGAGATGCTGATGGAGTTGCAATCCTTGAGGCAAGGTAAGAAGAGTGTAGAAGAGTATGTGAAGGAGTTTGAGACATTAGTGGCAAGATGTGATATCAGGGAAACATTAGATGAATCCATAGCTCGTTTCATCAATGGGTTGAAGATGGATATTGCTAGTGTAGTGGAACTCCAGCATTACCAGACTCTTGAGGATGTGATTAAATTAGCCAATCGGGTAGAGCGACATCAGCGCAGGCGGGATCAGAGATGGTGGGATCAGAAATCATATCAACATTATAAATCTGATGATGGTGAGAGGGAGAAGGAAAGGAAGGAAAAGGGAAAAGCGGTTGTTAGTGAAGTTGTTGACCAAACACAACAAAAGAGGAGCAGGGATATCAAATGTTTCAAGTGTTTAGGACTTGGCCATATTGCTTCTCAATGTCTTAATAAAAGGGTTATGGTCATCAAGGGGAACAAAGTTGACAGTGAGGAAGAAGAACAGAAGAGTACTGAGGCAGAAGAGGAAGATGAAGACATTATAGCGAGTCCAGTACAGGGAGATATGCTAATGGTTCAGCAGGATGAAACTGTTCCTAATCAGAGGGCTAATTTATTTCATATCCTGGGCATGGTGTAGGGAAAGACTTGTTTGATTGTGGTTGATACAGGTAGTTGCACTAATGTTGCTTCAGCAAACTGGGTTACTAAATTGGGTGATGGGTGTCGAATCCAACAAAAATAAAACCTACTCCTAGATAATTATATGATTTGCATATAATGGTGAGTAGGGTCGAATCCACAGAGATTGGTTAAACTTATTTCTATTCAAGGAGAATAAAAGGGAAAAGCAAAATGGGGGGGTTTTGTTTGTGAATCAAAATAAAGTAAAACAAGGTAAGAAAATCGGATATTAATAAAAGCCTAGCCAAAGGAATCAAGATAGTTTAATTCTAGGAATTGATCATCGATGCAAATGTTTTCTATTCTTAGTTCTAGATAAACTGGTTATGGTTATTAACAAGCTCTAACAATCTATCTCTCCTTACTTCCTCGATAACCTCAGACAAGCGCTTTGAATTATTTCTCTTATTGATTAAACAACCCTAGACAAGCGCTTAAGATTTAATCTATCAATAGCATTAAAATCTAGAGAGACCACCAATTCATGCCAGTAGATTATAAGATAACCTATTTAAACATGATCATACACCTCCATAACATGAATTCAATCATCTCTTTTATAACCAAACATGTTATTGCGTCACTAAGACTAGAACAATCAAACAATTACGGATTTGACGTGCTAGTTGACAATATATTAACTTGCTAATTGCGTAGAAGAGCTCTATTCATACCAATCAACAAAGATAATAATGACAAAACGATCAGAAGATATATGAATACCCAAAAGCAAAGAATAGAATAAATACAAGTCAATTAGACCTCACAATTCGTGGAAAATTAAACATCTATGACCCTTTGGCTAGAAAAGTAACTTAGCTACTCATGTTCATCAACAAAACGAAAAATAAAAATAAAAACATAATGAACCCGGTTGCCTGCTCTGCCTCCACGTTTCCTTCTTCAAGATCCAAAGATTCAAAAGTTCAAAAGTTGTCCTTACCCTCTAGGGTTGGTTCTATTTATATTGTTAGGGGGATAGCATGTGATCTTTTTCTAGCAAGATACGAAAATATCTTTCCTTTTCCAAGTAGATTTCGAGAAGTGAAGATTCGTCTGCCTGGCACGCCCCACCATACGGCCGTGGGTCAAGCCGTGCCATCCTCTGTGCATATTCTTCAAGTCTTCATCCGCGCCCAGTGTGTACCACGGTTACACACACGGCCAGATTTCGAGCCGTGCCTTCATCTGTGCATAATCTACAAGTCTTCATCCGTGTCCAGTGTATACCACGGTTACACCCACGGCTAGATTTCAAGCCGTGCCTTCATCTGGTTGATGTTCCACACTTTCTTCTCCTTGGCACGTCTAGCTTCCACCACGGCTCCAAGCACGGTTTCTCCCACGGCTTACACCACGGTCGTGCCCTAAGCCGTGTCTCTCTCTGTTCAAAGTCCACATTTACGCCTTTTTGTCCAGTGAGGAGCACGATTTGCACATTCGCCGTGCCTTAAACCGTGCTAGTTCCTAGTTAGCTACACGGCCGTGTACTTCAACCATGTATCTTCCTGTTGATTCAAAACCAAGTACACGACCGTGTACTTCAATTACACGCCCATGTACTTCCCTCCGGCGGTGTAAATCCTTGTCTTTGAACCAAGTTGTAGATGGCTTCTCTAATTTACTTGAATTGGCATCCTTGACTCCATTTAACCTGATTTATCACGATGATAGATTTAAAGTACCATTTCCTTATGATTTCTATAAAATCAATAATAATTTAACACAATTTATACTATAAAGATTGAGTATAAAATGGCTCTATCATTGGGTTTGTAGGTAGAGCAGCATCCAAGACCTTATGCACTTCATTGGTTAAGTACACAGGGAGCTGTTCATGTACATAAACAGGTTCGTGTTCCATTGCTTATTGGTGATTATACTAACGAAATTGTTTGTGATGTAGCTCCCATGGAAGCTACACATTTGATCCTTAGAAGACCTTGGCAGTATAACCTCAAAGCCAAGCATGATGGATACACCAATGAGTATACCATTCAGCAATAGGATAAGACATACAAGCTTCTTCCTATGAGTCCAACTGAAGTACAACACACAAGACTGATTTGCCTCAAGAAGCCTAAGGGAAAGAGGAGTCTGTTTATGTGGCCTAGTAGGATGGACAATATAGATTCGAGGTCGAATCAACTACAACATGGAGGGAATGATACGATTCCAAGGACAAAAATACAAGCACTAACAAAAGGAGGACATAGGCGTCGGGAGGACCCAAGGCGAAGTCCGGCCAGCCTTAAGCCAGCCTTAAATAAAGGCCGGCCGAATCCACTTCAAGGCCGCCGGCCTTGGAGCCGACCTAAAATGTAGGCCGTCGGCTTTTATTGCCGGCCTAAGTGAAGGTCGCCGGCCTTTGGCCAGCCTTGAATGTTTCCGCACCAAATTTTTAGGATGTTATAAATAAGGACCTTAGGGTTTTTCGTGGATATATTATCATTTTCTTGTTTTTGGTAAACACCGAGACACTTGAGTGTGTGATTCTTCTTTTGGAGATTTGAGAATATTGAGAATCAAATTTCGATATATTCGTATTGTTCTTATCAAATTCTTAGTTCATATAGAATTTGTGGCGAGCATCGTTATTGAATTCTTGGAATTCTTTAACCATAGTGATTGATTTATAGAACGTGGGCTTTATCGTTCTATATTTTGATTGCAGAATAGTTTAATTTTGTCAATCTTGGTATCTATAGATTGATAATTTATCCATATCTTGATTTTATGCGTTAGTGCTAAAATTAAAACAAAAAAACCTAGAAATTGGAATTATTTAATTGTTGTTGACGATCTGGTTGTGTGTGAAGGAATTCATATCGGAATCCATGTCACGATTGTTTTTCTATCCCGAGGCATTGGATCATGAAGATTTATGTTATTTTGTATCTTGTAATTGTTTTGTGAACTATTTTGGTTTTGGGACACTTTTATTTCTTTGTAACTTTCATTTAGAGTTAGCTACCTTAAAAGTGGCAAACTTGTAATTTTGAGCACTTTTTAACCCTAGGAGTAGCAAGTATAAATACTTGCTTAAGAGAGGGTTTGAGGGGGCAAATTTTGCAGATTATACACTTCATCTTCACGTGAGAATTAGGGTTCCTAATTGTCATTAGACTCTTATCAATTTCAATCCCAAGAGTTGAAATTGTGGCGAGTGCAACACCTTGAAATTGTGAGTTGTATCAATTCCATTTTGTTGTGATTTCTTTTCTTCTCTAGTGTGTCATATCTAGGGTTGAATTGAGATAGTTCTTGGACTGATTTGCTTCTAATTGTTGTCGAATTCTTGTGTTTAATTAAGATCCCTTGCAATTGAATTCGAACCATCCTTGAAGAATTCCACTTGAAACGTGAATTTCACTAGTGGAAAGGAGTCCTTGGAATTGAGGTTTTCTTTTGAATTTTTGGATTATTTTCATGGGATTATATGTGATTAGGGTGTTATTAGAAGATATTATCATTGTGGTATTACAATTGTATCATTAAGCAATTGGAATTCATTACATCTTACTAGGGTTCACGCAATTTTGCCCCTTGTGGATTCGGTTTGTTGTTGACTTGAGATTGCTTTTTCTTGAGTCTTTTAATTGTGCTTTTTAAGTGGAATTAGGCACATCATATAAATTGTTTGAAAGATTAGGATTAAGAGACCCTAAACCAACGAGAATGAGTTGGCAATTAGTTGATAGGTCTAATAAATATCCTACAGGCATTATTGAAGTTGTGTTGGTTAAGGTTGGTACTTTTATCATTCTGTTTGATTTCATGATTCTAGACATACATGAGCACATTAAGTTGCCATTAATCCTAGAAAAACACCTTTTAGCTACGGTGAAAGCAATTATTGATGTAGGTGATGGTAAGCAATTATTGATGTAGGTAATGGTAAGTTAATTCTTCAAGTCAGTGAGGAAGAATTGGTTTTTGAAATTACCGAGGCCATTCAACATTCTCTTACACAAGATGGCACCCCTTTTTTTTAGATAAAATTGACCTTATTATTTTTTATTATTTGTAGGAATTTTTTCATGATGACTATTTGGAATTATGCTTGGTGCAAGGAGAGATAGATGATGAAATTTCATCCTAGACTTAGGCTAGTAAGCCCTTATGGAGAAAGAAAGAATTTGAAGAAATCAAAAGGAGCAAAGAGGCTAAATTGAAACCTTCCATTAAAGAGCCACCTATTTTAAAACTAAAGTAATAGCCCAATTATCTAGAGTATGCATTCTTAGAGAAATTTTTCGAGTTTCATGTTATTATTATTTCAAATTTGAAGGTAGTTTCAGGTTGTTATTCTTAAGCAAATCTTGCGCAAGTCATACCAAAGAAAAGCAAGATGACTATGGTCCCGAATAAAAAGAACGAGCTCATCCTGATGCAGATGGTTACAAGATGAAGGTTGTGCATCATTTATAGGAAACAAAACCACTTCCCACTTCCTTTTGTTGACCAGATGTTAGAGAGATTACTCAGTCACATGTTCTATTGTTTTCTTGATGGTTTGTTAGGTTATTTTTATATTCCAATTGCTTTGGAGGACTAGAAGAAGACTCATTTTGATACGATTCCAAGAACTAAGATACAAGCACCAAAGAAATCCAAGTCAATTCGAGCTTTAGGTGGTAGTACGGGATCCAAAAAAAGAGGACATAGACATCAAGAGGACCCAAGGCGAAGTTCGGCCCGCCTTATCCTAGCCTTGAATAAAGGTTGGCCAAATTAGTTCCAAGGCTGCTGGCCTTGGTGCCGGAGTATATATAAGTAGGCCGCCGACCTTTTGGTGTCGGCCTATGTATTTAGGCCGCCGGCTAAGGCCTCGCACAATTGTTTTTAGGATGATATAAATAGTCGTCTTTAAGGTTTATTCAGGGGTGAATGTTATTTTTGGTTGTAAGCAAACACTTTGAGCGTGTGTGTGAATCCTCTTTGGGATTCTTGAATATTGAGAATTGATTTTCACTTTATTCTTATTGTTCTTATCAAATTCTTGGTTCCTATAGAATTTGTGGCAAGCATTGTTATTGAATTCTTGGAATTCTTTAACCTTAGTGAATGATTTATAGAACGTGATCTCTATGGTTCTATGATTTGATTGCGAATTAGTTTAATTTTATCAATCTTGGCATCTATAGATTGGTAATTTTATCCATATCCTTTGATTTTACTTCATTAGTACCAAATACAGAAAACCCTAAAATTTGTAACGTTTGATTGTTATTGACGATTTGATTTGTGTGGAAGGATTCGATTTCTGATTCCATGTCATTTGGTATCAGAGCATAACGAATTCTTATCACCTTTTGCACGTCATGTTTTCTTATCACCACATGCCCTTTAGCCTATGTAATGAGCATTTGTTACTTTTCAATGGTGTATGATGATTATTTTTTTAAGACTTAGTAGTAGACATCATAGAGGTATTTAAGGATGATTTTTCTATTTTCAATGATTCTTTTGATGAATGCCTTCACAACTTAAGGAGTCTTAAAAAGATGTGAAGAAACTAATTCAGTGCAAAATTGTGAAAAGTGCCATTTATGGTTCGAGAGGGTATAGTGTTAAGGCACAAAATTTCACATAGGGGAATTGAGGTTGATAATACAAAAATTGACGCTATTTCTCAATTGCCACTTTGTACTTTGATTAAGGCTATTAAGACTTTTTTGGGACATGCAAGTTTTTATAGAAAGTTTATTAAGAATTTATCTAAAATTACTAGCCCTTTAACTAGGTTACATGAGAAAGATGTGGCTTTTGTTTTCACTCAAAAATACTATACATTTAAAGGAAATTTGACTAATGCCTTTACCATTGTTGCACTAGATTGGACTCTTTCGTTTCAGCTAACATGTGATGTCAGTGATTATAGAGTTGAGCAATTCTTGGACAAAAGGGAAACGAGAACTTTCTTGCTATTGAAAAGTTTTGATAACATTTAATTTTATCTAAAGTTTTTATTTATACCGATCATTCTACTCACTTAAAAAAAATGCAATCATTTATTAGAAATGAAATGATTACTTACTAAAATTTTCTTTATCTAATACTACAACTATTGTATGCCTACCTGCTTATTTTAGGAAACTTTTAATGGAATGGTACTATCTATTTCTATAGTTAGTCCAAAGGTCATTTATTTTAAGAGCTTACAAGAACGATTATAATCTCATTTTTCTTGCATTAAATTGTTTATAATGTGGATGGATTGAAAACAAGTGATTAATTAAGTTTGACATGAGATAAACATAAGCAACATCAATCTAAATTCAATTAGAATAAAGCATATATTATGTTATCGATAAATATGAAATAGAATGGTGAAGGTGAGATATGATACAAATTTAAAGATATTATTGTTATACACCACCAAAGCTACCAAAAGGTGCAAATTTACCTCCATAAATTCCAAAAACATGATCTCTTTATTCCATATAAATATAATATATTTTAGAAATTTAATACTTTTATAATAATGATAATTTAAATTTAACTTAAGTTTATGTGGGTTCAACTCTACTTCAACAAAATGGTTCTCATTCAGTATTTATTGTAGTTCTAAAAATTAAACCTATATAGCCTTGAAGATTTTTGTCTCATTTATATAACATGTTCTCTGTTATTTACAAAGTAATCTTAAAATTAGAAAAGATGATGTGCCTAAATTAGGGGTTAAGCACATGCAATTGAACCAATTAACAATCCTTAAAGGACAAGGTCAATTCAATTCAAAGTGGAACAAATTGTTGCGTAAACCCTAATTGCAATAGATGATCTGAATGCTATATTTCATGAAATGAGTATCACAATGATGTATTCCTCAATGAAGATCACTAATTATACTTGAAAAGCCACGTGAATACTATACAAAATCAATAATAACATTAACCATGATTTCACAGTTCAAAAAATGTTCAAAATGGAAGACTAGAAATCAAGACTAAAAGCCACTCAATTAAGCACTAATAATTCAATTACAAAGCAATCAAATCTGACCAAGAAAACTTCAATCCAACCTTAGATATGACTCACTAGAGATGAAAAGAAACACAACAATAAGAAATTGATATAACTCACAATTTCTCCTTATTGCACTCGCCACAATTCCAATTCTTAGGATTAAGATTGATAAGAGGAATTGAACTAAGAAAGAACCGTAATTCTCTCACGAAAATGTGATGTTCTAATCTGAAAAATTCTCCTCCAAAACCCTACTTTAAGAAAGTATTTATACTTGCTCCCTTTAGAGTTAAAAAGTCTACAAAATTACAACTATGCCACTTTTAGGGTGGCCGGTCCTAAAAGACAATTACAAGCAAATAAAAAGTGTCCCAAAAGCTTACAACATAAATAATACAAGTAAATAACAAATAGATAGAAATTAGTCTTGAAGATGCTAGCTCTTCCATAAGATTCGTCGGCTCAACTTATCACTGGTTTAGGTTGATCCATGAATAACCCACAAGCTGAATCTTAATGAGTTTGTCCATCGCCCTGTAAAATATGATAAGTGTACCTGTTGGAATATACAATGCATGAATAAGAGAAAAGAGGTTAGTAAATGAATAATTCCATGGTCAATTTTCTCAAAATGGGCCCTCATCGCCAAGATTCAAAATCCTTTGGTTCTTGCCCTAATGATAGGTCTTGTCAAATTTTGATTCCTATCATCTCCTTAGGCCTCAAAAAGATTTGTCCTCAAATCTGGTAGATTAAATATAGTAGAGACTTTATCTTCTCCTAGCAATCCATCTAAAGAAGTATCTCTACAGAATCCCAATATCTGAAATACCACAGGGGGTGATAGCTTTCTCTCCTCCATTTTTAGGTATATCTCATCTGCGACACTAATAATGACCCATTATTCACTGAGGTCTCTCCTGTCTCAACCTGTTCCATTGATATTGTTTCCTCCTTTTCTAACTCATTTGTATGGCGCTAATCTTCATAGCCCTCTAATGGTTGGCCTAACTGTTCACTACCCTCTAAAACCTCTGAAGGTGAATATAATTGTCTCTAAACAATTTGGCTTTCTAATGATAGGCTCATCTGACTCTGACCCTTAAAATCCTCTAATGGTTTACTCAACTGCTCATGAGCCTCTAGTACCTCTAAAGGTGATCACAACTATCCCTGAACAGTTTGGTTCTCTGGTATTCTGCTCATCTGAGTATGATCATCAGAATCCTTTAAAGGTTGGCACATTTGTGTTTAACAAATTTCGTGCTCTAAGGGTTGGCTCAACTGCTCATGGCCCTTTGATGGTCTACTGATTTGTTACTGAACCCTTTGAACCTCTAATGGCGACATCGGATTCAGAATAATTCGTTTTCCCTCCTTTTGGAATACATAAGTATTCTTGAAGCCATCATGTACAACCCTCCTATCATATAGCCAAGGCCTACCAAGCAATATATGGGATGCACACATAAGCAAAATATCACACTCATTCTCATCAAAGTATTTTTTCCCTACACTAAATGGTACCCTAGCTCTTTGAGTCACATGCAAACTCCCCTTATCACTAAGCTAATGCAATTTATACGGTTTATGATGTGGACTAGTAGCAAGTTTTAGTTTCGATACTAACGATGCTGCTACCACATTGGTGCAACTATCACCATCAACTATAAGGACATATAAATTTCCTTGTACCTTACAAGAGATATGGAACAAGTTTTCCCTTTGTTCTTCATCCTCAGTAGCAAATTTAGTCAATGTTCAGTGCAATACATTAGTATAATGAAACATCTCACTAGACATGATTGTGTTCAATCCCAACAACATAATAATTATCTTCACACTTCCTCATTCAAGTACACAACCAAGCCACAAATGAAGTACACACACACAACTACTTTCAAGTAGATAGAATTAAATTCAACTACAAGTGTTTAAGTAACTAGTTCAATTACTTTCACACTTTATTGACTTGTTTGAATTTTAAATTCTACTACTCAACTTTCCTTATCCTTGCCTTGGCTTCTCACCACTTAAATACATAATTGGCAGCAAGGAAAAACACATACACAACTCACCATTCACCGCCACCCAAATTCCCCTTTGCTCAGGGTTCAACAATGTTTACGCCACCAACAACAAGTAGCTTGACAACACGTACAACAACCAACACCAAATGTTAACACCCTTTACTAAATTTACAAAAATATACAACCCTACTTACACACTACTTACACACTACTTCAAGCTACGGTGCACTCTCCCCACTTTCACACAAACATCAAACTGCAACTTCAACACAAAAAGGCAACCCACTTTCAAATTCAAAAGAAGTTCAATAAGTGCACAACTCCACGAATGGTAAGAGGCTATTCAAATTCAAATGATACACAATTAACTATGACTTAATGTGTATTTGAGATTTCAAATTGACCTCTTAATGTACATTTTCAAATTTAAAAATGACAATTGTAATTCCTCCACATTTTCCGAAAAACACACACTACATAATTCCACTTCACAATTGAAACACCACTCTTTCCTTTCACGGTTTGCTATTCATGCACTACACTCTCACACTTTAGCCTCAACGTGCAGCACCTTACTCTACACAACTTCCATAAATTCACATCGCCACACACACAACAAGTCACACCACCACTCACACTAAACACACACAACTTCACTAAATTTTTTTTACAAGCACAACTCTACACAAAAATGACCACGGTGCACAACCTCCCCAATACAACTTCAAAGTATACACTTCCTTGCCACTACACAACTCCAAAGCAATCCACAACTCATACACAAAACAACAACAATTCAAATTTGAAAATCAAACCACTTCACTAATTGTAACCCTTCTACAATTGGTAAGAAGTAATTTTCAAATTCAAATAACCATACATTAACTTCTTCAACTTAATGTTTGTTTTCAAAAATCAAATAATTTCTAAATCCTCCACACAACTCAAATCTAGAAATGCTCAATTGCACCCACTATTTCCAAAAGCAAACAAGTAAAGTTCACACTTCTTCTTTCTACACAATTGGAGATATTTCACACTTCTGAATTTAGGTTCAAAATGCACTAACTCTTCTCTTCCCTTCACAGTGTGATGGGTGTCGAATCCAACAAAAATAAAACCTACTCCTAGACAATTATATGATTTGCATATAGTGGTGAGAAGGGTCGAATCCACAGGGATTGGTAAAGATATTTCTATTCAAAGAGAACAATAAGAAAAAGGAAAATGGGGGGTTTTGTTTGTGAATCAAATAAAATAAAACAAGGTAAGAAAATCAGATATTGGTAAAAGCCTAGCCAAAGGAATCAAGATGGTTTAATTCTAGGAATTGATCATCGATGCAAATGTTCTCTATTCTTATTCTAAATAAATTGGTTATGGTTATTAACAAGCTCTAACAACCTATCTCTCCTTACTTCCTCGATAACCTCGGACAAGCGCTTTGAATTATTTCTCTTATTGATTAAACAACCCTTAGACAAGCGCTTAGGATTTAATCTATCAATAGCATTAAGATCTAGAGAGACTACCAATTCATGCCAGTAGATTATAAGATAACCTATTTAAACATGATCACACACCTCCATAACATGAATTTGATCATCTCTTTTATAACCAAACATGTTATTACGTCACTAAGACTAGAACAATCAAACAATTACGGATTTGACGTGCTAGTTGACAATATATTAACTTGCTAATTGAGTAGAAGAGCTCTATTCATACCAATCAACAAAGATAATAATGACAAAACGATCAGAAGATATATGAATACCCGAAAACAAAGAATAGAATAAATACAAGTCAATTAGACCTCACAATTCGTGGAGAATTAAACATCTATGACCCTTTGGCTAGAAAAGTAACTTAGCTACACATGTTCATCAATAAAACGAAAATAAAAAGTAAAAACATAATGAACCCGGTTGCTTGCTCTGCCTCCAAGATGATCCAAGGTTCTTCAAGATCCAAAGATTCAAAAGTTGTCCTAACCCTCTAGGGTTTGTTCTATTTATATTTTTAGGGAGATGGCAAGTGATCTTTTGCTAGCAAGATATGAAAATATCTTTCCTTTTCCAAGTAGATTTCGAGAAGTGAAGATTCGTCTACCTGGCACGCCCCACCACACGGCCGTGGGTCAAGCCGTGCCATCCTCTGTGCATATTCTTCAAGTCTTCAACCGCGCCCAGTGTGAACCACAGTTACACACACGGCCAGATTTCAAGCCATGCCTTCATCTGTGCATAATCTTCAAGTCTTCATCCGTGTCCAGTGTGTACCACGGTTACACCCACGGCTAGATTTCAAGCCGTGCCTTCATCTGGTTGATGTTCCACATTTTTTTCTCCTTGGCACGTCTATCTTCCACCACGGCTCCAAGCACGGTTTCTCCCACGGCTTCCACCACGGCCGTGCCCTATGCCGTGTCTCTCTCTGTTGAAAGTCCTCATTTTCGCCTTCTTATCCAGTGTATGTAACACGGTTTGAACCTTTGCCGTGCCTCAAACCGTGTTTCCTCCGGTGGTGTAATTCCTTGTCTTGATCCAAGTTGTAGATGACTTCTCTAAAATACTTGAATTAGCATCCTTGACTCCATTTAACCTGATTTATCACGATGATAGAATTAAAGTTCCATTTCCTTATGATTTCTATAAAATCAATAATAATTTAACACAATTTATACTATAAAGATTAAGTATAAAATGGCTCTATCAAATTCCCCCACACTTAAACTCTTGCTTGTCCTCAAGCAATTGCATCAAATCAATTGAGAAATCTGTCATAGATTATACAAACTTTCTTTTTATCATTCCAAGCATCTATTCATTTGTAATTCATGACTTGTAATTTAATGTCTACTACTTCAACCAAACTGGTTTCCTGTGATCAAATTACTATGGACAAAATTCAATAGCTAATCTAAACAAAACAAACTTTAATCCTCATGTTTAGCAAAAGAATTTTTATTCCAAAAGTAAATACTTAATCCACTAATGAAAAACACCCAATTAAACTTCATTGGATATTAGCAAACATATAATCCTTGCAGTATAAAGTAAAAGCATATGGTATAAGCTCTTTGCTAGGTATTCTCCCTTTTATACATCTTTGTTTTATTCAATGAATGTTCACATTCATGTTCTTTTGATTTATTCAAGCATCTATTTTGACGGGTTTTTGCCCGCTTCTTTTTATGAACTTTTGCCTTTTTCGCCCTTATCGTTATAGTGAGTTCATTGAGTCGGCAACATCCCGAGCTCATCACTCAAGTGACCGGGTTTTGAGATACCCCTACGAACTCTTCCTCACTCTAACATTCAAGTTTGAATACTCTTAACTCAATTAGTTGAATAATTGGAGTAATGGCTATGCTTGATTCTTTTTTTTTTTTTTTCACTAAGTGTTATGATTGCTTTACAAACAACTTCAAAGAGTATACAGTAGCTAATATAACCTAGAAGTAAACTTGTTTATTTTTCACTTAGGGACTCGACTTACTCTTAGACTTCCAATTCTAAAGCTAAATATAAGGTAAATTTATTTCTTAAAGATTTTACTACTTAATTTTAACCATGTATTCTAATCACAGCAGTGGGTGAGTAAAACATTTGAACAAGTCAATTTCACATTTTGTAGATGCTTATTACAACATTTAGTACAATCTCCAGATGTCATGATAATTTTGAAAAAAATTGGCTTAAAATTGCTTAAGGACAAACATTCAAAGTATAAGTTAGTTCTCTATTCTCTATATTTTATTATCCTCTCCCCCACACTTAGCTTGAACAGTGTTCTCACTGTTCCTAATTTAGCACAATTGAAAAGGAATTAACAACTCAAGGAGCATTAGAGAATAAGAGAAAGGAAATATTGGTACTTCCCTGGTATTGGAGTGCTCCCTTTAAGCTTTGGAAAGTGTCATCTAATGATATGTATCCTTGCTGTAGCCGATCCAAAGAGTTCAAAACTACACTAAAATCAAAACAAACTAAACTAAAACAAAACAAAACTAAAACAAACCAAAACTAATGCAAAACAAAACTTTTTTTTTACATGGGTTGCCTCCCATGAAGCGCCTTTCTTTAACGTCTTTGGCTAGACGTTCCTGTCATCAATCACAATACTCGGGGTGAGTTAAACTGGTTTCTTCAATATTACATACTTGAAATCCTTCATAAAAAGGTTTCAAGCGATGACCATTGACTTTGAAGGTCTTACCAGTTTCAAGGCTTGCGATCTCAACTGCACCATGGGAAAATATGTTAGTGATAACAAAAGGGCCAATCCACCGTGATTTTAGTTTGCCAGGAAACAATTTCAATCGAGAATGGTAAAGTAATACTTTTTGACCTACAGAAAAATTCTTTTGGGAAATCATTTGATCATGAAAATCCTTTGTTTTTTCCTTGTAGATTTTAGTACTCTCATAAGCTTCTCTTCGAATCTCCTCAAGTTCTTGTAATTGAAGTTTTCTGTGTTCACCCGCCTCATCCATTCGCATGTTACATTGTTTTACAACCCAATACGCCTTATGTTCCAGCTCCACAGGGAGATGACAGGGTTTGCCAAATATTAAACGGTACGGAGACATACCTATAGGGGTCTTGTAAGCTGTCCGGTAGGCCCATAATGCATCCTCAAGTCTTGTGCTCCAATCCTTCCTGCTTAGATTGACGGTTTTTTCTAGAATAGACTTGATTTCTTGATTTGAGACTTCTGCCAATCCATTGGTTTGAGGGTGGTATGCGGTGGAGGTGCGATGAGTGACCCTGTATTTTTTTAGTAGAGTTTCCACTATCCTATTACAAAAGTGTGTGCCACGATCACTGATAAGAGCCTTTGGTGTCCCGAACCTAGCAAAAATATGAGATTTAACAAAATCCACAACAACTTTAGCATCATTAGTTCGAGTCGCTTTGGCTTCCACCCATTTCGAAACATAATCCACAGCAAGAAGGATGTAAACATTACCAAAGGAAGGAGGAAAAGGACCCATGAAGTCAATACCCCATATATCAAATATTTCACAAGCAAGAATAGGGGTAAGTGGAATTTGATCTCTACGTCCTAAGTTCCCAATCTTTTGACATCGTTTACAAGACTTACAAAACATAAAAGAGTCACGAAACAATGTAGGCCAAAACAAACCACAACCTAATACCTTTTGAGCTGTCCTCTTAGGGCCAAAATGTCCACCACATGCATATGAGTGACAAAATTGCAAGACAGAAGGGATATCGTCTTGAGAAATACACCTTCTAATGATTTGATCAGCACAATGTTTCCACAAATATGGGTCATCCCATACATAATACTTAGCATCACTTTTAATTTTATCTTTTTGAGCCCTAGACAAATCACTTGGTAGTGTCTTAGTAACCAAATAATTGACAATATCAGCATACCACAGAATTGTCTTTTGAATAGAAAAGAGATACTCATCTGGAAAATCATCTTGTATTTGTGTGGACCCTTCACTGATAGGAATTCGACTGAGGTGGTCGACAACTAAGTTTTCTGAGCCTTTCCTATCACATATCTCCAGATCGAACTCTTGTAAGAGGAGTATCCATCGAATAAGTCTTGGTTTCGCCTCCTTCTTCGCGAGCAGGTATTTAAGAGCTGCATGATCAGAGTAAACAATTACCTTAGTACCAAGTAAATATGATCTGAATTTTTCTAATGCAAAAACAACAGCCAAGAGTTCTTTTTCCATTGTGGAATAGTTGCATTAAGCATTATCTAAAGTTCTGGAAGCATAATGAATGGCATGAGAAGCTCTCCCAACTCTTTGGCCAAGAACTGCTCCAACTGCATAGTTGCTCGCATCACACATGATTTCAAAGGGAAGGGTCCAGTCAGGTGGTTGGATGATTGGAGCAGAAGTTAACTTGTCCCTCAGTGTGTCAAAAGCGTTCTTGCAGGCCTCATCGAACTCAAATGTCACTTCTTTTCGTAGCAATCGACATAAGGGTTGAGTAATCTTGGAGAAATCCTTGATGAAGCATCGATAGAATCCTGCACTCCCAAGAAAAGACCGAATTTCCCGTACACTTACAGGGTAAGGTAAAGATTTAATCAGTTCTACCTTAGCTTTATCGACTTCAAGCCCCTTAGAAGATACTATATGGCCTAAAATGAGACTCTGTTCAACCATAAAGTGACATTTTTCATAATTCAACACTAGATTCTTATCTATACATCTTTGAAGCACTTTTGTAAGGTTAGTCAAACATGAATCAAAAGAATTACCATAAACGGTAAAGTCATCCATGAAAACTTCTATAATATTCTCCACATAATCTGAAAATATACTAACCATACATCTTTGGAATGTGGTTGGGGCATTGCAGAGCCCAAAAGGCATCCTTCGATACGCAAAAGTACCGAATAGACAAGTGAAAGTGGTCTTCTCTTGATCTTCCGGTGCCACTGGAATTTGATGAAAACCTGAATAACCATCAAGACAACAATAGTGAGAATGGCCAGCCAAACGTTCAAGCATTTGATCAAGAAAAGGAAGAGGGAAGTGGTCCTTCCGAGTTGACGCGTTTAATTTCCTGTAATCAACACAAACCCTCCATCCATTCTAAACGCGAGTAGGAATTAACTCACCATCGGAGTTTTCAATCACAGTTAAGCCTGTTTTCTTTGGAACAACTTGGATCGGACTTACCCATTTGCTGTCGGAAATTGGATAGATCATACCTGCATCAAGAAGTTTCAAGATCTCTTTCTTAACTACCTCCATCATAGGTGGATTCAAATGACGCTGAACTTCTCTTGAAGGTTTGCAATTATCTTCCATCAAAATCTTGTGCATGCAGGTGGAGGGGCTTAGTCCTTTGATATCAGCTATGGACCATCCAATGGCTTCTTTGTACTCCCTCAACACCCGAATCAACTTTTCTTCTTCTAAAGTACTTAGCTTGTTGGAGACTATCATAGCAAGAGTCTCCTTTTCTCCTAAGAAAATATATTTTAGATGTTCGGGTAGGGGTTTTAATTCTAGCTTCGGTGCCTGCACAATAGAAGGAAGAAGTTTTGTGTTAGAAGGGGGTAAATGAATGTAGGACACATCATACCTGATAGGTTTTAATGATTCCAACTCCCAAATCTTGTCCTGCAAATCAGAGGATATTACAAACTTCTCATTAAGAGTTGTCAATGCATGAATCGTAAGACTCTTATTAAGTATAACTTTCAACTCATCATCATCTATCAAATCAAATGTAGTCTGTGTTAATGGGTCAATAACATCAACAACAAAAACGGGTGAGATGTCACTAGGATATTTCATGGCATCATAAATGTTAAATTTAATCACTTCACCATCAAATTCCATAGTGAGGTTACCATCATGTACATCGATTTTTGTTCTAGATGTCTTAAGAAATGGTCTCCCTAATAATATCATCGATGAATTACGAGAATCATCATTTTCCATGTCAAGCATGTAAAAATCTACGGGGAAAACCAAACCATTAACTTGTACTAAAACATCTTCTAGAACTCCCTCAGGATAAACATTGGACCTATCAGCAAGTTGAACAATAACGTCTGTTTCCTTTAGGGGGCCAACATTTAAACATTAATAAACAGACAAAGGCATAACATTGATTGAAGCGCCTAAATCACACATAGCTTTAGTGATTCCAAGGTTACCTATTTTGCAAGGAATAGTAAACATACCTGGATCCTTACATTTAGGAGGAAGCTTCTTTTGAAGAATAGCTAAAACATTCTCACCTACACTAATCTTTTCATTACCTTTCAGCTTTCTTTTGTTAGTGCACAATTCTTTTAGAAATTTAGCATAACGAGGTACTTGCTTAATAGCATCCAGCAAGGGAATGTTTACCTCAACTTTGCGAAAAGTGTCAAGAATCTCTTTTTCTTCAGCTTCATTCTTGGATTTTGCTAGTCTGGAAGGGAAAGGAGGTGCTGTTGTCATGACCTTTGGGGGTTCAATGAGGGGTCCTTTGATCTGATTGTTCTGCTGGCTTGGAGTTGGAGTTTCTTTCTCAGTCTCTACCTCAGGATTAGTTCGGTGATTCTCCTCATTTGATCCTTGCAATTTCGTTCCACTTCTCAAGGTAATTGCATTAGCACTTTGCTTTGGATTTGTGACGATTTGAGAAGGTAACTTACCTTGAGTTTCCAACCTATTTAGAGAAGAAGCAAGTTGACTTACCTGATTTTCCAAGTTGTGGATGCTCTGCCTTATCTCATCCTAAAATTGTTTTGTATTAACGGCAAGTGATTTAACAATTTCCTCAAGGGACATACCTGAAGTGGAAGGAGCCTGTGATACTTGGTTTGATGGCTTGGGTTGGAATTGTTGGAAGTTTTGTGGTTTATTGCCATATCTGAAGTTAGGGTGATCCCTCCATCCGGGATTGTAAGTGTTTGAATAGGGATCATATTTCCTTTGTGGCTGTCCTGGGAATCCGCCTACAGCATTGGCGTGTTCATGGTTGTCATCTTGCAATGTGGGACACATGTCGGTCGGATGACTAGGAGCAGCGCAAATTCCACAAGCCTTCACCTGCTGCGTTTTTCCAAGAGCTAGCTGCTGCACATGGGAGGTAAGATTAGAAATTTGATGTTCAAGGTTAGACACATTTACCTCATTTACCTTCCTTGAAGACGTATCATGCCTATACCCAAATTGTTGCGAGTTGGCAGCCATAATGGAGATCAATTCCCTAGCTTGACTAGGGGTTTTGTTTACTATGGCGCCTCCACTTGCAGCATCCATCATCTTCCTCTCCATCGGAAGTAGGCCCTCGTAGAAGTATTGGATAAGGAGTTGTTCAAATATCCCATGTTGTGGGCAACTTGCACACAATTGCTTGAACCTCTCCCAATACTCATGAAGTGTCTCGGTGTCCCTCTGTTTTATACCACAAATTTCTCTTCTTATACCAGCGGCTCTGGAGGCGGGGAAGAATTTGTCCAAGAAGAGTCTCACCATATCTGTCCAAGTGGTGATAGAACCTGGAGGCAAATAAAACAACCAATCTTTAGCTTTAGTACTTAAAGAAAATGGAAAAGCACGTAGCTTGATTTGATCATCGGTTATTCCTTGCGGCCTCATACTAGAACACACTATATGGAACTCTTTCAAATGCTTATGAGGATCTTCATTCTCAAGACCATGAAATGTAGGTAGCAGATGTATCAACCCAGATTTCAATTCGAATTCCACGGCTAGTTCGGGGTAGTGAATACAAAGTTGTTGTTGATTCACATCCGGTGCAGCCAACTCCCTTAAGGTTCTCTCGAGATTTGCCATGTCGTCCACTTTTTTAGAATCAAGGGATGAATCAGACAAGTCCGATACTAAGTTCGGTCCGGGGGATGATCTAGCTTCTCGTCGCAGCCTCTTTAGAGTCTTCTCAATCTCCGGATTATAAGTTAGCTCACCTGTCTAAGAAGAACGAGTCATACAAGAATAGAAATAAATTTGACACCAATCCCCGAAAACGGCGCCAAAATTTGATGGGTGTCGAATCCAACAAAAATAAAACCAACTCCTAGACAATTATATGATTTGCCTATAGTGGTGAGAAGGGTCGAATCCACAGGGATTGGTAAAGATATTTCTATTCAAAGAGAACAATAAGAAAAAGGAAAATGGGGGGTTTTGTTTGTGAATCAAATAAAATAAAACAAGGTAAGAAAATCAGATATTGGTAAAAGCCTAGCCAAAGGAATCAAGATGGTTTAATTCTAGGAATTGATCATCGATGCAAATGTTCTCTATTCTTATTCTAAATAAATTGGTTATGGTTATTAACAAGCTCTAACAACCTATCTCTCCTTACTTCCTCGATAACCTCGGACAAGCGCTTTGAATTATTTCTCTTATTGATTAAACAACCCTTAGACAAGCGCTTAGGATTTAATCTATCAATAGCATTAAGATCTAGAGAGACTACCAATTCATGCCAGTAGATTATAAGATAACCTATTTAAACATGATCACACACCTCCATAACATGAATTCGATCATCTCTTTTATAACCAAACATGTTATTGCGTCACTAAGACTAGAACAATCAAACAATTACGGATTTGACGTGCTAGTTGACAATATATTAACTTGCTAATTGAGTAGAAGAGCTCTATTCATACCAATCAACAAAGATAATAATGACAAAACGATCAGAAGATATATGAATACCCGAAAACAAAGAATAGAATAAATACAAGTCAATTAGACCTCACAATTCGTGGAGAATTAAACATCTATGACCCTTTGGCTAGAAAAGTAACTTAGCTACACATGTTCATCAATAAAACGAAAATAAAAAGTAAAAACATAATGAACCCGGTTGCTTGCTCTGCCTCCAAGATGATCCAAGGTTCTTCAAGATCCAAAGATTCAAAAGTTGTCCTAACCCTCTAGGGTTTGTTCTATTTATATTGTTAGGGAGATGGCAAGTGATCTTTTGCTAGCAAGATACGAAAATATCTTTCCTTTTCCAAGTAGATTTCGAGAAGTGAAGATTCGTCTGCCTGGCACGCCCCACCACACGGCCGTGGGTCAAGCTGTGCCAACCTCTGTGCATATTCTTCAAGTCTTCAACCGCGCCCAGTGTGAACCACGGTTACACACACAGCCAGATTTCAAGTCGTGCCTTCATCTGTGCATAATCTTCAAGTCTTCATTCGTGTCCAGTGTGTACCACGGTTACACCCACGGCTAGATTTCAAGCCGTGCCTTCATCTGGTTGATGTTACACATTTTTTTCTCCTTGGCACGTCTATCTTCCACCACAGCTCCAAGCACGGTTTCTCCCACGGCTTCCACCACGGCCGTGCCCTATGCCGTGTCTCTCTCTATTGAAAGTCCTCATTTTCGCCTTCTTGTCCAGTGTGTGTAACACGGTTTGAACCTTTGCCGTGCCTCAAACCGTGTTTCCTCCGGTGGTGTAATTCCTTGTCTTGATCCAAGTTTTAGATGACTTCTCTAAAATACTTGAATTAGCATCCTTGACTCCATTTAACCTGATTTATCACGATGATAGAATTAAAGTACCATTTCCTTATGATTTCTATAAAATCAATAATAATTTAACACAATTTATACTATAAAGATTGAGTATAAAATGGCTCTATCACAGTGAAATCAACAACGAAGAAGCTTCAACAAGTACTCAAAACTCACTCCAACAAGCAGCAAGTTCAACTTCCTAAACAAGACAATCACGCAACCTCAAGTAATCACAACAACAATTCAATTCTACTCTCAATTTCGAAATGAAGATGTAAGATCATGAACCGTAGATTTCCGAAATTCAAAATCAAATAACCCTTCTCACAACCTCAAGCTCTAATACCAAAAGATGATGTGCCTAAAACCAAGATTAAGCACTCAAAAACCGAGATTAAAAGACAATCATACAATGTCAATCAACCTAGTCACTCAATGGCGTCAATTTTCAATGAATGTAACCAATTCTTCAATTACGACGTGATCAATCTGAAGTATTCAAATTTGATAGCTCTAATACCAATAGATGATGTGCCTAAAACCAAGATTAAGCACTCAAAAACCAAGATTGAAAGACAATCATACAATGTCAATCAACCTAGTCACTCAATGGCGTCAATTTTTAATGAATGTAATCAATTCTTCAATTAGGATGTGATCAATCTTAAGTATCCAAATTTGATAGCTCTGATACCAAAATATGATGTGCCTAAATTAGGGGTTAAGCACATGCAATTGAACCAATTAACAATCCTTAAAGGACAAGGTCAATTCGATTCAAAGTGGAACAAATTGTTGCATAAACCTTAATTGCAATAGATGATCTGAATGCTATATTTCATGAAATGAGTATCACAATGATGTATTCCTCAATGAAGATCACTAATTATACTTGAAAAGCCATGTGAATACTACACAAAATCAATAATAACAGTAACCGTGATCCACTTTCCACAATACTTGATTTTACGGTTCAAAAATGTTCAAAATAGAAGACTAGAAATTAAGACTAAAAGCCACTCAATTAAGCACTAATAATTCGATTACAAAGCAATCAAATCTGACCAAGAAAACATCAATCCAACCCTAGATATGACTCACTAGAGATGAAAAGAAACACAACAATAAGAAATTGATATAACTCACAATTTCTCCTTATTGCACTCACCACAATTCCAATTCATAGGAATAAAATTGATAAGAGGAATTAAATTAAGGAAGAACTCTAATTCTCTCATGAAAATGTGATGTTCTAATCTGAAAAATTCTCCTCCAAAACCCTACTTTAAGCAAGTATTTATACTTGCTCCCTTTAGGGTTAAAAAGTCCATAAAATTACAACTATGCCACTTTTCGGGTGGCCGGTCCTAAAAGACAATTACAAGCAAATAAAAAGTGTCCCAAAAGCATACAACATAAATAATACAAGTAAATAACAAATGGATAGAAATTAGTCTTGAAGATGCTAGCTCTTCCATAGGATTGGTCGACTCAGCTCATCACCGATTTAGGTCAATCCATGGATAACCCACAAGCTGAGTCTTAGTGAGTTTGTCTATCGCCCTGTAAAATATGATAAGTGTACCTATTGGAATATACAATGCATGAATAAGAGAAAAGAAGTTAGTAAACGAATAATTCCAGGGTCGATTTGCTCAAAATAGGCCTTCATTGCCAAGATTCGAAATCCTTTGGTTCTTGCCACAATGATAGGTCTTGTCGAATTTTGATTCCTATCAAAAGATCTATAGTTTCTAACTCGGTTTCTTCTTTTATATTTGCTTTATTTAACAATAATGAATAGATATGGAGCTTTTCAATTAATTGAGAATCCACAATATGATAAGAATCAAAATCCGACAAGACCTATCATTAGGACAAGAACTAAAGGAATTCGAATTTTGGCGATGAGGGCCCATTTTGAGCAGATCGACCCTGGAATTATTTATAAATCAATTTTTTTTCTATTATTCTTGTATTGTGTTTTCCAATAGGCACACTTATCATATTTTATAGGGCAATGGACAAACTCCCTCAGACTCAGCTTGTAGTTTATCCATGGACCGACCTGAACCGGCGATGAGCTGGGCCGATGAATCCTATAGAAGACCGGCATCTTGAAGACCAATTTCTTTTATATATTTTTCATTTGCATGGACTATTTATGTTGTAATAATTTTGAAACACTTTTATTTCCTTGTAATTTTCATTTAGGACTAATCACCTTAAAAGTAGCAAACTTGTAATTTTGACCACTTTCTAACCCTAGGAGTAGCAAGTATAAATACTTGCTTAGAAGAGGGTTTGAGGAGGCCGTATTTTTCAGAAATAACCTAGCACTTTCACGTGTGGAATTAGGGTTCATCCTTAGTTCAAACCTCTTATCAATTTCAACCCAAGAATTGGAATTGTGGCGAGTGCGACAAAAGAGAATTGTGACTCATATCGATTCATCTTTGTTGTATGTTCATTTCTTCTCTAGTGAGTCATATCTAGGGTAGATTTGAATCTTTCTTAGACATATTGGTGATTGTAATTCGTGGATAATCATCTTGTAAGGTTGATTGTTCATTGAGATTGAATTGCTCTTTAGTGATTGGCGTGAATTGGCATGGTTGGAAGGGTTTGAGTTCACGGTTTTTGTGCTTGTCTTTTTCATCCATTTCATGTGTAATTCTCCTATTCTTATTGTTGATTAGTGAAATTGACCATTGGTGGGAGTTAATTGAATCTTCGAATCATTGGATTTCATCAAAGTTCCAGTAAGGCCACGCAATTTCCTAGTCCATTGAACCGGTTTGTATGAGACTTGAGAATTGTTTTTCATGAGTCATTTGATTGTGCTTGAAAGTGGTTTTTAGCACATCATCTTTTGGTATTAGAGCACAAGTTGAGAGAAGGGATTAATTGTTGGTTGAATTCATGAATTATCATTTTCAATTAGGGTTAATCAATTTTGAACCGCAATTGTGTTGTTGTAGTTTGTGAGTTGCGAAATTACCTTGATTGGAATTTTGATTTGCTTCTTATTAGAGTTGGATTGGGAGGATTGTTGTATCTTCTTGGAAGGAAAGAAGCATAGAAGTGTTGTTAAATTCAACAATTTTGAACTTGAAAACTTACCATTCTCTTACCGTGACTAGCTTGTGGCGTGAGGGAGGTTATGAGGCTTGTTGTTGTGATTCCATTATGTAATTTTGAATTGGGGAAGTGCATTTTACAGATTTTCATTGAGGTTAGTAGTAAGGAATCTATTTGAATTCAAACACATTCCATTAAGTTGTGGGAGTTAATGAGTGTTATTTGAATTTGAAATCCATTTCTTACCAATTGAGGAAGGCTTGCAATTAGTGAGGAGGATGAAATTCAAATTGGAGTTGCTGCCTATTGTTAAATTTTGGATTACATTTGTGGAAAGTGGTATATTTTTTGTGTTGATATCTTTGCAATGGAAGTGGAAGTAAATTTGTTGTTGTTGCCATTTATTATTGTATACTTGGAAGTGTATGTGTGTTACATCGTGATGTAAAGCGGGTGTGTGTATGGCGTAATGAGTATGTGAATGAAGGTGTTGCAACGTGGTGAATTGGTGTTGTGGTGAAGTGAGTGCACCGTGATTGTGTGTATGTGTGGTGGTGTAAGAGTGTTTTTTTTTTTAAAAAAAAAAAGTTACAACGTGTAGTAATCTTGTAGTGAATTGGTTGCACCGTATAGGAGTGAGGTGTGTGTGGTGGTGTAAATTTGTGGAGTTGTGTGTAGTGTAAGGTGCTACAGATTAAGACTCATTGTAGGTGTAAAACTTTAGCAAGGATAAGGAAAGTTGAGTAGTAGAATTTAAAATTCAAACAAGTTATTAAAGTGTGAAAGTAATTGAACTAATTACTTAAACACCAGTAGTTGAATTTAATTCTATCTACTTGAAAGTAGTTGTGTGTGTACTTCATTTATTTAACTTTACTTGAAGTACCAAGAATTATTTCATTGTGCTTCAATTATTTCACTTGACTTTACTTGAAGTAACAATAAGCATTTCTTGTATTGGTTGATTGTGAGCACCGTAGGTGTGTAGGGGCGTGTAAGGGTGTGATACGATCCCAAGAGCTAAGATACGAGCACCAGAGAAAACAAAGTCAATCCGAGCTCTAGGTGGCAGTACGGGGTCTAAAAAAGGAAGACATAGGCGTCAGGAGGACCCAAGGCGAAGTTCGGCTAGCCTTAAGCCGGCCTTGAACAAAGGCTAGCCGAGTTAACTTTAAGGCCGCTGGCTAAAACCACTTAGAAGCACAATCAAAAGACTTAAGAAAAACAATCTCAAGTCAAGGCAAAACCGGATCCACAAAGGGCAATTTCACGTGAACCCTAATGAAGATATAAGGAAATCCAAAAGTTCAAAGATATAATTGTAATACCACAATGATAATATCTTCTAACAACACTCTAATCTCATATAATCCACGAAGATAATCCACAAATGACAAAGAAAAACCTCAATTCCAAGAACTCCTTTCCAATAGTGAAGTACACGTTTTCAAGGGAATTCTTCAATGAAGATTCAAATTCAATTGCAAAGTACTTCAAATAAACACAACAATTCGTGAACAATAAGATGTATTTCTGACCAAGAACTATCTCAATTTAACCCTAGATATGACACACCAGAGAAGAAAAGAAATCACAACAAAATGAAATTGATACAACTCACAATTTCAACTATTGGGATTGAAATTGATAAGAGTTTAGATGACAATTAGGAACCCTAATTCTCACGTGAAAAGAAGTGTTTAATCTGCAAAATGATAAGCCTCCTCAAACCCTCTCTTAAGCAAGTATTTATACTTACTACTCTTAGGGTTAAAAAGTGCTCAAAATTACAAGTTTGCCACTTTTAAGGTGGCTAACCCTAAATGAAAGTTATAAAGAAATAAAAGTGTCCCAAAACCAAAATACAACTAAAATAGTTCATAAAATGAAAAATACATAAAAGAAATGCTCTTCATGATGCCGGTCTTCTATAGGATCCATCGGCCCAGTTCATCGCCGGTTCAGGTCGGTCCATGGATAACCCACAAGCTGAGTTTAAGTGAGTTTATCCATTGCCCTGTAAAGCATGATAAGTATTCCTGTTGGAATATAAAATACATGAATAAGATAAAAGAGGTTAGTATATTAATAATTCCGGGGTCGATTTGCTCAAAATGGGTTCTCATCGCCAAGATTCGAAATCCTTTAGTTATTTCCCTAATGATAAGTCTTGTCGGATTTTGATTCCTATCATCTCCTTGGGCCTTAAAAAGATTTGTCCTCAAATCTAGCAGATCGAATGCAGTAGAGACTCTATTTTCTAAAAGTAATCCATCTGAAGAAGTATCTCTACAGAATCCCAATATCTGGAATACCATAGTAGGTGATTGTTTTCTCTCTTCCATTTCTAGGATGTATCTCATCTGCAACACAAACATGGACTCATTATCTACTGATGTCTCCCCTGTCTCAACCCATTCCATTGAGTTTGTTTCCTCTTTTTCTGACTCATCTATATGATGCTGATCCTCAGGGTCTTCTAATGGTTGGCCCAACTGCTTATTACCCTGTAAAACCTCTGAAGGTGAACATAACTATCTTTGAACAGTCTGGCTCTCTGGGGCTCTGCTCGTCTGAGTATGATTATCAGGATCCTCTGAAGGTTGGCACATCGGTGTCTGACAAATTTTATGCTCTAAGGTTTGGCTCGTGTCACTAGAGCCCTCAAGAACCTTTAAAGGTTAGCATACTTGCGTCTGCACAATTTGGTCCTCCCAGTTTAGGTAATCATCTGCGAAACCCCTACCATCAAATGAAGGCATCTGTAGTTTCGCACACTCTGGTCCTCGAGGTGGTCTAAATTCCCTGTCCGGGTATGGATTAAGCCCAAAATTATCATCTCTATCTTCCCTAAGAGCATGATAATCTCCCTTTACTCTAGGTGGTGCCATAAGGTTTACCACAGGTGGTGGTGGCAATGTCATCCTATCAATCCTTGTTGCTAATGTAGCAACAAGTGTGGAAAGGTCCCGAAGTTGCTCATCTAGAGTTCTTCCATTTGTATTTCGATGACTTGGTCTGCTACCCACTTGGTTATTGGCCTCATTGCCAATGTACCCATTCACACTATCATATGACATGTTTGTGGATGCGATTTATCTAAAGTACAAATGTAATCTCAAATAATTTGTAGCACACTCCCTTCACTTCACCACGTCACAATAACAAGTTTGGATAACAACACACACACTTATACACCCATAGTGCAACAAGTCACCAATGCAATAAATACTTTTTATCACTTCAAGTATATTAGAATAAGTGAAGCACAAATAAATACTTCTAAGTAGTTAAGAAATTAAATTCAACTCACAAGTGTTGAAGTAATAAGTTTAATTACTTTCACACTTTAATGTTTGTTTTTGAATTCAAATTCTACTACTTCAACTTTCCTTTCTTGCCACGGTGTCACACCTATTATTGATCTTGATGTGTAGCACCTTTAATCCACACAACTCCACAAATTTACACCACTACACACACCTCAATCACGGTGCACTCACTTCACCAATAACTCCCACGGCAACAACAACAAATTGCACTCCACCTCCACGACAACAATAAGAAATGGAAACAACAACAAATATACTCTAATTCCACAGCAATAATAACAAAATATACCTCACTCCCCACAAGTTCTAACCGCAACTCACAACAAAATAGGCAGCAATTTCAATTTGAAATTCAAACCACTTCACTTATTGAAAGCCTTCCTCAATTGGTAATAATGAATTCAAATTCAAATAGCAATCATTAACTCCCACAACTTAATTGCATATGTTTTGAAGCCACGCAAATGAATCCTCAATTTGACAAAGAAAACCGTAAAGTAAGATTCCTTTCCCAATTGATGAAAATCACGTTTCCTAGGGAAATTTTCAATGATGATCCAAATCAAATGATAAGTACTTCAAATAAACACAATAATTCGTGAATAATAACATGTAAATCTGACCAAGAACTATCTCAAATCAACCCTAGATACAACACACTAGAGAAGAAAAGAAATCACAACAAAATGAAATTGATATAACTCACAATTTCAAGATGTTGCACTCGCCACAATTTCAAGTCCTGGAATTGAAATTGATAAGAGTTGGAACCAAGGTATGAACCCTAAATCTCAAGTCTAGGAAAAATCGGATCCAAAAATGGCACTTTTCCAATGATGTGCCTAATCACACTTTAAAACACATCCAAAAGACTTAAGAAAAGATATCTCAAGTCTAGGCAAAATCGGATCCTAAAATGGCACTTTTCAAATGAACCCTAATGTTGAAATGATGAAATTCAATTCTACTAATGATATAATCTGAATACCACAATGAAAATGGTTTCTAATAACACTCTAATATCATATAATCCACGCAAATGAAGCCTCAATTTGACAAAGAAAACCGTAAAGTAAGATTCCTTTTCCAAATGGTGAAATTCACGTTTTCAAGGAAACTTTTCAATGATGATCCAAATCAAATGATAAGTACTTCAAATAACCACAAGAATTCGTGTACAATAAGATGTAAATCTGACCAAGAACTATCTCTAATCAACCCTAAATACAACACACTAGAGAAGAAAAGAAATCACAACAAAATGAAATTGATATAACTCACAATTTCAAGATGTTGCACTCGCCACAATTTCAAGTCTTGGAATTGAAATTGATAAGAGTTGGAACCAAGGTATGAACCCTAATTCACACGTGAAAAGAGGTGTATGTTCTGCAAAAATAAGCCTCCCCAAACCCTCTCTTAAGCAAGTATTTATACTTGCTACTCCTATGGTTAAAAAGTGCTCAAAATTACAAGTTTACCACTTTTAAGGTGGCTAACCCTAAATGAAAATTACAAGGAAATAAAAGTGTCCCAAAACCAAAATAGTTCATAAAATAAAAAATAAATAAAAGAAATGCTCTTCAAGATGCCGGTCTTCTATAGGATCCATCGGCCCAGCTCATCGCCGGTTCAGGTCGGTCCATGGATAACCCACAAGCTGAGTTTAAGTGAGTTTGTCCATTGCCCTGTAAAGCATGATAAGTATTCCTGTTGGAATATAAAATACATGAATAAGATAAAAGAGGTTAGTATATAAATAATTCCGGGGTCGATTTGCTCAAAATGGGTCCTCATCGCTAAGATTCGAAATCCTTTAGTTATTACCCTAATGATAAGTCTTGTCGGATTTTGATTCCTATCATCTCCTCGGGCCTCAAAAAGATTTGTCCTCAAATCTAGCAAATCAAATGCAGTAGAGACTCTATTTTCTAAAAGCAATCCATTTGAAGAAGTATCTCTACAGAATCCCAATATCTGGAATACCATAGTAGGTGATTGTTTTCTCTCCTCCATTTCTATGATGTATCTCATCTGCAACACAAACATGGACTCATTATCTACTGATGTCTCCCCTGTCTCAACCCATTCCATTAAGTTTGTTTCCTCTTTTTCTGACCCATCTATATGATGCTGATCCTCAGGGTCTTCTAATGGCTGGCCCAACTACTCATTACCCTCTAAAACCTCTGAAGGTGAACATAACTGTCTCTGAACAGTTTGGCTCTCTGGTGGTCTGCTTGTCTGACTATAATTATCAGGATCCTCTAAAGGTTGGCACATCGGTGTCTGACAAATTTTATGCTCTAAGGTTTGGCTCGTGTCACTAGAGCCCTCAAGAACCTTTGAAGGTTGGCATACTTGCGTCTGCACAATTTGGTCCTCCCAGTCTAGATAATCATTTGCAGAACCCCTACCATCAAATGAAGGCATCTGTAGCTTTGCACACACTGGTCCTCGAGGTGGTCTAAATTCCCTGTCCGGGTATGGATTAAGCCCAAAATTATCATCTCTATCTTCCCTAAGAGCATAATAATCTCCCTTTACTCTAGGTGGCGCCTGAAGGTTTACCACAGTTGGTGGTGGCAATGTCATCCTATCAATCCTTGTTGCTAATTTAGCAACAATTTTGGTAAGGTCCCGAAGTTGTTCATCTAGAGTTCTTCCATTTGTATTTCGACGACTTGGTCTGCTACCCACTTGGCTATTGGCCTCATTGCCAATGTACCCATTCACACTATCATATGACATGTTTGTGGATGCGATTTATCTAAAGTACAAATGTAATCTCAAATAATTTGTAGCACACTCCCTTCACTTCACCACGTCACAGTAACAAGTTTGGATAACAACACACACACTTATACACCCACGGTGCAACAAGTCACCAATGCAATAAATACTTTTATCACTTCAAGTATATTAAAATAAGTGAAGCACAAATAAATACTTCTAAGTAGTTAAGAAATTAAATTCAACACACAAGTGTTGAAGTAATAAGTTCAATTACTTTCACACTTTAATGTTTGTTTTTGAATTCAAATTCTACTACTTCAATTTTCCTTTATTGCCACGGTTTCACACCTACAATTGATCTTGATGTGCAGCACCTTTAATCCACATAAATCCACAAATTTGCACCACCACACACACCTTCAATCACGGTGCACTCACTCCACTAATAACTCCACGGCAACAACACAAACAACAATAACAATTAAGATGTATCACTTCCACGGCAACAACAAGGTGAATATGGATTACAAGTAGTCTTCAACTTCCATGGCAAATAATGAAGACAAAAGATTAATAAGTAGCTTTCCCAAAATGAATTCCGAATCCCACTATAGGCAGCAACTTTCAATTTGAAATTCAAATAACTTCACTTATTGCAAGCCTTCCTCAATTGGTAACAATGAATTCAAATTCAAATAGCAATCATTAACTCCCACAACTTAATTGCATATGATTTGAATTCAAATAATTCCTTATTAACCAAACTTAATGTAATCTGCAAATTTTACTTCACAAATTCAGAATTACACAATGGAATTCAAACAACAAACTTCACAACTCCTCACGCCACAAGCTACTTCACGGCAACAATTGGTAAGTTTCACAATTTCAAAAACAAATTTGCTAAAGTAACTTCACTTTATACTTCTGCTCTTCCACGTGAATTAGTGTCCACAAAGTGATATAATAACCTTCCCAAACTAACTCCAACAATCAGCAAATCAAATCCCAATCCAAAGTAATTTCGCAATCTCAAACAACAACAACAACACAATTGCGGTTTTCACTTGATCAACCCTAATTGATGATCACTTCCACGAAATTGAATGAAACCAATTCCCTTCTCTCAACATGTGCACTGATACCAAAAAGATGATGTGCCTAAACACACTTAAAAGCACATCCAAAGGACTTAAGAAAAACTATCTCAAGTCAAGGCAAAATCGGATCCGAAAATGGCACTTTTCAAATGAACCCTAATGATGAAAGGATGAAATTCAAACAACCAATGATATAATCAGAATACTTCAATGAAAATGCCTTCTAACAACACTCTAATTTCATGTAATCCACGCAAATGAAGCCTCAATTTGACAAAGAAAAATCGTAACAAAACAATCCCTTTCCAATGGTGAAAATCACGTTATCAAGGAAATCCTTAAAGATGAATTGGATCAATATGATAATTCCTTCAAATAATCACAAGAATTCGTGAATAACAACAAGGATATCTGACCAAGAAATATCTCAATTCAACCCTAGATATGACACACTAGAGAAGAAAAGAAATCACAACAAAATCAAATTGATATAACTCACAATTTCAAGATGTTGCACTCGCCACAATTTCAACTTCTTGGGATTGAAATTGATAAGAGAATTTGGAATTAGGAAAACCCTAAGCCCTCTCACGAAATGTAAAGTATTTGTTCTGCAAAAATAAGCCTCCTCAAACCCTCTCTTAAGCAAAGCAAGCATTTATACTTGCTACTCCTAGGGTTAAAAAGTGCTCAAAATTACAAGTTTGCCACTTTTAAGGTGGCTAACCCTAAATGAAAATTACAATGAAATAAAAGTGTCCCAAAACCAAAATACAACTAAAATAGTTCATAAAAGAAGAAATATATAAAATAAATGGTCTTCATGATGCCGGTCTTCTATAGGATCCATCGGCTCAGCTCATCGCCGGTTCAAGTCGGTCCATGGATAACCCACAAGCTGAGTCTAAGGGAGTTTGTCCATTGCCCTATAGAATATGATAAGTGTGCCTGTTGGAAAACACAATACAAGAATAATAGAAAAGATGTTAATATATAAATAATTCCGGGGTCGATCTGCTCAAAATGGACCCTCAACGCCAAGATTTGAAATCCTTTAGGTATTGCCCTAATGATAGGTCTTGTTAGATTTTTATTCCTATCATCTCCTCGAGCTTCAAAAAGATTTGTCCTCAAATCTGGTAGATCAAATGCAATAGAGACTTTGTTTTCTCCTAGCAATCCATCTGAAGAAGTATCTTTGTAGAATCCCAATATCCGAAATACTATAGGTGGTGATTGTATTCTCTCCTCCATTTCTAGGTTGTGTCTCTTCTACAACACAAATAAAGACCCATTATCCACTGAGGTGTCCCCAATCTCAACCCATTTCAATGATATTATTTCCTCTTTTTTTAACTCTTCTAATGGTTGACCTAACTGCTCATTGTCCTCTGAGACCTCTGAAGGTGAACACAACTGTCTCTGTACATTTTGGCTCTCTAGTAGTCTGCTCGTCTGACTATGATCATCAGGATCCTCTGAAGGTTTGATCATGTGGTTATAACCCTCACGAACCTGTGATGGTTGTTTTATTTGTCTTTGCATCTCTTGGACCTCTAATGGTGACATAAGGTTCAATACTATACGTTTACCATCCTTTTTAAACATATAAGTATTTCTATACCCATCCTGTCATATAACCATGGTCTACCAAGTAATATATGGGATGCACAAAGAGGAAGAATATCACATTCAAGCTCATCATAGTACTTGTCCCCTATACTGAAGGGTACCCTAGCCCTTTGGGTCACACAAAGACTATCCTGATCATTCAACCAATGTAATGTATAGGGTTTAGGATGTGGGATAGTTTCAAGTTTCAACTTCGATACTAATGATGTAGCTACAACATTAGTACAACTACCACCATCAATAATAATTGCACACAAGTTTCCTTGTACCCTACAAGAAGTATGGAACAAGTTTTCTCTTTGTCCCTCATCAATGGTTTGAAAAGAAGTCATGTCCCGATGCAATATGTTAGCATAATGAAACATTTCACTAGACATGATTGTACTCAAATCCAACAATACAATAATTATCTTCACACTTCCAAGGTTCAAGTACACAACCAAACCACAAATGAAGTATACTCAACTACTTTCAAGTAGTTAGAATTAAATTCAACAACAAGTGTTTAAGTAACTAGTTCAATTACTTTCATACATTTAATGACTTGTTTGAATTTTAAATTCTACTACTCACTTTCCTTATTCTTGCCACGGTTCACACTCACGCTTTATCTTAATGTGCAGCACCTTACTCCACACAACTCCACAAATTTACACCACCACACACACCTCACTCCTACACGGTGCAACAAATTCACTACAACACTACTACACGTTGTAACCTTTTTTTTTTTTTTAAACACTCTTACATACAATACTTCAAGGTGTACACGTCCTTGCCACTACAAAACTCCCATTCACACCATAAACCACAAGCAATGGCAGCAACAAAATTCAAATTTGAAATCACTCCATTAAATGCAACCTTCTCCACAAATGGTAAAAAACAATTCAAATTCAAATAACACTTATTCAATGCTACTCAATGAATTGCTCTCAAACTTAAAGAAGGTATTTGAATTTCAAATGGATACTTATCCTTCCACACACTTCAAATCTGGAATTTTCAAATGCTCCAATTCCGAATTGCACAAGGATTCACAACACTAATTGCAAGCCTTCCTCAATTGGTAACAATGAATTCAAATTCAAATAGCAATCATTAACTCCCACAACTTAATTACATATGTTTTGAATTCAAATAATTCCTTACTAATCAAAACTCAATGCAATCTGCAAATTTTACTTCACAAATTCAGAATTACACAATGGAATTCAAACAACAAACTTCACAACTCCTCACGCCACAAGCTACTTCACAGCAACAATTGGTAAGTTTCACAAATTCAAAAAAAATTTGCTAAAGTAACTTCACTTTGTACTTCTGCTCTTCCACGTGAACTAGTGTCCACAAAGTGATATAATAACCTTCCCAAATCAACTCCAACAACCAGCAAATCAAATTCCAATCCAAAGCAATTTCGCAATCTCAAACAACAACAACAACAACACAATTGCGTTTTTTCCACTTGATCAACCCTAATTGTTGATCACTCCCACGAAATTGAATACAACCAATTCCCTTCTCTCAACAAGAGCTCTGATACCAAAAAGATGATGTGCCTAAAACCACTTAGAAGCACAATCAAAAGACTTAAGAAAAACAATCTCAAGTCAAGGCAAAACCAGATCCACAAAGGGCAATTTCACGTGAACCCTAATGAAGATATAAGGAAATCCAAAAGTTCAAAGATATAATTGTAATACCACAATGATAATATCTTCTAACAACACTCTAATCTCATATAATCCACGAAGATAATCCACAAATGACAAAGAAAAACCTCAATTCCAAGAACTCCTTTCCAATAGTGAAGTACACATTTTCAAGGGAATTCTTCAATGAAGATTCAAATTCAATTGCAAAGTACTTCAAATAAACACAATAATTTGTGAACAATAAGATGTATTTCTGACCAAGAACTATCTCAATTCAACCCTAGATATGACACACTAGAGAAGAAAAGAAATCACAACAAAATGAAATTGATACAACTCACAATTTCAACTCTTGGGATTGAAATTGATAAGAGTTTAGATGAAAATTAGGAACCCTAATTCTCACGTGAAAAGAAGTGTTTAATCTACAAAATGATAAGCCTCCTCAAACCCTCTCTTAAGCAAGTATTTATACTTGCTACTCTTAGGGTTAAAAAGTGCTCAAAATTACAAGTTTGCCACTTTTAAGATGGCTAACCCTAAATGAAAGTTACAAAGAAATAAAAGTGTCCCAAAACCAAAATACAACTAAAATAGTTCATAAAATGAAAAATACATAAAAGAAATGCTCTTCATGATGCCGATCTTCTATAGGATCCATCGGCCCAACTCATCGCCGGTTCAGGTCGGTCCATGGATAACCCACAAGCTGAGTTTAAGTGAGTTTGTCCATTGCCCTGTAAAGCATGATAATTATTCCTGTTGGAATATAAAATACATGAATAAGATAAAAGAGGTTAGTATATAAATAATTCCGGGGTCGATTTGCTCAAAATGGGTCCTTATCGCCAAGATTCGAAATCCTTTAGTTATTGCCCTAATGATAAATCTTGTCGGATTTTTATTCCTATCAAAAAATGTCAAGTGAGTTGTATTTGTCTACTAATATATTGCATCGGGACTTGACTTCCTTTCAAACCATTGATGAGAGACAAAGAGAAAACTTGTTCCATACTTCTTATTGGGTACAAGGAAACTTGTGCGCAATTATTATTGATGGTGGTAGTTGTACTAATGTTGTAGCTGCATCATTAGTATCGAAGTTGAAACTTGAAACTATCCCACATCCCAAACCCGATACATTATATTGGTTGAATGATCAGGGTGGTCTTTGTGTAACCCAAAGGGTTAGGGTACCCTTTAGTATAGGGGACAAGTACTATGATGAGCTTGAATGTGATATTCTTCCTCTTTGTGCATCCATATATTACTTGGTAGACCATGGTTGTATGATAGGATGGTATTACATGATGGGTATAGAAATACTTATATGTTCAAAAAAGATGGAAAACGTATAGTATTGAACCCTATGTCGCCATCAGAGGTCCAGGAGATGCAAAGACAGATAAAACAACCATCACCAAATCTTGAGGATCATAGCCACATGATCAAACCTTCAGAGGTCTCAAAGGGCGATGAGCAGTTGGGCCAACCACTAGAAAACCATGAGGATCAACGACATACAGATGAGTTTGAAAAGGAGGAAACAATATCAGTGAAATGGGTTGAGATAGGGGACACCTCAGTGGATAATGGGTCATTATTTGTGTTGCAGATGAGATATATCCTGGAAATGGATGAGAGAAAACAATCACCACCTGTAGTATTTCAGATATTGGGATTCTGCAGAGATACTTCTTCAGATGGATTGCTAGGAGAAAACAAAGTCTCTATTGCATTTGATCTGCTAGATTTGAGGACAAATCTTTTTTAGGCCTGAAGAGATGATGGGAATCAAAATCCGACAAGACCTATCATTACGGCAAGAACTAAAGGAATTCGAATTTTGGCGATGAGGGCCCATTTTGAGCAAATCGACTCCGGAATTATTTATAAATTAACCTCTTTTCTATTATTCTTGTATTGTATTTTCCAACAGGCACACTTATCATATTTTATAGGGCAATGGACAAACTCCTTCAGACTCAACTTGTGGGTTATCCATGAACCGACCTGAACCGACGATGAGCTGGGCCGATGAATCCTATAGAAGACCGGCATCTTGAAGACCAATTTCTTTTACATATTTTTCATTTGCATGGACTATTTATGTTGTAATCATTTGGGAAGACTTTTATTTCCTTGTAATTTTCATTTAGGACTAGCCACCTTAAAAGTGGCAAACTTGTAATTTTGACCACTTTCTAACCCTAGGAGTAGCAAGTATAAATACTTACTTAGAAGAGGGTTTGAGGAGGCCATATTTTGCAGAAATAACCTAGCACTTTAACGTGTGGAATTAGGGTTCATCCTTAGTTCAAACCTCTTATCAATTTCAACCCAAGAATTGGAATTGTGGCGAGTGCGACAAAGGAGAATTATGACTCATATCGATTCATCTTTGTTGTATGTTCATTTCTTCTCTAGTGAGTCATATCTAGGGTAGATTTGAATCTTTCTTGGACATATTGGTGATTGTAATTCGTAGATAATCATCTTGTAAGGTTGATTGTTCATTGAGATTGAATTGCTCTTTAGTGATTGGCGTGAATTGGCATGGTTAGAAGGGTTTGAGTTCACGGTTTTTGTGCTTGTCTTTTTCATCCATTTCACTTGTAATTCTCCTGTTCTTATTGTTGTTTAGTGAAATTTACCATTAGTGGGAGTTAATTGAATCTTTGAACCATTGGATTTCATCAAAGTTCCAATAGGGTCGCGCAATTTCCTAGTCCATTGAACTGGTTTGTATGAGACTTGAGAATTGTTTTTCTTGAGTCATTTGATTGTGCTTGAAAGTGGTTTTGAGCACATCACAATAGCATGATGTTTTCACTTTTCTTTATCTATATACTAGTGGATAAGACGTCCATGCTGTGAATATAAAATAAAAAGAGTTCTAATTTTTAGGTAAATTTGGCATAGTGGATAATTAAAAAACAATAACTTAGCCAGCCACCCATAAATCACACACCTAATTAATAATCTCCTTTTATATTAGTAATATAAATATTTTTCTTACAAATATGCTAGTTTACAAAGAACAATCGAGAATCTTCAATTATTTTTTATTCATTATATCGTGAAATCTCAAAAATTCATAAAAATAAAAAAGCGCTATTGTTATCTATCTATTAATATTAGTTCAATAACTTTATATTCAACTCCACTTTTATAGATGATACTTTTAAAACTTTATCTCTAATTTCTCTCTCCTTAAGAAAATTGTCCAAGGTTTCTCTCTTTTCCATGCTTACACATCTTCTCTACCTTCTACACTCGCATTCTTCTCCATCTTCTTCTACATTTAATTCTTCCCCATCCTCCTCTATAAAAATAAATAAAAATAAAAATTGTCTTAACTAAAAAATTCCCTTATACGACAAAAAACCGCATTTTAAACTCATAGTATTTTTTTTTCTTCCTCTCTCTCTCCACTTTAATAACCAAATGACATCTATTAATCAACTACTTTGAATCTAGGCTCAAGCCTAGATCAATCTTGCAATATCCATATTGATGGGCAAAGTTACAGGTCCAAACAGTAGGTCGACTCGTCCTTCCTAAGTCCACTGGACTTAATCAACTCTAGATAAAGTATGAATTGTGATGAAAATCTTCACAATGATTTTGATGGACAAGGAACTTGATTTGGATGATGATCTAAATCACTTATATACATACATGTTTTTCTTTATTAAATAAACATTTGAATGATAATCTAGCAAGTACAACAATCTTTCTTCACGGGATGCCAAATGAACTTCACCGTTGATCAATAAGGGACATCATCGGATTCTCATCCAATGGCCTATTGTGATCTACATTGACTCGGCAAATCGGTTCTTTGAAGATACTTGTAATTTATTTCTTTGGACCATTTATTTTGTAAGTTTTTGGGACATTTTATTTTGTTGTATTTTGTGTTTTAGGGCCGGCCACCCTTTAGTGGCATAGTTGTAATTTTCTAGTCATTTTAACCCTAAAAGGAGCAAATATAAATACTTGCTTAAGTAAGGTTTAGAGAGGGGAGAATACACTTACTTTTGCTACAAATTTCGTGAGAAATTAGGGTTCATCCTAAATTTTCATAAGGACTCTTATCAATTTCATCCTTGGAATTGTAGCGAGTCGCAACCTGTGGAATTGTGAGTAATATCAATTCCTAAGTTGATTTTCCTTTTCATACTAGTGTGTAATATCTAATGTTGATTAGGATTGGTTCTTGGTTCTTATTTTCGCGTCAATTGTAGGTTCAATTTCCATCATCTTATTGTTGTCAATTTAGTGGAATTGTATCTTATATATTGTCTTGTAATTGCCATTCTTCCTTTGCGTGGAAATTCCTTGTTGTAAGAAGTTCACGCTAATCTTAGTGTTGTTGGTGATTGGATTTGCATTTGATATTGTGTTAGGTGATTAATCCAATTGAGCACATCATCATTTTGGTGTTGAGTTTAATTGATCAACAAATTGGATTGCAAAGGCATTTTAGGGTTCACGCCAAAGTAAAGGTTGTGACCGAATGTGATTAGAACTTGTTTCTATTGTTTGATTGCATATGCTTTAATTCAATTTAAGGCATATCAAATTGAATGGGATAACTATCTACATCCCTATGGCCTGAATATCTCGGAGACACTTATAGGAACATATTTCATGACTATAAGCCTCAATCACTCCACCCTCTCCTCTATAAATTCCATGGTTGGTCCGTAGGTGAAGGGATTTGAAACCTTAAGCTCTTTAATTCTCTTATTGCAGTGTCACTCCTTGTCTACACTTGTTCTACTCTTTACTTCTTGTTTGTTACAAATCTTTAGCATCACTATGAAGATCCACAAACAATAAGATCCTATACTAAAACTAAAACACATTTAGATTTTGAATGGTATTTTTCATCAACATAATATTCTTTGGAAATGTTTAACTACTTAAACACGATGCAACTTAGTTAGTTTGATTGGGATTGGACTCAACTTAAGTTTGAAAATTAGAAGAGGAAAACCCAAGAAGAGGAGGAAAAAAAGTGTGACTCGGTTGGCTTTTCTTTTCTTTTTTTTCAATTTAACAACAATATTACGTTTAATCTCAAAGATCAATAGAAATGTGTAATTTCATTCTCTTTTGCAAAAGTTTATCTCGAATAACATGTCTTAGAGTAGGGAATTTCATATTGTATCCTCTATGTATAATTATGCATGTATAATTTATAAGACTTCATCAATTTTCAATCATAAAAGAGTGAAGTATCATTGTTGTTTGTTTTGATTCTCAAGATAGGAATTTTAAATCGAAAGAGATAGTCTTTTTTTTTTTCATTGTATTGCCCTTTTTTCCTTGAAGAACTAAATAATGAAACTACCAAATATTGAAACTAAATTAAAGCACTTACCTTTATCTTTATTTTTTTTTTTAACTTTGCATTTACTTCAATTTTTTCTATTAGTTCATGTAACGTTATGGTTTTTGTACTTGAATTGGCGTTAAATCAAGTTGAATTATATTGTTGACCATAACGAACCAATTTTTCTATGTTCTTTGTAACACCTTACCTTCCAAGTGTCTACATAACCTATAATTAACAAACATTATCCAAATTCAGTACGTAGTATGACAAAATGTTATGCTATCCATAAAGTAAGTGACGCGGATTTTGATTCGAATTCCTTTACACACAACCAAATCGTCAACAACAATCAAATAACTCCAATTTTTAGGGTTTTCTAGATTTTAGTACTAATGCATAAAATCAAAGATATGGATAAAATTATCAATCTATAGATGCCAAGAATGATAAAATTAAACTGTTTCTCAATCAAATCATAGAACGATAGAAACCAAGTTCTATAAATCAATCATTACAGTTAAAGAATTCCAAGAATTCAATAACGATGCTCGCCACAAATTATATATGAACCAAGAATTTGATAAGAACAATACGAATATATCGAAATTCGATTCTCAATATTCTCAAATCTCCAAAAGAAGACTCACACACTCAAGTGTCTCTGTGTTTACAAAACAAAATCATTATCCCCCACAAAAAAACCCTAAGGTCCCTATTTATAACATCCTAAAACAATTGGTGCGAAAACATTGAAGGCCGACGGCCTTCACTTAGGCTGGCAATAAAAGCCGATGGCCTTCTCTTAGGCCGGCACTAAAAGCCGGCAGCCTACATTTTAGGCCGGCGGCCTTGAAGTGAACTCGGCCGGCCTTTATTCAAGGCTGGCTTAAGGCTGGTCGGACTTTGCCTTAGGTCCTCCCGACGCCTATGTCCTCCTTTTTTTGGTACTCGTATTTTCGCTCTTGGAATCGTATCATTCCCTCCATGTTGAAAATGATTCGACCTTGAATCTGTATCGTCCATCCTGCTAGGCCACATAAACAGACTCCTCTTTCCCTTGGGCTTCTTAAGGCAAATCAATCTTGTGTGTTGTACTTCAGTTAGACTCATAAGAAGAAGCTTGTATGTCTTGTCCTGTTGCCGAATGGTATACTCATTGGTATATCCATCATACTTGGCTCTGAGGTCATACTGCCAAGGTCTTCCAAGGATCAAATGTGTAGCTTCCATGGGAGCTACATCACAAACAATTTCGTCAGTATAATCACCAATAAGGAATGGAACACGAACCTGTTTGTATACATGAATAACTCCCTGTAGACTCAACCAATGAAGTGCATAAGGTCTTGGATGCTGCTCCACCTGCAAACCCAACTTAGTAACCCAGTTTGCTGAATCAACATTAGTGTAGCTGCCTGTGTCAACCGCAATCAAACAAGTCTTTCTCTGCACCATGCCCTGGATATGGAATAAATTGGCCCTCTGATTAAGAAGAGTTTCATCCTGCTGAACCATTAGCATATCTCCCTGTACTGGACTCGCTGTAATGTCTTCATCTTCCTCTTCTACCTTAGTACTCTTCTGTTCTTCTTCCTCACTCTCAACTTTGTCCCCCTTGATGACCATAACCCTTTTATTAAGACATTAGGAAGCAATATGGCCAAGTCCTAAACACTTGAAAATTTTGAAATCCCTACTCCTCTTTTATTGTGTTTGGTCAACAACCTCACTAACAACTGCTTTTCCCTTTTCCTTCCTTTCCTTCTCCCTCTCACCATCATCTGATTTATGGTGTTGATATGATTTTTGATCCCGCCATCTCCGATCCCGCCTACGCTGATGCCGCTCTACCCGACTGGCTAATTTAATCACATCCTCAAGAGTCTAATAATGCTAGAGTTCCACTACATTGGCAATATCCATCTTCAACCCATTGGTGAAACGAGCTATGGATTCATCTGATGTTTCCCTGATATCACATCTTGCCAATAATGTCTCAAACTCCTTCACATATTCTTCTATGCTCTTCTTACCCTGCCTCAAGGATTGCAACTCCATCAGCATCTCCTGTTTATAGTAGTCTGGCACAAATCTGCGTCTCATCAACCTTTTCATCAAGGCCCATGAACACACTTTCTCCTCATCAGCCCTACGTCTCTCAGCTTGTAATTTGTCCCACCACAAACTAGCATATTCAAAGAATGCTAAAGACGCCATCTTCACCTTCATGTGCTCATCCCACTCATAACAGTCAAACACCTTCTCAACCCGTGGCACCTAATCTAGGAATTCCTCTAGTTTACTACTACCAGTGAAAGGTGGAATTTTCAGCTTGATGCTTTCAATCCCCTTATGCCTGTCAACATTGTTTCCTCTCCTATTCCTTCCACTACTAGCATCAGATTCACTACTAGAGTGTCTTCTCCTATTTCCTACACCACTATGGCTTCTTTTATCCCTAACTTCCAATCTCTCCATAATCAATCTAAGATTTTCTTGGATTTGATTGAACTCAGCCCTAGTCACAACCTCACCCCCATTATCAGCATCATTCCTATTGTTGTTGTTTTGAACACTTCCTTGCGACGACATCTCTACCCTTCAATAATCAGCAATAGAAATTCCCAACAACAGCCCCAAACACCAATTTCACAGCAATTCAACACTCAACAACTGAATTCAGCAAAAACCCCAATTCTCAACTACAGCCCAATCACCAATTCACAGCAATACAATTCACAAAACAAATTTCCAAATTTCCCAACCAATAGCAGTATTGAATTAAAACTACAATTGAATTGAGAATCAACAACCTTATCAATTTAACCCTTGATCTGATTGAATCCTTTGCTTTGAATCCTTACGAATCCAACCTTCGCTATGAATCCTTACGAATCCAACCTTCACTCTGATACCAAATGACGCGGATTCTGATTCGAATTCCTTCACACACAACCAAATCGACAACAACAATCAAATAACTCCAATTTTTAGGGTTTTCTGGATTTTAGTACTAATGCATAAAATCAAAGATATGGATAAAATTATCAATCTATAGATGCCAAGAATGATAAAATTAAACTGTTTTGCAATCAAATCATAGAACGATAGAAACCACGTTCTATAAACAATCACTACGGTTAAAGAATTCCAAGAATTCAATAACGATGCTCGCCACAAATTCTATATGAACCAAGAATTTGATAAGAACAATACGAATACATCGAAATTCGATTCTCAATATTCTCAAATCTCCAAAAGAAGACTCACACACTCAAGTGTCTCTGTGTTTACAAAACAAAATCATTATCCCCCACGAAAAAACCCTAAGGTCATTATTTATAACATCCTAAAAAAATTGGTGCGAAAACATTCAAGGCCAGCTAAAGGCTAGAAGCCTTCACTTAGGCCAGCACTAAAAGCTAGAGGCCTACATTTTAGGCCAGCTCCAAGGCCGGTGGCCTTGAAGTGAACTCAGCCGGCCTTTATTCAAGGTCGGCTTAAAGCTGGCCGGACTTCGCCTTGGGTCCTCCCGACGCCTATGTCTTCCTTTTTTTGGTGCTCGTATTTTCACTCTTGGAATCGTATCATTCCCTCCATGTTGAAAATGATTCGACCTCGAATCTGTATCGTCTATCCTGCTAGGCCACATAAATTGACTCCTCTTTCCCTTTGGCTTCTTAAGGCAAATCAGTCTTGTATGTTGTACTTCAGTTAGACTCATAGGAAGAAGCTTGTATGTCTTGTCCTGTTGCTGAATGGTATACTCATTGGTGTATCCATCATACTTGGCTTTGAGGTCATACTGCTAAGGTCTTCCAAGGATCAAATGTGTAGCTTCCATGGGAGCTACATCACAAACAATTTCATTAGTATAATCACCAATAAGCAATGGAACACGAACCTGTTTGTGTACATGAATAGCTCCTTGTGGACTCAACCAATGAAGTGCATAAGGTCTTGGATGCTGCTCCACCTGGAAACCCAACTTAGTAACCCAGTTTGTTGAAGCAACATTAGTGCAGCTGCCTGTCTCAACCACAATCAAACGAGTCTTTCTCTGCACCATGCCTTGGATATGGAATAAATTGGCCCTTTGATTAAGAACAGTTTCATCCTACTGAACCATTAGCATATCTCCCTGTATTGGACTCGCTATAATGTCTTCATCTTCCTCTTCTACCTCAGTACTCTTCTGTTCTTCTTCCTCACTCTCAACTTTGTCCCCCTTGATGACCATAACCCTTTTATTAAGACATTGGGAAGCAATATGGCCAAGTCCTAAACACTTGAAACATTTGATATCCTTGCTCCTCTTTTGTTGTGTTTGGTCAACAACCTCACTAACAACTGCTTTTCCCTTTTCCTTCCTTTCCTTCTCCCTCTCACCATCATCTAATTTATGGTGTTGATATGATTTCTGATCCCGCCTGTGCTGATGCCGCTCTACCAGACTGGCTAATTTAATCACATCCTCAAGAGTCTAATAATGCTGGAGTTCCACTACACTAGCAATATCCATCTTCAACCCATTGATGAAACTAGCTATGGATTCATTTGATGTTTCCCCGATATCACATCTTGCCACTAATGTCTCAAACTCCTTCACATATTCTTCCATGCTCTTCTTACCTTGCCTCAAGGATTGCAACTCCATCAGCATCTCCTATTTATAGTAGTCTGGAACAAATCTGCGTCTCATCAACCTTTTCATCAAGGCCCATGAACACACTTTCTCCTCATCAGCCCTACGTCTCTCAGCTTGTAATTTGTCCCACCATAAACTAGCTGATGGGTGTCGAATCCAACAAAATTAAAACCTACTCCTAAACAATTATATAACTTGTATACAGCAGTGAGTAAGGTCGTATCCACAGGGATTGGTTAAATATATTTCTATTAAAAGAAAATAGAGAGAAAAAGAAGAATGGGGGTTTTGTTTGTAAATTCAAATAAAACTGAAATTAGATAATAAAATTTTATAATGATGAAAGCCTAACCAAAGGTATCATTATAGTTTAATTTATAAAACTGATCATTGATGCAAATATTTTCTATTATTTATCTAAGATAAACTGGTTATGGTTATTAACAAGATCTAATAACCTATCTCTCATTACTTTCTTGATAATCAAAACAAGCTCTTTGATTACTTCTCTTATTGATTAAATAACCCTAAACAAGCTCTTAGGATTTAATCTATCAATAGCATTAAAAACAAGAGAGACTACCAGTTTGTGCCAGTAGATTATAAGATAACCTATTTAAACAAGAGTATATATCTCTGATAGAGCCATTTTATACTTAATCTTTATAGTATAAATTGTGCTAATTCATTATTGATTTTATAGAAATCATAAGAAGATGGTACTTAATTCTGTTATGGTGATAAATCAAGTTAAATGGAGTCAAGGGTGCCAATTCAAGTAAATTAGAGAAGTCATCTACAACTTGGTTCAAAGACAAGGATTTACACCGCCGGAGGGAAGTACATGGGCGTGTAATTGAAGTACACGGCCGTGTACTTGGTTTTGAATCAACAGGAAGATACACGGTTGAAATACACGGCCGTGTATCGGAAGCACAGTTTGAGGCACGGCCATGGTGCAAACCGTGTTACACACTGGACAAGAAGGCGGAAATGTGGACTTTCAACAGAGAGAGACACGGCTTAGGGCACGGCCGTGGTGGAAGCCGTAGGAGAAACCGTGCTTAAAGTCGTGGTGGAAGCTAGACAAGCCAAGGAGAAGAACTTGTAGATCATGCATAGAGGAAGGCACGGTTGAAAATCTAGCCGTGGGTGGAGCCGTGCTACACACTGGACACGGAAGATGATACGTGAATTATGCACAGAGGAAGGCACGGCTTGACCCACGGCCGTATGGTAGGGCGTGCCAGGCAGATGAAGATTCACTTCTCGAAATCTACTTGGAAAAGGAAACATATTTTCGTATCTTGCTAGCAAAAGATCACATGCCATCCCTCCAACAATATAAATAGAACCAACCTTAGAGGGTGAGGACAATTTTTGAATCTTTTAATCTGGAATCTTTTGATCATCTTGGAGGCAGAGCAGGCAACCGGGTTCATCATGTCTCTACTTTTTATTTTCGTTTTGTTGATGAACATGAGTAGCTAAGCTACTTTTCTAGCCAAAGGGTCATAGATGTTTAATTCTCCACGAATTGTGAGGTCTAATTGACTTGTATTTATTCTATTCTTTGTTTTTGGATATTCATATATCTTCTAATCGTTTTGTCATTATTATCTTTGTTGATTGGTATGAATAGAGCTCTTCTACTCAATTAGCAAGTAAATATATTGTCAACTAGCATGTCAAATCCGTAATTGTTTTATTGTTCTAGTCTCAGTGACACAATAACATGTTTGATTATAAAATAGATGATCGAATTCATGTTATGGAGGTGTATGATCATGTTTAAATAGGTTATCTCATAATCTACTGGCATGAATTGGTGGTCTCTCTAGTTTTTAATGCTATTGGTAGATTAAATCCTAAGCGCTTGTCTGGGGTTGTCTAATCGATAAGAGAAATAATCAAAGAGCTTCTCTTGGTTATCGAGGAAGTACGGAGAGATAGTGATAGAGCCATTTTATACTCAATCTTTATAGTATAAATTGTGTTAAATTATTATTGATTTTATAGAAATCATAAGGAAATGGTACTTTAATTCTATCATCGTGATAAATCAGGTTAAATGGAGTCAAGCATGCTAATTCAAGTATTTTAGAGAAGTCATCTACAACTTGGATCAAGACAAGAAATTACACCACCGGAGGAAGCACGGTTTGAGGCACGGCCAAGGTTCAAACTGTGTTACACACTGGACAAGAAGGCGAAAATGAGGTCTTTGAACAGAGAGAGATACGGCTTAAGGCACGGTCGTGGTGGAACCCGTGAGATAAACCGTGCTTGAAGCCGTAGTGGAAGATAGATGTGCCAAGGAGAAGAAAGTGTGGAACATTGATACGCTCAGAACGTATATATAAAATGGGAGCGTAAATTGCAGCAAGTGCACTGGTCGTATCAAGTAATAAAGTGGTGAAAAGTAAGGTTGTCGATCCCTCGAGGAACCAATAGAGTACTAGATCTATGGCAATTCTTATCAATATCTAGGTGATTAAAAAGGGGTTTTGAAATGTCTAATCTAAAAAATTTAACTTAAAGCAACAAGGAAAATTTTATGAAGAATCTATCAATTATGAACGAGGGAAATTAGAATTCACCCTAGATTTGTTAATCAAATTGCTACCATGTTATATCAACTTGTGGTTATAAGTTTATTCAAGTGAGTTTAGAAAATCCTTTTTAGGGATGTTGACCTTAAATTAATTAGTCGGCTTCCGCGTCTCCAATTAACCAAGGAATCAAAATTATGTTCATACACCTCCCGATGCTACAAACAACTAATGCCCTAAATCAATTAACCCTAATCCCTTAGTGATTAATTAACAAGAAACATTGCATTGTGCCCTCCATAGACTCTAATTAAACCAATTATCGCAACTCCCGTATTGACAATCAATCTAATTAAGAATTCCTAACAAATCCTCATCAACTCCTTTATCAAAAGGATTTCTAACAATTATAATGAAAGACCAATTATAATTGAAATCAAAGGAATTGCAATCATGAATAATCCTAATAATTCCTAATCATATAACATGGCTACAATTATCCTTTTAACATTCTAGGGTTTCATCCAATTTCCCACAAGGATGATTTAGAACATTATAGTATGAATTGCATAAAAACAATTGAAATAAATAGGTGTAATGGAATTCATATTAAACAACAAGATTAAACTAATAAATGGCATAAAAGAAAATAAAGTAAATGGAACAATTGCTATAATCTTCAAGAGCTTCAATCTTCCAAAATGACTCCTTGAATTCTTCAATTGAAAGCAAACTTCAACAAAATGACATTCTTTCTTCAAACTAAACTTTGGAAAAATCTAAAGTACCTAAGGAAATTCTAATGAGGCTAGAACAAAGAAGAAGAAAAAGAATTCTAAACAAAAGAAAGGATGGATTCTCAAACAAAAAGGGATGCTCCCAAGGTTCACACAAGGGGTCTATTTATAGATCCAAAGAGGAGGGGGATGAGGTGGATCTGATGAGGATTTGAGTCAGCAAATTAATTAAGATATGATTTTGGAGAGATTCTTGCAATGGATATCCAGGGAGTAATGAAGGCCGGCTCAAGGCCGGTTTAAAGGCCGACGGCTTTACTTCTTTTTGAGGCCGGTTTAATATAGGCCGGCTCAAGGCCGGCGGCCTTCAGTGCAATCCTTCTCTCACTTCTTCAATTTTGTGAAAAACTCCTCCAATTAACTTGTAATTTACTTTTGGGTCCTCAAAACCTGTATTTTCACAAAAAAAACACCATTAAGTATCATTTCTTTATATTTTCTTATAATATTGAAATAAATTTAATATAAGTCCAAAAGAAATATAAGTATAATGTGATCTTATCAACATCCCCACACTTGAACTTTTGCTTGTCCTCAAGCAAAATAATTGATTTAAACAAGAGAAATCCATCATTGAACTTCTGGTGCCCATTGTTCTGACCATACTGAAATTTGTAACTAGTATATCTAGTTGAAATTTAGTAGTTAATCTAAATACAACAGATTTTTAATCCCAGTGTTTAACAATAGAAAACAATACTTAGTCCATAAGGAAAAACATTCATTTAAACTTCATTGGTTATTAGCAAGTATCATCTCCCTCAATTTTACTTCTCTAAACAAGATAACAAGGAGTGAAAGCATATGGTATCCATTTTTTCCTAGAATTTCTCCCCTTTTTTTTTTTTTTATATATGTTTTATTGCCTTGATTGGTAGCGGAGTGAGACTTCACTCTTCTGAGGGACCAAAGCTCGCCCATGTCAACCTGACTTGCATTAAGGTACTAATATTTTTTCCTTTCCGCCCTTCTCGTTTTGTGAGTTCATTGAGTCGGCACATCCTGGGCTCATCGCCTAAGTGACCAGTTTTAAAGGGACCCCTACGAACTCTTCCTCACACTAACATTTAAGATTGGATACTCTTAACTCACTTTCCTGAGTTATTGGAGTAAAGGCTTTTTTTTTTTTTTTTTTTTTTTTTTTTTTTTAAGGGATCACTAAGTAAAATATTTCCTTTACCTCTTTCACTAGGTGTTAAGGTATTCTCAAAGAAATTTCAAGAGAGATTTATCCCAACCAATTTTTCCTTGAAGTAAACTTGCTTGTTTTTTCAACTTAAGGACTCAATCTCAAGTTCAAAGGCTAAACATAGGGTAAACCCATTCTCTAGAGATTTTACTATTAAATTTTAACTATGTAAACTAATCACAACAGTTGGCGAGTGGGGCACCAATCTAAGTCAATTTCAAGATTCCATTGATGGTAAACACTTAAGGACATAAATAAAGCATGGGATTTGTAAGCTCATGATGTGTGCAATCATTATAATTCTACATTTATAATCCCTTCCCCACACTTAAATTGGACAATGTCCTCATTGTTCCTAATATATCACAAAATTAAGGGAACGAATGTCAATGCAAAATTGAAATACTGGTACTTCCCTGGTGTAAAATTGTTCATCAAGAAGAAAAATTCCTCCTAAAATGTCTGTCATCCTTGGAGTGTCTTGATTGCACCGGCGGCTCTTATCCAACCTTGAATTAGTTTTTTTTTTTTTTTTTTTTTAAACAACACTAGTGTATATACTTTTTGAGCATGGGCTGCCTCCCATGAAGCGCTTAGTTTATAGTCGCTAGCCCGACTTTTCCAGTTCAAGTTCTTGAATCTCCTAAATCCACAGTTGTGGCGTTTCTATCAACATGTTCCCCTTCATAGTAATGTTTGAGAAGATAACCGTTTACTTTGAAAGTACGGTTGTCTTCTGCCTTCAACTCAACTGCACCATAAGGAAACACATTAACAATTTCAAATGGTCCAGACCATCGTGATTTCAACTTACCTGGGAATAGCTTCAATCGAGAGTTGTACAAAAGACCTTTGACCAGCAAGAACTCCCGCTGTAAGATGTTTCTTAATCATGCCATCGCTTTGCTCTCTCCTGTAAATTCTCGCATTTTCATATGCTTCCTCTCTCATCTCAGCCATTGATTCAATTGGAGCAACCTCTTTTTTTACCTGCAGCTTGCAACTCAAAGTTAAGATATTTTATGGCCCAGTATGCCTTGTGCTCAAACTCCACGGGTAGGTGACATGATTACCATAAACAATCTTGTAGGGGGACATTCCAATAGTGTTTTAAAAGCTGTTCTATAAGCCCACAATGCTCAACAAGTTTTAAAGACCAATCCTTTCGGGATGCATTGACAGTTTTCTCTAAGATTCGCTTTAAATTTCCTATTGGATACCTCAACCTGTCCACATGTTGTGGATGATAAGGGGTGGGAATTTTGTGAGTAACTCCATATTTTAATAATAATTTCTCAAATTGCCTGTTACAAAAATGTGTTCCCCCATCACTTATTATAGCTCTAGGTACCCCAAATCTTGAAAATATATTCTTTTTCAAAAATTTAATGACAACCCTACTGTCATTATTTGTAGAGCAACTGCCTCTAACCCATTTCGAAACATAATCAACAGCTAAAAGAATATATTTGTTTGAAAAAGATGAGGGAAAGGACCCATAAAGTCGATTCCCCAAACGTCAAAAAGTTCAATTACAAGTATATTATTTTGTGTAATTCATGTCTTCTTGAAATATTGCCAGTCCTTTGGCATTGAGCACAAGTCATAATGAAGTTCCTGTAATCATGAAACAAACTGGGCCAATAAAATCCCCCAAGAAAAAAATTTTTGCTACTGTTCTTTCTAACCCCAAAGTGACCTCCTGTTTCTTTGGAGTGACAATGCTGTATTATGCTAAGCTGTTCAATTTTAGGCACACATCGTCTAATTACTTGGTCAGCACAGGATTTAAACAAATACGGCTCATCCCAAAAATAATTCTTCACGTCATGCAAAAATTTCTTTTTCTGTTGGAATGACAAACCCATAAGGTATGATTTTTCTAACCAATAATTAACTATGTCGGCATACCAAGGTAATTCATGGATGTCTATTGCATGCAAATGCTCATCAGGGAATTTTTCATTGATGGGTGTTTTCTAAACAATCATATTCCAAACGTGATAAATGACACAACCACATTTTCACTTCCCTTTTTATCCTTAATTTCTAAGTCAAAATTTTTGCAGCAATAGAATCCAACGAATTAAACCTGGGTTTTAGCATCAGCTTTAGCAAATAAATACTTAAGAGCAGCATGATCTGTGTATACATTAAATTTAGAACCTATCAAGTAAGACCTAAACTTGTCACATCAAATATCACTGCAATAGCTCTTTTTCTGTTGGGCATAGTTTTTCTGGCCTCGTTCAAGGGTTTTACTTGCATAGTAATAGCATGAAAGATCTTACCTCTCTTTGCCCTAGTACTGCCCCCACGGCATAGTCACTAGCATCACACATCAGCTCAAATGGGAATCTCCCAATTTGGTGCAACAATACACTGGTGCAGAGCTGAGCTTCTCCTTCAATAATTGAATGCCTGCAAACAATTTCATCAAACACAAAAGTAAGTCTTTTTCAAGTAAATTACACAGAGGTCTGAGATTTAGAGAAGTCCCTGATAAATCTCCTGTAAAAGCCAGCATGTCCCAAGAAGCTCCTGATTTCCCTTTTACTGAAGTGGGTGGTGGCAACTTCTCTATTACTTCCACTTTTGCCTTGTCAACTTCAATCCCTTTTTCTGACACCTTGTGACCTAACACTATTCCCTCTCGTACCAAAAATGGCATTTCTCCCCAATTTAGAAGTAGGTTAGTTTCCTTACATCTTTTAAGCACACAGCCTAAATTTTTCAAACATGATTCAAATGACTTCCCAAAAACAGAGAAGTCATCCATAAATATTTCAATAAAATTCTCTAACATGTCAGAAAATATAGACATCATACACCTCTGAAAAGTAGCAGGTGCATTAAAAAGACCAAAGGGCATTCTCCTAAATGCAAAAGTACCATAGGGACAATAAATGTGGTTTTCTCCTGATCCTCGGATGCTATATGAATTTGATTAACCCAGAATAACCATCAAGGAAACAGTAATAATCATGCCCTGCGAGTTTTTCTAACATCTGATCAATGAAAGGTAAGGGAAAGTGGTCTTTACGGGTGGCATCATTCAATTTTCTATAATCTATGCAAACTCGCCACCCTGTCACAGTACGGGTTGGGATCAATTCATGGCATCATTCTTTACCACTGTCATGCCACCTTTCTTTGGTACAACTTGGACAGGACTAACCCATTTACTATCAGAAATTGGAAAATAATGCCTGCATCTAACAATTTAAGCACTTCCTTTTTTACAACTTCCTTAAGAGTTGGGTTAAGTCTTCTTTGTGGTTTACTGTAGTTTACACTCAGCTTCAAGAAATATCCAATGAGTACACATTAAAGGGCAAATTTCCCCTTAAAAACCGCAATGGTCCACCCGATAGCTTCCTTATGTTCTCTAAGAACATCCAAAAGTTGTTGCTCTTGATCACCTGTCAAAGAAGAAAGAAATGAAAATTGGCAAAGTATCATTTGTTCCAAGATAAGCATACTTTAAATGACCAGGCAAAGGTTTAAGTTCAAGCACCGGGGTTGTGTCAAGATGGCATGGGTTTTCTTCTCAGTGGTCCCCAGCTCCTCATAGTGTCGAGCTTGAATTCATAAACTTGTTCAACACTTCTTCTTGGGGTTCATCTTCACCATCACTCCAATCATCTAAATCCCTAAGAACAGACTCCATCGTGTCCACACCTGCATTCTCTTCCATGAACTCAGAGGAAAGCTCATCAACACTATCAATAGCGTAACAGGATTTACAGTCATCAAATTTCTTTGTAGCCTCATACACATTAAACGTGACTTGTTCATCCATAACTCTTAAAGTAAGCTTACCTTGTTCCACATCAATTAAGGCTTTACCTGTTGCAAGGAATGGTCTGCCAAGGATCATGGGTACCTCTTTATCCTCCTCCATCTCCAAGACTATAAAGTCAACTGGAAAGATGAATTTATCTACTTTCACTAGGGCATTTTCCACAATCCCTCTTGGGTATTTGATGCTCCTATCAGCAAGTTGCAAGGTAACATGAGTTCCCTTGCACTCTCCAAGTCCCAATTTCCTAAAAATAGATAGAGGCATTAAATTTATACTTGCACCGGAGTCAATAAGAACTTTATCAAAATGAAAATTGCCTATGGTGCAAGGAACAGTAAAACTCCCCTGATCTCTTTGTTTTCTTGGCAAACTAGGTACATCATTCTGTAAGATCATTGAACATTCCCCTTAAGCATCACCGTTTTATTCCCTTCAATCTTCCTCTTTCTTTGTGAGTAAATCCTTCATGAACCTAGCATATGAAAGGGATCTGCTGAAGTGCTTCTGCAAAAGGAATGTTAATTTGCAATTTTTAAAGACTTCTAAAAATTTAGCAAATTGTGAATCCATTGTTGTTGCTTCCCGCCTTCCTGGAAAGGAATAGAGGAACCATATGCTTTCACTTTTGGTGAATTTTTCTTGATTCCTCTTCCTTTTGTTTCCCTTTATCTTTTCCAGGTTAACCTCCTCTTCCTCAAGTTTCTTATCAACCAATTCCTTACCACTTCTTAACATAATAGCATTTACACCCTTAGGATTTTGCTCAGTATTGCTAGGTAAAAACCCAGATGGTCTATTACTCAACTGTTGAGACATTTGACTAAGCTGATTTTCAAGATTCCTAATGGTGGCTTGTTGATTTTGCAACATTGTGTCAGTCTTTTGCATATAACTTATCATGAGTTCTTCCATTTTAGACTGACCTTGCCCGAGAAGAGTATTATGATTAGGATATGTTGATGGGGAGTATTATGATTAGGACCTTGCTTTTGAAATCCAGGAGGTTTAAGTACATTGTTATCATTTCTCCATGAGAAATTTGGATGATTACGCCACCCTGGATTGTAGTGTTTGAATAAGGTCTTGATTACCTCTTTGGAAATTGTTGACAAAATTTACTTGCTCTCCATGGGATGAGGAGGAAAAGTTTCCCGATGGGCACTTAAGAGTTGAGTGTGGTCCTGAGCATAACTCACAACAAGAAATTTGATTAACATTGAAAGAAGGTGTAGAGGTAAGTTTACTTACCTGGGCGGTAAGAGCAGAAATCTGAGCTGTTAAGGTGTCCATGTCATTGGCAGATGCCACTCTAGACTTACCTCTTTCATGTTGCCAATTATGTGCACTAGAGGCCATTTCATCTATCAAAGCACTAGCCTCATCATATGTCTTACTCATTAGTGCACCACCAGAAGCAGCATCTACCAAGATCTCAAGTGTCATCTAAACTGAGAAAGAAAATCTCAATAAGGAGATTATCTGGTAATCCATGATGGGGGCATTTTCTAATTGCCTCCTTGAACTTTCCCATGCTTCATAAAGTGATTCACCACTAAACTTACTGAAGTTTGTGATGTCATTTCTTAACCTAGCAGTTCTAGCTGGTGGAAAAAAATCTCCTTAAAAATTTAGATGAGAGATCTACCCAAGTGGTTACAGAGTCTTGTGGCAATGAATTGTACCAAGCCCTAGCTTTTTCTCAAAAGTGAAAACGGAAAAAGTTGTAGCCTAATTACATCATCAGATACATTATTCATTTTCACTGTATTACAATATTGAAGAAATACTGCAATATGCTCATCAGGACTCTCATTTGGATACCTCCAAATTGATTTGATTGAACCATTTGAACGAGTGCTGGTTTTAACTCGAAATAATTAGCCCTGAATTGTTGTCTTCTAATTGCAGGACCTGAAACAACAGGTATCGTGTATTCCCGAAGTGCTCTAACCAACACCTTAATCTAAATTTGTTGTTCTCATCTGCCATGTTCTCTTCTTCCTTTCTTCTCTGCTCTCTTCTAAGTTGTCGCAAAGTGCGTTCTAATCTCAAGATTAATTGGTAAAGTTCAGCACTTCTACTCCTGCGCATAAAAAGAACCTTAAAGAGAATGGAAAACATCACACAAAGATAAGAAAAATTAAATAACAAAAAATTGTGCCTAAATTACCAACAGAATTACGAAATCTAATATCTATTAGTTCCCCGCAACGGCGCCAAAAACTTGATACGCTCAGAACTATATAAAAATGGGAGCGTAAATTGCAGAAAGTGCACTGGTCGTATCAAGTAATAAAGTTGGTGAAAAGTAAGGTTGTCGATCCCTCGAGGAACCAATAATACTAGATCTATGGCAATTCATATCAATATCTAGGTGTTTAAAAAAGGGGGTTTTGAAATGTCTAATCTAAAAAATTTAACTTAAAGCAACAAGGAAAATTTTATGAAGAATCTATCAATTATGAACGAGGTAAATTAGAATTCACCCTAGATTTGTTAATCAAATTGCTACCATGTTAATCAACTTGTGTTATAAGTTTATTCAATGAGTTTAGAAAATCCTTTTTAGGGATGTTGACCTTAAATTAATTATTTCGGCTTCCGCGTCTCCAATAACCAAGGAATCAAAATTATGTTCATACACCTCCCGATGCTACAAACAACTAATGCCCTAAATCAATTAACCCTAATCCTTAGTGATAATTAACAAGAAACATTGCATTTTGCCCTCCATAGACTCTAATTAAACCAATTTTCGCAACTCCCGTATTGACAATCAATCTAATTAAGAATTCCTAACAAATCCTCATCAACTCCTGTATCAAAAGGATTTCTAACAATTAATGAAAGACCAATTATAATTGAAATCAAAGGAATTGCAATCATGAAAAATCCTAATAATTCCTAATCATATAACATGGCTACAATTATCCTTTTAACATTCTAGGGTTTCATCCAATTTCCCACAAGGATGATTTAGAACATTATAGTATGAATTGCATAAAAACAATTGAAATAAATAGGTGCAATGGAATTCATATTAAACAACAAGATTAAACTAATAAATGGCATAAAAGAAAATAAAGTAAATGGAACAATTGCTATAATCTTCAAGAGCTTCAATCTTCCAAAATGACTCCTTGAATTCTTCAATTGAAAGCAAACTTCAACAAAATGACATTCTTTCTTCAAACTAAACTTTGGAAAAATCTAAAGTACCTAAGGAAATTCTAATGAGGCTAGAACAAAGAAGAAGAAAAAGAAATTCTAAACAAAAGAAAGGATGGATTCTCAAACAAAAAGGGATGCTCCCAAGGTTCACACAAGGGGTCTATTTATAGATCCAAAGAGGAGGGGATGAGGTGGATCTGATGAGGATTGAGTCAGCAAATTAATTAAGATATGATTTTGGAGAGATTCTTGCAATGGATATCCGGGGAGTAATGAAGGCCGGCTCAAGGCCGGTTTAAAGGCCGACGGCTTTACTTCTTTTTGAGGCCGGTTTAATATAGGCCGGCTCAAGGCCGCGGCCTTCAGTGCAATCCTTCTCTCACTTCTTCAATTTTGTGAAAAACTCCTCCAATTAACTTGTAATTTACTTTGGGGGCCTCAAAACCTTTTATTTTTACAAAAAAACACCATTAAGATCATTTCTTTATATTTTCTTATAATATTTTAAATAAATTTAATAAAGTCCAAAAGAAAAAATAAGTATAATGTGATCTTATCAAACATCAACCAGATGAAGACATGGCTTGAAATCTAGCCGTGGGTGTAACCGTGCTACCACTGGACACGGGAAAGAAGACTTAAGATTATGCACAGACAAGGCACGGCTGAAATCTGGTCGTGTGTGTAACCGTGGTTCACACTGGGCGCGGTTGAAGACTTGAAGAAATGCACAGAGGATGGCACGGCTTAACCCACGGCCGTGTATGGGGCGTGCCAGGCAGACGTATCTTCACCTTCTCGAAACTACTTGAAAAAATGAAAGATATTTTCGTATCTTGCTACAAAAGATCACATCATCCATCAAATATATAAATAGACCAACCCTAGAGGGTTAGGACAACTTTTGATCTCGGAATCTTGGATCTTGAAGAAGGAAACGTGGAGGCAGAGCAACAACCGGGTTCATTATTTTTTCTATCTTTTATTTTCGTTTTATTGATGAACACGTGTAGCTAAGCTACTTTTCTAGCCAAAGTGTCATAGATTTTTTAATTCTCCACGAATTGTGAGGTCTAATTGACTTGTATTTATTCTATTTCTTTGTTTTCGGGTATTCATATATCTTCTGATCGTTTTGTCATTATTATCTTTTTGATTGGTATGAATAGAGCTCTTCTACTCAATTAGCAAGTTAAAAAAAATTGTCAACTAGCACGTCAAATCCGAATGTTTGATTGTTCTAGTCTATGATGCAATAACATTTTGGTTTAAAAGAAAATGATCGAATTCATTTATGGAGGTGTGTGATCAGTTTAAATAGGTTATTTTATAATCTACTGGCATGAATTGGTAGTCTCTCTAGATCTTAATGCATTGATAGATTAAATCCTAAGCGCTTGTCTAAGGTTTTTTTAATCAATAAGAAAAAAAATTCAAAGCGCTTGTCCGAGTTTATCGAGGAAGTAAGGAGAGATAGGTTTTAGAGCTTTTAATAACCAAACCAATTTATCTAGAACAAGAAAAAAGAACATTTGCACGATGATCAATTCCTAAATTAAACCATCTTGATTCCTTTGGCAAAGGCTTTTAACCAATATCTGATTTTCTTACCTTGTTTTTTTTATTTGATTCACAAAACAAAACCCCCCCATTTTCCTTTTTCTTATTGTTCTCTTTGAATAGAAATATTTTACCCAACCCCTGTGGATTCGCCCTACTCACCACTATATGTAAATCAATAATTCTAGGAGTAGGTTTTTATTTTGTTGATTCGACACCCATCAAATTTGGCGCCATTCCCGGGGGATTGGTGTCAAATTTATTTCTATTCTTTATGACTCTTCTTCTTAGATAGGTGAACTAACTTATAATCCGGAGATTGAGAAGACTCTAAAGGGGCTGCGACAAGAAGTCTAGATCATCCCCCAGACCGAACTTAGTATCGACTGTCGATTCATCCCTTGATTCTGGAAAAGAGGACGACATGGTAAATCTCGAGAGAACCTTAAGGGAGTGGCTGCACCGGATGTGAATCAACAACCACTTTGTATTCACTACCCCGAACTAGCCGTGGAATTTCGAATTGAAATCGGGGTTGATACATCTGCTACCTACATTTCATGGTCTTGAGAATGAAGATCCTCATAAGCATTTGAAAGAGTTCCATATAGGGGTTTTCAGTATGAGGCCACAAGGAAAAAACCGACGACAAAATCAAGCTACGGGGCTTTTTTCCCATTTTTCTTTAAGTACTAAAGCTAAAGTTTGGGTTGTTTTATTTGCCTCCAGGTTCTATCACTACTGGACAGATTTTGGTGAGACTCTTCGGGACAAATTCTTCCCCGCCTCCAGAGCCGCCGTATAAGAAGAAATTTTGTGGTATAAAAACAGAGGGACACCGAGACACTTTATGATATTGGGAGAGGTTCAAGCAATTGTGTGCAAGTTGCCCACAACATGGGATATCTAACAACCCCCTTATCCAATACTTCTACGAGGGCCTATTCCGATGGAGAGGAAGATAAAAGGGGCTGCAAGTGGGGGCGCCATAGTAAACAAAACCGCTGGTCAAGCTAGGAATTGATCTCCAAATTTTGGCTGCCAACTCGCAACAAATTTGGGTATAGGCATGATACTCTTCAAGAAGGTAAATGAGGTAAATGTGTCTAACCTTGAACATCAAATATTTCTAATCTTACCTCCCTTGTGCAGCAGCTAGCTCTTGGAAAAACCCAACAGGTGAAAGCTTTGGAATTTGTGCTGCTCCTAGTCATCCAACCGACATGTGTCCCACATTGCAAGATGAAAACCATGAACACGCCAATGCTGTAGGCGATTCCCAGGACAGCAACAAAAAGGGAAAAACAATCCCTATTCAAACACTTACAATCCCGGATGGAGGGATCTCCTAACTTTCGATAGGCAATAACCCTCAACATGTCCAACAATTTCAAAACCAAAGCCATCACACCACGTACCCCAAGCTCCTTCCACTTCAGGTTTGCCCCCTTTAGGATATTGTTAAGTCTCTAGCTGTGAATACCAAAAATTTCAGGAGGAAACAAAGGGAAAGCATTCAAAACTTAAAGCATCAGGTAAGCCAACTTACTTCAGCTATCAATGGTTAGAAACTCAAGGTAAGTTACCTTCCAAAATTACAAACCCGAAGCAAAGCGTTAATGCAATTACCTTGAAAGTGGAACAAATTGCAGGATCAAATAAGAAAGGAAATCCGTCTAAATCTTGAGGAAGAGACCAAGAAAGAGACTTCGACTCCGAGCCCCGCAGGGGGACCAGATTAGCAAGTCTCTAGATACCATCAAGGTCACATTGATACCACCTCCTTTCCCCTCCAGATTAGCGAAATCCAAGAAGGAAGCGGAAGAAAAAGAGATTCTGGAAACGTTTCGTAAAGTCGAGTAAATATTCCTTTCTTGATGCAATTAAGCAAATACCTCCTATGCTAATTCCCAAGGACTTGTGCACTAAAAAAGGAACTGAAAGGCAATAAAATTATGGATAAAATTTTCCCCTTTTCAAAAGAATTTCCCCCTAAATGAAGACCCGGTATTTTGCCTTCCTTTAAAATATATTTTGGAATCGCTAAACCTTGTGTCAGGGGCTTCTATCAAAGTCACCTTTACTTTTAAACTTTAAATTTGGCCTTTAAAGGAAAAGGGTATTTTTTTCAACTTGCGATTCCAATGTTTACCTGAGGGGTTCAAGGGTGTTTTATTCAAAAAAAGGGTTTGGGTTTTTCCTCGATTTTTTTGGCTTACAGGGCATAGTGATTCCATACCCTCACTGATATTTTAGGGGGGACCTTCCTTAAACTTTTAAAATGAAAATCGATTAAATGAGGCACCCTCACATGGAGTTTGATGGAATATTTAAAATTTTATATTTATGATATGAAAACCCAACGATATCTCTCCTGTTTTTTTTTGCGGTTTTTAACCCACCCTGTTTTTTTTGGGTATTATTAACCCATCACCTCGCACCAAAGGGGAAACTAAACCTTATCCAATATTTCCAAACCTACCAAAGACGTTAAAAAAAGGGGGTTCAGGAGGCAACCCATGTAAAAAAAAAAAAATTTTTTGCATTTTTGGTTTTTTTTATTTTTGTTTTTTTTTTATTTTATTTGTTTGTTTTTAGTTTTTTTGAATTTTTTGGTGGGCTGCACAAGGGGCATACTTTGAAACCTTTCCGAGTTTAAAGGGGAGCACCCCAAAACTGGGGTCCAATTTTCCTTTTTCTTACCTAAGTCCTTTATGTTGTTAATTTTTCCCTTAAATTTGGCAAAATTAAACAGGGGCACTGTTAAAGCAAGTGGGGGGAGGGGATAAAAAATTTAAGGAAAGAGAATTATCCATATTTTTAATGTTTTCCTTAAAAAATTTTAACCAAATTTTTTTCAAAATTTTCAGAAAACAAATTGTACTAAATTTTTTAATAACACTACAAAAAAATGAAATTTACTTGTTCAAATTTTTACCCCCCCTGTGATTTAAATACATGGGGTTTAAAAAAATGGGAAACTTTAAGAAAAAATTTCTTTTATTTAATTTTAAATTGGGAATCTAAGAGTAAGTCATCCCAATGAAAAAAAAAAAGTTTACTTCTAGGTATATTCTACTATATACTCTTTGAAGGGTTTTAAAGCAACAAACCCGGGAAAAAAAAAAACAACAAAGCCCTTACCCAAATTCAACTAATTGATTTAAAAGTTTAAATTGAATGTTAGATGAGGAAATCCTAGGGTATTTAAAACCCGTCACTTGAGTAGACTCGGGGTTTGCCGACTCAATGAACTCACAAAAAAAAAGGCAAAAAGGCGAAATTCATGAAAAAAACGGGCAAAAAACCCTCAAAAAAATCTTTTAAAAAATCAAAAAACATGAAGTAAAAATTCATTGAATAAAACAAAAAATTTTAAAAAAGGGGGGGGAACTAGCAAAACTTATACAAGCTTTTTTTTTAGTTGCAAGGATTAATTTTGCTAATATCCAATAAGTTTAAAAGGGGTTTTTCCCATGGTTAATATTTACTTTCAAAAAAATTTTTTTTTAAACATAGGATTAAAGTTTTTTTTGTTTGATTCTATTAATTTGTCCAAATAATTTACACAGAAACCAATTGGGTTTAAGTGAACAATTTTAAAAAAAGTCAGAATTACAAATGAAAATCTTGGAAGATGAAAAAAAGCTTTAAATTTATAAATTTTCAAATTTTTTTATGCAAAATTGGGACAACAAGATTTAGTGGGGGGAATTTTAAAGCCATTTTATACCAACTTTTTATAAAAATTTGTTAAATTATTATTTATTTTTTAGAAACATAAGGAAAGGGACTTTTAAATTTTTTTTTACGTGAAAATAGGTTAAAAGGGGTCAAAGGGGGGCAAATTTTAAATTTTTTTGAGAATCACTACAACTTGGGCAAGACAAGAAAAACACCCCCCGGGAAGCACTTTTTGGCACGGCCAAGGATCTTGTACAAAAGATCACATGTTTCCTCTAAAAGTATAATGAGCCAACCCTAGAGGTTAGGACACTTTTGATCTCGGGGAACTTGGATCTTGAAGAAGGGAAAAGGGAGGAGAGCAAGCAACCGGTTTTATTATTTTCTATCTTTATTTTTTGTTTTATTATGAAAACCCCTGTACTAAGCTACTTTTCTGCCAAAGTTCAAGATGTTTAATTTTCCACAATTGTGAGGGGCTAATTGACTTGTATTTATCACTTTGCTTTTCGGGGATTCATATACTTCTTATCGTTTGTCTTATTATCTTTGTTGATTGGGAGAAAAAGCTCTTCTACTCAATTAGCAAGTATATATTTTCACTACATGTCAAAACCTTTAAATTTTTTATTGTTCAGTCTTATGATGCAATAACATGTTGGTTATAAAAAGATGTCGAATCATGTTATTGGGGGTGTGTATCATTTTTTAAAAAGGTTTTCTTATAAAATTTCGGCATAATTGGATCCCTAGATCTTAATGCTTTGATAATTAAACCTAAGCGCTTTTTAAGGTTTTTTTTAAACAATAAGAAAAAATTCAAACGCTTGTCCGGGTTACGAGGGGAAGGGGAGATAGTTTTAAGCTTGTTAATAACCATAACCAATTTACTAGAACAAGAAAAAACATTTGCATCGATGACAATTCCTAGAATTTAAACCCATTTTATTCCTTTGCTAGGGTTTTACCATATCTGATTTTCTTACCTGTTTTATTTTATTTTTATTCAAAAACAAACCCCCCCCCCCCCCCCCCCCCCCCCCCCTTTTTTCCTTTTTTTTTTTTTGTTTTTCTTTGAATAAAATATCTTTACCAATCCCTGTGATTCGACCCTACTCACCACTTTTTCAAATCATAAATTGTCCCCAGGATAGGGTTTTATTTTTGTTGGATTCGACACCCATCAAAAGGGTTTTTTGAGCTTTTTAATAACCATAACCAGTTTATCAGGAATAAAATAAAAACATTTTCATCGATGATCAATTCCTTGAAATTTAAAATATCTTGATTCCTTTGGGACTTTTTCAATAAACATTCTATACTTGCTTTTACTTTATTTGTTATCAACCCCCCCCCCCCCCCCCCCCCCCCCCCCCCGTTTTCTTTCTCTTTTTGCCCTTTGAATAGAAATATCTTTAAAACCCAAACCCCGGGATTTTACCCACCCCCAAAATAAAATCATATAATTTTTTAGGAGTAGGTTTTATTTTTGTTGGGTTCGACCCCTCAAATTTTGGCCCATTTTCCTGGATTGGTGTCAAAATTTTTTTCTATTCTTGATGCCCTTTTTTCTTTAACAGGTAA
>JBBMOL010000038.1:5670577-5693988 GCA_037954665.1 Laguncularia racemosa | reverse complement strand
TTACTAATCAAACTTAATGTAATCTGCAAATTGTACTCCACCAATTCAGAATTACACAATGGAATTCAAAGACAACAAACAACACAACTCTTCATGCCACAAGCTATTTCACGGCAAGAATTGGTAAGTTTTGCAAGTTCAAAAAAATTGCTGAAGTAAACTTCACTTTGTACTTATGCTCTTCCACGTAAATTAGTGACCACAAAGTGATATAATAACCTTCCCAAACCAACTCCAACAATCAGAAAATCAAATCCCAATCTAAGGTAATTTCGCAATCTCAAACAACAACAACAACAACACAATTGCTGTATTCACTTGATCAACCCTAATTGATGATCACTTCCACGAAATTAAATACAACCAATTCCCTTCTCTCAAAAAGAGCTCTGATACCAAAAAGATGATGTGCCTAAACACACTTAAAAGCACATCCAAAAGACTTAAGAAAAACTATCTCAAGTCAAGGCAAAATCGGATCCACAAAGGGCACTTTTCAAATGAACCCTAATGATGAAATGATGAAATCCAAACATCCAATGATATAATTAGAATACCACAATGAAAATACCTTCTAACAACACTCTAATTTCATGTAATCCACACAAATAAAACCTCAATTTGACAAAAGAAAAACCGTGACAAAATAATCCCTTTTCAAATAGTGAAGAACACACTTCCAAGGGAAATCTTCAATGATGAACCGGATATAATTGATAAATACTTCAAATAAGTACAAGGATTCATGAACAGTAAGAGGTATATCTGACCAAGAAATATCTCAATTCAACCCTAGATATGACACACTAGAGAAGAAAAGAAATCACAACAAAATGAAATTGATATAGCTCATAATTTCAAGATGTTGCACTCGCTACAATTTCAACTCTTGGGATTGAAATTGATAAGAGTTTGGAACCAAAGTATGAACCCTAATTCTCACATGAAAGGAGGTGTATAATCTGAAAAATGATAAGCCTCTCAAACCCTCTCTTAAGCAAGTATTTATACTTGCTGCTCCTAGGGTTAAAAAATGCTCAAAATTACAAGTTTGCCACTTTTAAGGTGGCTAACCCTAAATGAAAGTTATAAAGAAATAAAAGTGTCCCAAAACAAAAATAGTTCATAAAAGAGTAAATATATAAAGAAATGGTCCTTCATGATGCCGATCTTCAAGAAGCTTTTGAATCAGGTTCCGTTGACAACCCTGATTCACTCAGTAATAAGGGTGTTTTTGCATCCTGTAAGACTGACAAATGAACCTGCTGAAATGCATCAAAATTATAGTGCAAAGATGTATAAAGTGAGTTAGACTTCTCAAGGTTAGGTTTTTCTAGCAAAACCCTCATAACTAGATTCTAGAGACCCTTAGCTCGGGCCTTGATGATAGGTCCTGGAAAAGTCTGATTCCTATCAGTTTACTTTTTCTAAAAGGCACAAAAATCTTAATTAAGCCTTAGTGATATCTAAATTTGGGCTTAAAAAATATAATAGGCTTAAGTAAATAAGCACTGGGTAATATGGGCTAATTTAGCTAAAAAGCTAATCGGGTCTTCTTAACCCTATGGACTTGTAATTAGTATAAATGTTTAATAGTATAAACATAACTTGAGAATAATATCTAAATAATTAGAATAATTATACAACTTATGTTTTCTCTTTTAATTCTTGAAATTGGCTCATCTTATTCAAATGGAAATTTAGACTTTAACTTGAGAACCCTTGACCTTCCTAGGTATGTAGTAATATATGTATTGCTTGCTAGATTAGTTACTCAAACCAAACTAATAATCAAATGTGGTTAAGTATCTAGGTGTTTCTTATACATGGTCAACTCGACTTAAAAAGTGATGCATTATGATCACTCGTGAAATGTATATGTGAAACCGCTAGCAAGTATACTAGGTCGCAATCAAGTAATATATGATGAGTAGAGTATCGTTCCCTCAAGGACTAAAAAGATTACCAAACCTATAATAACTTATACTGATATTTAGGTAATTCAAACATGAATCTTTTATATATTTAACTAAAGAGATTAAATTAAGTTCTATGCTAACGAGAATTATAAGATTCTTATAAATACTTCCAATTGAACAGTAGGAATTTAGAATTCACCCTAGTCATGCTAATCAAACTACCGTTAAGTTATTGAAATCAACTTATATGTGGTTATTCACGTGAGTTCAACATTTTAAACCTCAAATCAATTAGTCCACTTTCGTATCTCTAATTAACAGAGGATTTTAATATACTCTTATACATTTTTCAATGCTATGATCGCCTTATGCCTTAATACAATTATCCCTAATCTCTCAGTGAATAATTAATTAAAACATAGCTTTAATCTCTAGATGAACCCTAATTAAACCAATTAACACTGCTTTCGCATTGACTCATTAGTCTAATTAAGAATTCCTAACAAATCCTATCTCCACTTTCGTATTGATTGGATTTCTAACAATCTAATCTTATCACAATTAAATTGAAATTATAGGAATTCACAACATGAATACTCCACATATATGTCAATCTCATAACCAAACTACACTGATCATTTTAGCAAGCTAGGGCTTCATCCACTATTCCCACAAATGAAATTAGCCAGCCATACAATAGATAACAACAAGACAAAATTCAACAAAAAATGTTAAAGAATTCATTAAAGACGAAAAAACCAATTCACAGAAATGAAAAATATGATTAGGATAAGAAGTCACCAATATGTAGCAAATCTGGAAATAAGATCCTAAAACAACTCTTCAGAGATTTCTGACTTGATCTCAACTGATGGAAGTACAATTGAATTCAATCTTCAATTCCCTTGTAAAAAGCTAAAGTTTCTCAAAACAAAGTTCTCAAATTTGCTAAATTATTCAAAGTCTCCTCTCCTCCCCCCGGTCGTTTTCTCTCTTTTTTTCTCACCCCTCCTTTTATGCTCCCAGAAATGTACAAATTGCACAAGAATATGAAAAGTCGGCAGTCCGCCACATGAGGCGCGGCTGTGTGTAATGTGGTTGTTATTGCCACCACATAAACCACAGCCGTAGGATAACTCCATAAGCTTCTCGGCATTTTCTTCTTTCCTTAAGTCGGCAGTCCACCACATGAGGCATGGCCATGTGTAATGTGGTTGTTACTACCACCACATAAACCACGGCCGTGGGATAACTCCATAAGCTTCTCGGCATTTTCTTCTTTCCTTCTTCTTTTAGGCACGGCCGTGTCTTATCCCTTGCTTGTGATTTCTTCATGTTTTGTATCATGTACATCTTCAAGTCCATTAATCCCTAAGATGTTAACATAAATGCAATTTAAGTATCTTTTATTGGAAATTTCTAATAATTGACAATAATATATATACCAATCACAAGATACAACATGATAAAATATGCCTTTATCAACTCCCCCATACTTGAACTTCTGCTTGTCCTCAAGCAATTAATAATCTGTTAAATGAAAATATAAAATTTTCTTTCCTCATAATTGATTTGAAAAGATGGTGCCTACCACTTTAACTAAACTGACAACATGTAATTGGTATACTTAGAAAAAATTGAGTAGTTAATCTGGAAAGACTAACTTTTATTCCTAATGTTTAACCACTGAATTCTTATTTCAAAAGATAAATTCTCAGTCCAATAAAGCAAAACACTCATTTAAACTTCAAAAGCAACTAGTAAGTATAAAATCTCTTTAATTACTTATCTGAAAAAAGATAACACAAAGTTAAAGCATATGGTATCCACTCTTCCCCTAGATTTTTTCCTTTTTATAATAGTCTTATTTCATTCTTTATTCTATTTTTTTTTTCATTTGCTTAGATTGACAGTGGAGTCTGACTTCACTCTTCTGCGGGACTAAAGCCTGCCCATATCAACTGGCTTTTATTAATATATTAAAATTTTGCCTTTTCGTCCTTCACGTTATTGTGAGTTCATTGAGTCGGCACATCCCGGGCTCATCACCCAAGTGACCAGGTTTTAAAGGGACCCTTACAAACTCTTCCTCACGCTAACATTTAAGTTAGGATACTCTTAACTCACTTACCTGAGTCATTGGAGTAAAGGCTCTAAATATTTTATTTTATTTTATTAATTTTTTTATATTAGTTGGGACTATTTTTATAAGGAATCACCAAGTAAAAAGTTTCCTCTACCTCTTTTTCTAAGAGTTAAAATATTCTCAAAGCTCTTCAAAAGACAAAATACAAGCTTAATTCACTTAGAAGTAAACTTGCTTGTTTTGCACTAAAGGACTCGACCTACTTCCGAACTTTAAATTCAAGAGTTTAAAAAAAAGGTTAAATTTTTCCTTAAAGATTCCACTACTAAATTTGAACTAAGTAAACCAATTACAATAGCAAATGAGTAAGGCACCAAATCAAATCAATTAGATAAAAGAAAATTTATACCACATTTCCAGATCATATTAGATTTTTCCAATACAACAGTTCAAGATAATGGTGAAGGATAATTATCCAAAATATTCATTCCACACAAATTAACATCAACAGACATCAAAATTATCATAAATAATGGCCTATTTTATTTTTCCTTCCCTCACACTTAATTTAGACAATGTCCCTATTGTCTTTCCTAATTGCAAAAGAAAATTGATTAAACCATAAAAGTACTTTGGGAATAACGAAACTTCCCTAAGATGAAAGTATAGCAAAGTCTCTAGAATATTTCATCATGAAAGTGCCATTGCTTTTCCATATGAACTGCACATTTTTCCTTTAGTTCTTGAAGTTAGAACAAAGAAACACAAAGAGGCAAAATAGATCAAGAATATTCAGTCTAACATCACCTAAAATAAAATGAAAGTGCTATTGATTTTTTTTTTTTTTTACTCGCGTGGGCTAGACATAACCTACGGCTATGCGTTATCTGCATAACCCTTGCCATGGTAATTTTTTTTTTCACACACGGCCGTGGTGTAAGGGGTGAGTCAATTCGTAATTTTCACATTACCGTGGCACGACCGTATGACATGTGGTGGATTTAGGGCCACCACACAAACTACGACCATATCTCATCCCCCTAAAATCCTCAGCCGATTTTTTTTTTGAAAAATAAAATTAATTTACAAAAATCTTTAATCATGGGCTGCCTCCCATGAAGCACTTAGTTTAAAGTCTTTAGCCCAACTTTCCTCCTTCTTTTCACTTAGGCTGTGCAAGATCCACAGTGGTGGCATCTTTATCAAAGTTTTCCCTTTCATGATAATGTTTAAGAAGTTGACCATTTACTTTAAAGTTTGGTTATCTTCTGATCACAATTCTACTGTACCATAAGGAAAAACTTGTGAAATAACAAAAGGTCCAGACCATCTCGATCTTAACTTACCTGGGAACAATTTTAATCGAGAGTAATATAATAAAACTTTATGACCTAGCAAAAACTCTCGTTTTAAAATGTTCTGATCATGCCATCTCTTAGCTCTCTCCTTATAGATCTTTGCATTCTCATATGCTTCTTCTCTTAATTCTGCCAATTTATTCAACTGGAGTAATCTCTTTTCACCTGCAGCTTGCAAATCAAAGTTAATGAACTTTATGGCCCAGTATGCTTTGTGCTCAAGCTCCATTGGTAGGTGACATGACTTACCAAACACAATCTTGTATGGGGACATTCTTATGGGAGTTTTAAACGCAGTTCTATAAGCCCATAATGCATCATTAAGTTTTAATGACCAATCTTTTCTCGATGCATTAACAGTTTTTTCCAAAATACGTTTAATTTCCCTATTAGATACCTTGGCTTGACTTGAAGTTTAAGGATGATAAGGAGTAGCAATTTTATGAGTAACCCCATATTTTGATAATAATTTTTCAAATTTCTTGTTACAAAAATGCGACCCCCCATCACTTATGATAGCTTGAGGTACTCCAAATCTTGAAAAAATGTTTCTTTTCAAAAATCTAACTACAACTCTAGCGTCGTTAGTTTGCAAAGCAACCGCTTTTACCCATTTCGAAACATAGTCGATAGCCAAGAGAATGTATTTGTTTGAATAAGAAGAGGGAAATGGACCCATAAAATCTATCCCCCAAACATCAAAAAGTTCTATTACAAGAATACCGTTCTACGGTAATTCATGTCTCCTAAAAATGTTACCTGTCTTTTGGCATTGAGCACAAGACATGATATAGTTCCTGCAATCCCGAAACAAACTAGGCCAATAAAATCCACAAGATAAAACTTTAGCTGCGGTTCTCTTTACACCAAAATGACCTCCTACCTCTTTTGAATGACAATGCTGAATGATGCTAATTTGTTCAATTTCTAGCACACATCGTTTAATTATTTGATCAGCACAATTTTTAAACAAATATGGTTCATCCCAAAAGTAAAATTTTACATCATGTAAAAACTTCTTTTTCTGTTGGTATGAAATACCATAAGGTATGATTTTGCTAACCAAATAATTAACGATGTCAGCATACCAAGGTAGTCCTTGGATTTCAACTCCATACAATTGTTCATCTGGGAAATTTTCATTGATAGGTGGATTCGAACACTCAGATTCCAACCTTGACAAATGATCAGCTAAAACATTCTCTATTCCCTTTTTGTCTTTGATTTCAAGATTAAATTCTTATAGCAGTAAAATCCAACAAATTAACCTTGGCTTAACATCAGTTTTAGCAAACAAATACTTAAGCGTAGCATGGTCTGTATATACTATGATCTTAAAACCTATTAGATAGGACCGGAACTTATCACATATCTTTTTCAGTAGTAGCATAGTTCCTTTGAGCCTCATTCAAGGTTCTACTAGCATAATATATGACATGAAACAACTTACCTCTCCTTTACCTAAGTACTGCTCCTATTGCATGGTCACTGGCATCACACATCAATTCAAATGGAAGCTCCCAATCAGGTGTAATAATTACTGGTGCAGTTGTGAGCTTCTCCTTCAACAAATTGAATGCCTGCAAACATTTGTCATCAAAATTAAAAGTAGTATCTTTTTCAAGTAAATTACAAAGAGGTTTAGAGATTTTAGAGAAGTCCCTGATAAATCTTCTGTAAAAACCAGCATGTCCTAGGAAACTTCTGACTCCTTTCAATGAAGTAGGTGGTGGCAACTTTTCAATGATCTCCACTTTTGCTCGATCGACCTCAATCCCTCTTTCTGATATCTTATGACCCAAGATTATTCCCTCTCTTACTATAAAATGGCATTTCTCCCAGTTAAGAATCAGATTGGTCTCTTTACATCTTTTAAGCACATAGCCTAAATTTATCAGACATGCATCAAATGACTTCCCAACAACTGAAACATCATCCATAAAAACCTCAATGAAGTTCTCTAACATGTCAGAAAAAATAGACATCATACACCTCTGAAAAGTAGTAGGTGCGTTACATAGACCAAAGGGCATCCTTCTATAGGCAAAGGTGCCATAAGGATATGTAAATGTGGTTTTTTCTTGGTCCTCAGGTGCTATATGGATCTAATTATACCCAGAATAACCATCTAAGAAGCAATAGTACCCATGCCTTGCTAGTTTTTCTAACATCTGATCAATAAATGGGAGGGGAAAATGATCTTTACGGGTGGCGTCATTCACTTTTCTATAGTCTATACACACTCCCCACCCAGTCACAGTACGAGTAGGGATTAACTCATTGGAATCATTCTTTACTACAATCATACCACATTTTTTTGGCACTACTTGAACTGGACTAACCCATTTACTATCAGAGATAGGATAGATAATACCTACATCCAACAACTTGAGTACTTCTTTTTTCACTACCTCTTTAAGAGTTAGGTTTAGTCGTCTCTGTGGTTGAACTATAGGTTTACATTCAACCTCCAAGAATATGCGATGAGTGCAAATTAGAGGGCTAATTCCCTTGATATTTGCAATTGTCCATCCTATTGCCTCCTTATGCTCTCTCAGCACTTCTAAAAGTTGTTGCTCCTGATCACCTGTCCAGAAAGAAGAAATAATTATTGGCAAAGTATTATCCATTCCCAAATAAGCATATTTCAAATGACTAGGTAAAGGTTTAAGTTCTAGCACCAGAGGTTGTGTCAAAGATGGCACTGGTTTTATTTCACTTGTGCCCAACTCCTCATAATATCGAACCTTGATTTCTATCGCCTCCTCCATACATTCATCCATAGGCTTTTCATCATCACTCCAATCATCCACATCTCTAAGAACAGATTCTAATGTAACCAAGCCTGCTTTCTCTTCCCTAGATTCACTAGTAAGCTCATCAATGTTATCAATAGTGTAACGGGACTTATATTCATAAATTGTTTCATAGCATCATACACATTAAAAGTTATTTGTTCATCCATAACTCTTAAAGTGAGCTTACCTTGTTCCACATCTATTAAAGCTTTACCTGTAGCAAGGAATGGTCTACCAAGAATCATGGGCACCTCTCTATCCTCTTCCATCTCCAGGACAATGAAATCAACTGGAAAGTAGAACTTGTGATGAGATACATGACAAGATCCAAGTCGGAAGAAGAAATGTGGATCCTCTTGAAGTGCCGCCTGGACCGATCACAAGAAATCAAGCAAAACGAGTTAAGGAAGCACTTAACAGGTTGATAAAGGTTGTCCATGAAGCCGGAAAGGATTGGAGCAATCATGAAGTTAGAACGGATTGGAGCAACCATGGGAAGACCCTTGCTTTTATACAAGTCACACTGGACACGAGTTGAAGAGGGCGTGTATTTTCAAGGCACGACCGTGTAGGAATTCCAAGATTGCACAAAATCATACACGGTTAGACACATGGCTAAAAGGCATGGCCGTGTATGGAGTCAAGGAAATCCACAGAAAGATACACGACCAGAAGTACACGGGCATGCATGTTGCTAGGAATGTGTACAGAAAAGTACACGGCCGTCACGGCCGTATATCCCTTGCCGGCCAGCTTGTTCTATTTCGTGTTTTTACGCAACTTATCTAAACTACGTCATTTTGGACTTGTTTTTCACAAATTGTAACCCTAGTATAAAAGCTCCTAGGGTTTAGAACAACTAAGAATTTACATCTTTGAACATTAAACACTTTTGAGAGGCACCTCTCTTGGTTCTTCAAGAACTAAATCGAACTTATCGGATTGATTTTTGTGGCATTCATCCCCGACTTATCAATCGGTCTTTCATCCTAATTGTGGCGTCTTCACTTTATACCAAGGTTCTTGTCTCGCTTATAGACAACGGGTCGTGTTTTCCACTTTAGGTGTTTAGGCATCTTAGGAAACAAATTTCCGAACGTATTGGTATTGGGTTTCGTCACGGGCTGGTGTAGTTCGTATCAGCTTGGTATCAGAGCTTAGGTTTGTCAAAACATCAAGTTCGATTGAGGAAGGTAATATCAAAAACCCTAACTCTAATCATTCATATCAATCATCATTTTCAATTTCGTAGTATTGATTGTCTTTTGATAGTGCAATATCGCCTAGGTGATTGTTAAAAAAAAAAAAAAGAGTAAAAATCACGACAAAAAAAAAAAAGAAAAGAAAAACGTGATCAAGAGCAACAACCAAAAAAAAAAAATCGGATAGAAAAATAGAGGAAAATTTGTGAACCCTAGAGTTGTTTTGAATTCTACGGAAGGAAATTGGTGTAGTTCGGGTTAGTTCCAAGAGAATTGAGAAGAGGAAATTGGCGAGTTGATGTCATCATTATTTGTGAGCATACACGAGTGACTGTGTGATATCATCATTTAATCGAAACACGTAAGGGAGTGTATCGTGAGGTTTAATTATATATATATTTGTGTTAGTACTAATCTTTTCTGCAAGGACTATGTCGAGGCAACATTCTCCTTAAGGTGAGAGGGGAAGGTTTGATGCTAGGTTAGTAATTGAGGCGATGAGGGGGGAAATGGAGAGGATGTTGCAAGAGGGAATGGAACAAATTCATGAGATGGTAGAGCAAAAACTAGAGCAATCCACAAATGTATTCCAAGGGCGTAAGAGGGAGAGTCATTCTAGGAGAGTACCGAGTAATGGAGATAAAATGTCGGATGATGATTTTTATGAGCCTTCTGTTGGGAGTTATAGAGGTTATAGTGGTCGGAACAGAGTGACTAGAGATTGGGAAGATAGAGGAGATAGGAAAAGAGAGAATATATTTCATACTAGATGTTGTCCAGGAGATCACATTTGTAATTTGATTATTGATGGGGGAAGTTTCACCAATGTAGTGAGCAATTTTATTGTTGAGAGGCTGAGGCTCAAAACTATTAGACACCTTAGTCCATATAAATTGCAGTGGTTGAATGATAGTGGTGAGACTAAGGTGAGTAAGCAAGCCTTGATTGGGTTTTGCATTGGTAGATATGAGGATGAGGTGTTATGCGATGTAGTGTCAATGCAAGCATGTCATGTGTTGTTGGGGAGGCCATGGCAATTTGATAGGAAGGTTGTTCATGATGGCTTTTCTAACAAGTATATGCTTGTTCACCAAGGGAAAAGTTTTAACCTTAAACCTTTAACACCTAAACAAGTGTATGAGGATTAGTTGCAGCTACAACAATCGTTTGCAAAACATAAGGTGAGTGAAAAGCAGAGGGAGAGTGAGAGAGCAAAAGACGATGAGAAAGAAAAGGAATATAAAAGTCAAGATCAAAAGGAAAAAGAGAGGAAGGCTGGAAAGAGTGTGAGAGGCCAAGTTGAAGGGGGATCAACTTTAGTGGTGAGTGAAAAGGAGAGGGCAGCCTTGCAAAAGGAGAGTTGTGTGGCAAGAGCGAATGTAGTGAGGAGAGCGTTAGTGATGAAGCAACCTATGTTGTTTCTGATTTTTAAGGAAACATATTTGACTACTAACGACTTATCTAACTCTTTGCCTAGTGTGGTTGTGTCTCTTGTGCAAGACTTTGAAAATGTTTTTCCGAAGGAACTCCAAAGGCAGGTCGATGAATTAATGGAGAAGGGATACACGAGAGAAGGTATGAGTCCATGTGCAGTGCCTGTGATTTTGGTGCTTAAGAAGGATGGAACATGGAGGATGTGTGTTGACTGTCGCGCCATCAACAACATCACGGTAAGGTATCGTCATCCCATTCATCATTTAGATGACTTCTTAGATTGGTTATATGAGTATAGTGTCATTCCTCATGAGCCTTGGATAGACATGTCCATAGATTTTGTGTTAGGATTATCTAGGCCAAGGCATGATCGAGATTCTATTTTTGTGGTTGTGGATAGGTTTTCTAAAATGGTTCATTTCATTCCTTATCATAAAACTGATGATGCTATACACACTGTTGATTTGTTCTTTAGAAAGGTAGTACGTCCGCATGGTATACCTAGGAGCATTGCTAGTGATCGAGATGTGAAATTTTTTAGTCATTTTTGGAGAGTATTGTGGGAAACTTTTGGAACTAAACGGAAGTTTTCGACTATCTGTCACCTACAAACTGATGGGCAAACTGAGGTGGTTAATAGTACTTTAATTCAATTGTTGAGAGCAATCATAGAGAAGAACATTAGGACTTGGAAGGATTGCCTACCATTTGTGGAGTTTGCATGTAATAGGGCTTTACATAGCACTACGCATTGTTCACCATTTGAGATTGTGTTTGGTTTTAACCCACTGGATCCTATTTATTTATTGCCATTGCCACTTAACAAGTTTGTGAGTTTTGAAGCTGATTCAAAGGTAGATTTCATGAGAAAGCTACATGCACAGGTAAAGAGTAGGATTGAAAAACAAAATGCTAGGGTCGCTTCAAGGGTGAACAAGGGCAGGAGACCTATGATTTTTTAGCCTGGAGATTGGGTTTGGGTGCATTTTTGCAAGGAGAGGTTTCCATTGCAGAGGAGATCTAAGTTGAACCCTAGGGCAGACGGTCCATTTCCGATGCTTGAGAAAATCAATGATAATGCATATAAGAAAGATTTCCCAGGTGAGTATCCAATAAGTGTCACGTTTAATGTTATTGATCTAAGTCCATTTGATGCAGGCATTGATTTAAGTAAAAATCCTTTTCAAGAGGAGGGGAATGATGAGATCCATGACAAGATCCAAGCCAAAAGAAGAAATGTGGATCCTCTTGAAGTGCCGCCTGGACCAATCACAAGAAATCAAGCAAAACGAGTCAAGGAAGCACTTAACGGGTTGATAAAGGTTGTCCATGAAGCCGAAAAGGATTGGAGCAATCATGAAGTTAGAATGGATTGGAACAACCGTGGGAAGACCCTTGCTTTTATACAAGTCACACTGGATACGGGTTGAAGAGGGCGTGTATTTTCAAGGCACGGTCGTGTAGGAATTCCAAGATTGCACAGAATCATACACGGCTAGACACACGGCTAAAAGGCACAGTCGTGTATGGAGCCAAGCAAATCCACAGAAAGATACACGGCCAGAAGTACACGGGCATGTATGTTGCCAGGAATGTGCATAGAAAAGTACATGGCTAAAGTACACGGCCATGTACATGGCCGTGTATCTCCTGCCAGCCAGCTTATTCTGTTTCGTGTTTTTATGCAACTTATCTAAAATACGTTGTTTTAGACTTTTTTTTCACGAATTGTAACCCTAGTATAAAAGCTCCTAGGGTTTAGAATAACTAAGAATTTACATCTTTGAACATTAAACACTTCTGAGAGGCACCTCTCTTGGTTCTTCAAGAACTAAATCGAACTTATTGGATCAATTTCCGTGGCATTCATCCCCGATTTATCAATCAGTCTTTCATCCCGATTGTGGCGTCTTCACTTTATACCAAGGTTCTTGTCTCGCTTATAGACAACGGGTCGCAGTTTCCACTTTAGGTGTTTAGGTGTCTTAGGCAACGAATTTCCGAATGTATTGGTATTGGGTTTCGTCACGGGTTGGCGTGGTTCATATCAACTTGTTTACTTTCACTAAAACATTCTCTACAATACCTTTGGGATATTTAATGCTCCTGTCAACTAATTGCAAAGTGACACGGGTCTCCTTGCATTCTCCCAATGCAAGTTCCTTGAAAATAGAGAGAGGCATTAAGTTAATACTTGCACCTGAATCAATAAGAACTTTATCAAAATAAAAATTTCCAATTGTGCAAGGAACAGTTAACTCCCCTGATCTCTTTGTTTCTTTGGCAAAGTTGAAATGTCCTTCTAAAGAATCATAAAACATTCTCTTGTAAGCATTACCGGTTCATTGCCATCAATTTTTCTCTTTTTTGTAAGAAGCTCTTTCATGAATTTCGCATATGAAGGCATCTGCTGGAGTGCCTCTACAAAAGGAATGTTTATTTGGAGCTTCTTAAACACCTCCAAGAATTTAGCGAATTGGGAATCTAACTGTTGTTGCTTTAATCGCCTTAGGAAAGGTACGGGAGGAATATAGGGTTTTACCTCTGGTGTTTGCTGTTTTGGTTCCTCCACCTTTTTCTTCCCTTTGTCTTTCTCTGAACTCTCCTCTTTCTCTTGAGCATGTGTGTCAACGTTTTCCAATTCCTTACCACTCCTCAACACAATTGCATTGACACCTTTTGGATTCTCCTCAGTTTTGCTAGGCAAAGACCTAGATGGTCTATTGCTTAGCTGTTGAGAGATTTGGCCAATTTGGTTCTCTAAGTTTCTAATGGTGGCTTGCTGATTCTGTAGCATAGTGTCAGTCTTTTGCACATAACTCAGCATGAGCTCTTCTATTCTTGACTGACTTTGCTGAGGAGGAGGAATCTAAGTAGGGACTTGTTTTTGAAATCCAGGTGGTAGGTTCTGTACGTTGTTCTCATTCCTCCATGAGATGTTTGGATGATTTCGCCAGCCTAGATTGTAAGTGTTGAAATAAAGCCCTTGATTAGCCCTTTGAAAATTGTTGGCATAGTTAACTTGCTCTCTATTGGATAATGCTAGAAATTTTCCCAATAGACATTCCAAAGAGGGGTGTGGTCCTAAACACAAGTCATAACTAGCAAGCAAGTTAGCATTAACTAATTGAGAAGAAGAAAGTTTACTTACCTGAGTAGTGAGAGCTACCAACTAAGCTGAAATAGAATCAATATCACTAACTGATGCAGCTCTTGATTTCCCTCTCTCATGTTGCCAATTATGTGCACTGGATGCCATTTCTTCAATTAAAGCACTAGCTTCAGTGTATGTTTTACCCATCAATGCACCTCCAGCTGCTGCATCTACCAATGACCTCATAGTGTCATCCAAACTAAGATAAAATACCTTAATCAGGAGATTATCAGGTAGGCCATGGTGTGGACACTTCCGGATTGTTTTCTTAAATCATTCCCATGCCTCATATAATGATTCACCACTAAACTTGGAAAAGTTGGTGATATCATTTCTTAATTTGGCAGTACGTGATGGTGGGAAAAATCTTCTAAGAAACATTGATTGAAGTTCAGCCCATGTGGTAACAGAATCTTGAGGTAAGGAATTATACCAAGCTCTTGCCTTATCCTTCAATGAGAAAGGAAAAAGTTGAAGTCTTATGGCATCATCAGAAACACCATTCATCTTTATCAAGTTAGAATACTGAAGGAATCCTGCTATGTGCTCATCAGGGCTCTCATGTGTATATCCACCAAACTGATTGGATTGCACCATCTGTATAAGTGCCGGCTTCAGCTTAAAAGTGTTAGCCTGAACAGCTGGCCTTCTAATTGCTGGTCCTTGAACAGTTGGAACTGAAAAATCGCAAAGTGCTCGTGAGGCAGCCTGAATAGGAAGATTATTATTGTCATATGCCATGATTTCCTCTTAATTCTCTCCTCTCTGTCTATTCTCTCTTCTCAAATGATGTATAGTACGCTTTATCTCAAGATCTAGGGGCAGAAGTTCAAGGCTCCTACTCCTTTGCATGCACACCTGCAGAAAAGTAAAGACACACTATCAACAAAATAAAATGCACCAAAATTACCAACAAAGCTACAAAGTCTAATATCTTATAGTCCTCGGCAACGGCGCCAAAAACTTGATCACACGTAAAATGTATATGTGAAACCGCTAGCAAGTATACTAGGTCGCAATCAAGTAATATATGATGAGTAGAGTATCGTTCCCTCGAGGACTAAAAAGATTACCAAACCTATAATAACTTATACTGATATTTAGGTAATTCAAACAGGAATCTTTTATATATTTAACTAAAGAGATTAAATTAAGTTCTATGCTAATGAGAATTATAAGATTCTTATAAATACTTCCAATTGAACAGTAGGAATTTAGAATTCACCCTAGTCATGCTAATCAAACTACCGTTAAGTTATTGAAATCAACTTATATGTGGTTATTCACGTGAGTTCAACATTTTAAACCTCAAATCAATTAGTCCACTTTCGTATCTCTGATTAACAGAGGATTCTAATATACTCTCATGCATTTTTCAATGCTATGATCGCCTTATGCCCTAATACAATTATCCCTAATCTCTCAGTGAATAATTAATTAGAACATAGCTTTAATCTCTATATGAACCCTAATTAAACCAATTAACGCCGCTTTCGCATTGACTCATTAGTCTAATTAAGAATTCCTAACAAATCCTATCTCCACTTTCGTATTGATTGGATTTCTAACAATCTAATCTTATCACAATTAAATTGAAATTATAGGAATTCACAACATGAATACTCCACATAAATGTCAATCTCATAACCAAACTACACTGATCATTTTAGCAAACTAGGGCTTCATCCACTATTCCCACAAATGAAATTAACCAGCCATACAATATATAATGACAAGACAAAATTCAACGAAAAATGTTAAAGAATCCATTAAAGACATAAAAACCAATTCACAGAAATGCAAAATATGATTAAGATAAGAAGTCACCAATATGTAGCAAATCTAGAAATAAGATCCTAAAACAACTCTTTAGAGATTTCTGACTTGATCTCAATTGATGGAAGTACAATTGAATTCAATCTTCAATTCCCTTGTAAAAAGCTAAAGTGTCTTAAAACAAAGTTCTCAAATCTGCCAAATTGTTCAAAGTCTCCTCTCCTCCCCCCGATCGTTTTCTCTCTTTTTTTTCTCACCCCTCCTTTTATGCTCCCTGAAATGTACAAATTGCACAAGAATATGAAAAGTCGACAGTCCATCACATAAGGCACGGCCGTGTGTAATGTGGTTGTTACTGCCACCACATAAACCACGGCCATGGGATAACTCCATAAACTTCTCGGTATTTTCTTCTTTCCTTAAGTCGGCAGTCCACCACATGAGGCATGACCGTGTGTAATGTGGTTGTTACTGCCACCACATAAACCACGGCCGTGGGATAACTCCATAAGCTTCTCGGCATTTTCTTCTTTCCTTCTTCTTTTAAGCACGGCCATATCTCATCCCTTGCTTGTGATTTCTTCATGTTTTGCATCATGTACATCTTCAAGTCCATTAATCCCTAAGATATTAACATAAATGCAATTTAAGTATCTTTTTATTGGAAATTTTTAATAATTGACAATAATATATACACCAATCGCAAGATACAACATGATAAAATATGCCTTTATCACATTAGGCTTGGATTAAGGCTACAGTCTTAATTTAGTAGTCCAAATAGTTAAGTACTTAAGCCATTGAGGAATGACTTGATAGGTAACTGATAATTGAAATCACATCGAATAATGGGCATTGTGAGTAAAGAGAAAGTATATCAGGAGTTGTCCAGAGATTATGGTTCCTAACGAGTGATACAATATAGCTGAACTGTGAATAGTGAGGACTACCCAACAATGAGGTTACTTAGACAAAACTATTAGGTTTTTAGTTTCGCAATGTGGAGTTTGGTTACTCTTGTCAAATCTTGATTACTACTACAGTATAATCAAAACCCAAATCCCCCATTGTGTTGTCTAGAGTCATGTGCATTCCTGTTCTAATTGTTTACTTTAAATAAGATTAAAATAAACTATATGGTTATTTCCTACATTAGAACATAGGCTTGTTTAGCATCTATGTGTATGTTTGCATTATTATGTATTAGGTCATTTTGGCTCACTTTTTTTTTCAAATGAGTAATAGATGATGGATCCACTTTATGATTCACTGGGTTTTGGCTCCATGGAAGAGTATTAGGTTGAGGGTGATGGTGTGGACAGGAAGACTTTTACTAATTTCTCTTCCTTTTGCAAACCTAGTTATGTTATATTAATACTATATTTAGACTTTTATAGGAGTTGTTTGTGGCTCCATGACCTATTTCTTATATTTATATCTTTTTGGGCCCTTTAGGCCTTGAGGCTTAGTTTATCCTCTCACACTAGTCATTGCATTTTCTAAATCTAACAAATCTCTAAATTGTTTTCAAAATCCAATGAACCATCAAATGTTTTCAAATTGTATTAATAATTTTAAATGTCCTAAAATTGGTTTAAAAACCCATTTAGTAATTCTAGCCTTACACATTATACTTAAATAAGTTATGTGATGAACTGTTATTTCCATAAGAGTTAGGGGCATGGCATTTGAAGTGAAATATTATACTTGACAAATCTATGTGATTTGTTGTAAAAGATTGCATCAAATTTGAAATCAAATTGCCTAAAAAAATGGAGCTTCAATATCCCACTTTTCATTATTATTTCATTGAAGCTTTCGTAACTTGCCAAAAAAAAAAATTATGAGTCTTGTATACATATGTAAAAATATTTTTTTCTCTAAAATAGCATAATTGATAAAATTACAAAATCAATTTTGTGCGGTGCTTGACTTAATTCAAAATTTTATTTTATTATAAAATAAGAAATTTAAGTTTGATAGAGACACTAATTGAAGCTATAATGAACATTAATTATCTGCTTTTAGTGACATTACAAAATAGTAATCCAAACCCAGAATGAAAAAATGAATTTTGAGTGAAATGAACTTTTTGCTAAAAGCTCAAAAAAATAACCTAAAAAAAATAACTATTTTTTGTAATGATTTTTCATTTTTTTTAATTTTTAATTTTTTATATTTTTTCTTTTTTCTTTTCATTTTTTTTGTATATTTTCTTTTTTCCACCTTTTTCCATTTTTTTTTCTTTTTTGAAAAACTTAAGGTTTTCTAGATTTAGTTGAAATGGACAAGGAATTTAGGAGGCAAAAATGGTTTTCTAGATTTAACCACACCTTACAGATAGTTTGACAACAATCATAACATTAATATACCATATATTACCACCAAGCATCTTACTATGTTATCCACTTAAGTAAATTCATAAAAATACATTCCTAGACAAGTGACCAACACTATTTTGACCATTACATAACACAATCTATCGACAAGGGAGGGGAGCTCACACGATTATACCAAATGCTTCTACCACATAAGTAAATAAACCTAAAATTCAATAAGTTGGTAAGGCAATACATACATGACATAACTTAATAGTTCCTATCTTTTACTTTTAAATTATTTACATTTAGTCACCATAACTTCTTCATTATTTATTTATTTTTTGCAAGCCTTATATCATTACGATCCTTATGAAAATTACTATTTAATTAAGATAATATCCAAACTTGTTGTAATGCTCAAGGTTAAGAGTTTCCAATCACCAAGCCAACAAACACTAATGATCATTTTTTAACTACTTAACAAAAAAGTTTCCAATTAGTATTGATATATTATTCACTACTTGACTTTATACACAACTACTTAATATCCACTATACGAGACCTCACAATTGGGCTCAAATCTTTGTCTCCAAATTGGACACTTACTAATAAAGGGTCATTTCTAATATCATTTGTAATGTTAATTGCTTAAAGTAACCAATAACTAAACCAATAAATACTAATGAACCTTTTTTAACCACTTAACTTAGAAATCTCAAATTAGTGTTAACATGTTATTCACAATTTAGCTTTATATACCATTACTTAACATTCCTCACAATCTATGTGGAACTACATTCATATGGGGTATCACAATCTACATCCCTTAAATACATGGAGTATCACACTTAACTGGCATGATAATTTATGAAAATGCCCCTCATTTTAATACCAATTATTACTGAAGGATTTTAGTATCTAAATCGAATTACCCTTAAAAAATCTAATCAATTATCAACAATACATCCTAAATTAGAATTGATAAGACCAAACATCATAACAAAATATTAATCACAAGATAAGTTAATATTGTTAATGTTATTAATTTGGCTTTAATGTCAATATTTGAGCCATTTTTCCCTGTAAATAGAAGTTATCTTCACAATGAATGGGAAACTGTCCCAAATATCTTCATAAAAATTATCGTGACACTCTAAAATTCTATATTTCAGTACTATAACCTCATATTATCAATTAAACTTGCCATAGATAATTTACTAATTTGGATAATTATCCCCCAATTTGCTCAAGATTGGTTGAAATTTACATATAAATCAGAATTGAACAATCTTAATAGTATGAACAAGCTTAGAGGATTATCACAAGTCAGATTTATCACATAATTTCATTGAAACCTAATTATTTCTATAATTCTAGAACAGAGTGAATTCATTATTAAATTCATAATAATTATTAAACCTCAAAATTTTCAAAAGTTCCTGTTATACACATAAATTATATGTTATTAAGATCATGTGAACCAAAAATCATTAACAAGCATGATTTATCATTTCAAAAATTTGACTACGTAATCGTTGAAAGAAGGGTAGTTATTAGGGTGTGTATATACACATTGCTAATTTCACCAAAATAAAAATACTACCTCAATCTACATGCAAAATAACCCCAAAAAAAAAAAATCTAGGATTTTTCATAAAAATTTACTATTTTTAAGAAAATAGACAAAATCAGGGCCTAAAACTAACCTCGGCCATTTGCCAACCCTCCCCCAATCGCCCCACGAAGCTTAAGTTCCAGGGGATATTACGGCAGAATATGCATAACATATCAAACCATAATTGACCTTTTTTTTGTTTTTTTTTGAGGGGGGGGGGGGGGGGGGTGGGGTGTGGGTTTGCTATTTCCCACTATTTTCCTGATAATACTTCAAAATATCTTTTGGTCAGTTTCCTATGACCTACTGTTAATGGAAATCTCAAGTTGCATGTAATTGATCTTCTGGAAATTTCAAATGGTTGTGGTTTTGTAGTACTTTGTAAATTTTGGAGTGATAAGTTAGATATTCCCAATGCTAAAGCTCTCCAATTCTATAACGTGATATGTTGTCTTCCCCTCTCCTTCACAAATATCACTTTAGACAATATATTTGTCTAGATAATACCTATTGAAGTGATCAATTGAATTAATTTTTATTTTTTTAACCTTGTCAAATATACGCATAATTCTAACGAGATAATACATGACATTTGTGACCTTATATCAATTATGATTCATATACATTCATTGATATGTTCATATATTATATATATGAGTCATTTGCAACTTTCTAAACATTTAATCTTTCACAACTCTTCAGATTATACTTTATAAGTTTTTTGCGACACTTCAAGCTTTAAGTCTTTTGTAACTCTCCAAATTCAAGTTGTGAATCTTTCATAACTCCTAAGTTAAATCCTTAAGTTTGTTGTGACTCTCTAAGGTATAAGGGAATTGACATACACTTCAAGTTCATACACATTAGCATTGCACGTGTGTAATAGTAATAACAAAAATTGATGAATCTCAACAAACTATGAAAACTAATCTCCTAAACGTATAAATAAGGTTTGATTTTTCTTATCTATAGTTGCGATAGTAGCTGAGAAAGAAATCTTATACAGTACTTGTATATTCATATAAACTACATCCGTATGGAAATAAAAAAAAAAAAAAAGCACGAGGGTCCACATATGGCTTGACAAGTCCTCTCCACTGTAGACCTGGGTTAAGCTTGTCTAGCTATTGAATTGAATTATGGAATAAAAAGAAAATTATAAATAAAGGATGAAAACCTACCAATAAGGAAAAACGTGAAAATAACTTAGAGGAAAAAATCCGTCCACAACGGTTATTTTAACACATTATTGGGGTACAAACGTTTTCACGATATGTAAATAAGATAAAAATCCTTCACTCATTGTACAATCTGAAGATCATTTCTACAAGGATCCGAGAAAACACGAAGAAATATTGATTCATCTGAGGAAGTTTAGATTGCTCCTGTACCCCCTTTATGCTATCGATACAATCATCAACATTAGTTAATACGGCAGATATGACACCACCAAGAGATTTGTAGTCACCACGTTGGATATAATCTTTACCATAGTGACAGTATTCAACATACGAGCCATAAAAATAATGACAATCGTCGTAGGCACTCTTCAATCTTTTATCAGTTGTTCGATCCAATAGAGACTGAATGTAATTCTCGGTATCTGTACCGTTTTTAGCCGCACCATTGATAGTGAATAGCGCTAGGGTCTTGAGATCTAGGGTTTCACTAACGCCTGGGACCGATTTGAGTATTTGCAAGCAATGTGGGAGATCTACGACTTTCCCTAAAGAAGTGCAAATGTCGGTAAGAATGTCAACTGATGAAAGGGATGGAGTAACATTAGTCGTAAAAAGCACTATGAAGAAAATTGATACGGAGAAAAAAGAGCAGAAACTAGAGGAGGACAACGCCATGATTATTTTCTTGCTTAGAATTTGAAAGCGGATACCCTATTTATTGACCAGACTTTTCGTGCTAATTAGGACACCTATCTATTTTGTAAGGTAAGTCAATTTTTTATTTTCTCAACACAGTAAGGACTTCACCGAGATTATATTCCTTTTATAAAAGGTTCTTCTCTCACTTGCTCAAAATATATACAATAAATTAAGTTACTTTTCTGGCAATTTAATACTAATTTTATATTTTATACATAAAAATATAACTAATATAAATACTATCCTTCTATGGCTCTTAATTAGATACCATTAAAACCATTCTATAGGAGAGATGATTAACTTTATTTGAATGGTCCTTAAACTGTTTTGTCAATGTTCATTATAAAGTCCCTTTTTCATTATAAATCCTAGGAAAGAAAAAAGAAACTTCGTCTATCTAACGGTACAAAATTTTGCATAAAAAGTTTTAAGATTTGTATATTTAACTTTTACAATATTATTGGCCATATTTGAATAAAAAAACTTGCTCCCTTTCATATATTCTATTTTCCTTTTTTATTGCGTCAAGCGGCTTTTACTGTGAAAACTGAATATATGATATTATCCATAATATGAGCCGTTTATTTCTTTGTTCCTTGAGTTGCAACATTTATAACAAGTGAATCTATTGAATTTACTTTTATGGTAATTTTTTCTCGATTTGTTTTCATAATCCTCCTTATTTCTATTTTCAGATCAGAATATAACAATTGAGAATGTTTGAACTGGATGACTCTTGTGAGGAAGGGATGAGCAAATCCCGTAACTGCTAGAACACAAAAAGACGAGACATAAATATAGATTATTAAGAACCAAAGACAAAGCATTGAATTTTGTCAAAGGAGAAAAATCGTATAAGTATGGTTTTTTTTTGCTCTGGGATCAGAAAAGAGATTACAAAACTTTGCTGGGAAATTGTATATTAATATGTATCTTATTTGGGTATTGCAATATGTGAAGCGTGGTAAAGTAATTAATGTAAAGCACTATATTGTAGAGTAAACCAGCAATAGCAGAACGTAGTAGGAGAAAAGGTGACTCTTTCACTTCCTTTAAAGGGTGATATAAAGGGTTTTAATGAGTTCAAAACTTCCACAAGCCAAGCCTTTTTTTGTAAGCTAAAGTTTTTACAAATCAATTTATACGCTTATAATTTTTATGTTCAACTAGTTAGAAAACCTGCGCTATGCGCTGATAAACAATTATTTTAATTTTCTTTTTAATACAACAAATATAGCCGAACATAGTAGGAGAAAACCGGCAAGAGCTGAATGTAGTACGAGAAATGATACACTTCCACTTCCATTAAAAGGGTGATATAGGGGTTTTGATAATTTGAAAACTGTCATGAGTCAAGCCTTTTTTATAAGCTAAAGTTTTTACTGATCAATCTACACGCTTACAATTTTTTTGTTTAACTAGTTAAAAGGTACGCGCTGCACGTGGATAAAAGTTTTAACAATGATTTGTAATTTCCTTTTTGAAACAACAAATATAGCCGAACGTAGTAGGAGAAAACCAGCAAGAGCCGAATGTAATAGGAGAAAAGGTCACTGCTTCACTTCCTTTAAAAGGGTGGCATATAGGGTTTTAATGAGCTGAAAACTTTCATGAGCCAAGCCTTTTTACTAAGCTAAAGTTTTTACCGATCAATTTACACGCTTACAATTTTTATGTTCGACTAGTTAAAATGTCCACGCTATGCGCTGACAAAAGTTTAAACAATGATTGTAATTTTCTTTTTTTAAAAAAAAAATATAAACATAATTTAATATTTTTACATATTATAAAAAAGTATCTAAGGAAATAATTGGTTCATTAATGAGATATTTATTTCATTTACTGATGGATATTAATGAAATGTTTAA
>JBBMOL010000038.1:5621998-5670077 GCA_037954665.1 Laguncularia racemosa | reverse complement strand
GGTTTGAGGCACGGCCAAGGTTCAAACCGTGTTACACACTGGACAAGAAGGCGAAAATGAGGTCTTTGAACAGAGAGAGATACGGCTTAAGGCACGGTCGTGGTGGAACCCGTGGGATAAACCGTGCTTGAAGCCGTGGTGGAAGATAGATGTGCCAAGGAGAAGAAAGTGTGGAACATCAACCAGATGAAGACACGGCTTGAAATCTAACCGTGGGTGTAACCGTGCTACACACTGGACACGGATGAAGACTTGAAGATTATGCACAGACGAAGGCACGGCTTGAAATCTGGCCGTGTGTGTAACCGTGGTTCACACTGGGTGCGGTTGAAGACTTGAAGAATATGCACAGAGGATGGCACGGCTTAACCCACGGCCGTGTGGTGGGGCGTGCCAGGCAGACGTATCTTCACTTCTCGAAATCTACTTGAAAAAGGAAAGATATTTTCGTATCTTGCTAGCAAAAGATCACATGCTATCCATCTAATAGTATAAATAGAGCCAACCCTAGAGGGTTAGGACAACTTTTGATCTCGGAATCTTGGATCTTGAAGAAGGAAACGTGGAGGCAGAGCAAGCAAAAGGTTCATTATGTTTCTATCTTTTATTTTCGTTTTATTGATGAACATGTGTAGCTAAGCTACTTTTCTAGCCAAATGGTCATAGATGTTTAATTCTCCACGAATTGTGAGGTCTAATTGACTTGCATTTATTCTATTCTTTGCTTTCGGGTATTCATATATCTTCTGATCGTTTTGTCATTATTATCTTTGTTGATTGGTATGAATAGAGCTCTTCTACTCAATTAGCAAGTTAATATATTGTCAACTAGCACGTCAAATCCGTAATTGTTTGATTGTTCTAGTCTTAGTGATGCAATAACATGTTTGGTTATAAAAGAGATGATCGAATTCATGTTATGGAGGTGTGTGATCATGTTTAAATAGGTTATCTTATAATCTACTAGCATGAATTGGTAGTCTCTCTAGATCTTAATGCTATTGATAGATTAAATCCATAAGCACTTGTCTAAGGGTTGTTTAATCAATAAGAGAAATATTTCAAAGCGCTTGTCCGAGGTTATCGAGGAAGTAAGGAGAGATAGGTTGTTAGAGCTTGTTAATAACCATAACCAATTTATCTAGAACAAGAATAGAGAACATTTGCATCGATGATCAATTCCTAGAATTAAACCATCTTGATTCCTTTGGCTAGGCTTTTACCAATATCTGATTTTCTTACCTTGTTTTATTTTATTTGATTCACAAACAAACCCCCCCCCCATTTTCCTTTTTCTTATTGTTCTCTTTGAATAGAAATATCTTTACCAATCCCTGTGGATTCGACCCTACTCACCACTATATGCAAATCATATAATTGTCTAGGAGTAGGTTTTATTTTTGTTGGATTCGACACCCATCAATTTACTAATCAAACTTAATATAATCTGCAAATTGTACTCCACCAATTTAGAATTACACAATGGAATTCAAAGACAACAAACAACACAACTCTTCATGCCACAAGCTATTTCACGGCAAGAATTGGTAAGTTTTGCAAGTTCAAAAAAATTGCTAAAGTAAACTTCACTTTGTACTTCTGCTCTTCCACGTAAATTAGTGACCATAAAGTGATATAATAACCTTCCCAAACCAACTCCAACAATCATCAAATCAAATCCCAATCTAAGGTAATTTCGCAATCTCAAACAACAACAACAACACTATTGCGGTATTCACTTGATCAACCCTAATTGATGATCACTTCCACGAAATTGAATACAACCAATTCCCTTCTCTCAACAAGAGCTCTGATACCAAAAAGATGATGTGCCTAAACACACTTAAAAGCACATCCAAAACACTTAAGAAAAACTATCTCAAGTCAAAGCAAAATCGGATCCACAAAGGGCACTTTTCAAATGAACCCTAATGATGAAATGATGAAATCCAAACATCCAATGATATAATTAGAATACCACAATGAAAATACCTTCTAAAAACACTCTAATTTCATGTAATCCACGCAAATAAAACCTCAATTTGAGAAAAGAAAAACCATGACAAAATAATCCCTTTTCAAATAGTGAAGAACACACTTCCAAAGGAAATCTTCAATGATGAACCGAATATAATTGATAAATACTTCAAATAAGTACAAGGATTCGTGAACAATAAGAGGTATATCTGACCAAGAAATATCTCAATTCAACCCTAGATATGACACACTAGAGAAGAAAAGAAATCACAACAAAATGAAATTGATATAACTTACAATTTCAAGATGTTGCACTCGCCACAATTTCAACACTTGGGATTGAAATTGATAAGAGTTTGGAACCAAGGTATGAACCCTAATTCTCACATGAAAGGAGGTGTATAATCTGCAAAATGATAAGCCTCTCAAACCCTCTCTTAAGCAAGTATTTATACTTGCTACTCCTAGGGGTTAAAAAGTGCTCAAAATTATAAGTTTGTCACTTTTAAGGTGGCTAACCCTAAATGAAAGTTACAAAGAAATAAAAGTGTCCCAAAACCAAAATAGTTCATAAAAGAGTAAATATATAAAGAAATGGTCCTTCATGATGCCGGTCTTCAAGAAGCTTTTGAATCAGGTTCCGTTGACAACCCTGATTCACTCAGTAATAAGGGTGTTTTTGCATCCTGTAAGATTGATAAATGAACCTGTTGAAATGCATCTAAATTATAGTGCAAAGATGTAGAAAGTGAGTTAGACTTCTCAAGGTTAGGTTTCTCTAGCAAAACCCTCATAACTAGATTCTAGAGTCCTTTAGCTCGGGCCCTAGTGATAGGTCCTGGAAAAGTCTGATTCCTATCAGTTTACTTTTTCTAAAAGGCACAAAAACCTTAATTAAGCCTTAGTGATATCTAAATTTGGACTTAAAAAATATAATAGGCTTAAGTAAATAAGCACTGGGTAATATGGGCTAATTTAGCTAAAAAGCTAATCGAGTCTTCTTAACCCTATGGACTTGTAATTAGTATAAATGTTTAATAGTATAAACACAACTTGAGAATAATATCTAAATAATTAGAATAATTATACAACTTATGTTTTCTCTCTTAATTCTTGAAATTGGCTCATCTTATTCAGATGGAAATTTAGACTTTAACTTGAGAACCCTTGATCTTCCTAGGTATGTAGTAATATATGTATTGCTTGCTAGATTAGTTACTCAAACCAAACTAATAATCAAATGTGGTTAAGTATCTAGGTGTTTCTTATATAAGGTCAACTCGAGTTAAAAAGTGATGCATTATGATCACTCGTGAAATGTATATGTGAAACCGCTAGCAAGTATACTGGTCGCAATCAAGTAATATATGATGAGTAGAGTATCGCTCCTTCGAGGAATAAAAGATTACCAAACCTATAATAACTTATACTGATATTTAGGTAATTCAAACAGGAATCTTTTATATATTTAACTAAAGAGATTAAATTAAGTTGTATGCTAATGAGAATTATAAAATTCTTATAAATACTTCCAATTGAACAGTAGGAATTTAGAATTCGCTTAGTCATGCTAATCAAACTACCGTTAAGTTATTGAAATCAACTTATATGTGGTTATTCACGTGAGTTCAACATTTTAAACCTCAAATCAATTAGTCCACTTTCGTATCTCTAATTAACAGAGGATTCTAATATACTCTCATGCATTTTTCAATACTATGATCGCCTTATGCCCTAATACAATTATCCCTAATCTCTCAGTGAATAATTAATTAGAACATAGCTTTAATCTCTATATGAACCCTAATTAAACCAATTAACGCCACTTTCGCATTTACTCATTAGTCTAATTGAGAATTCCTAACAAATCTTATCTCCACTTTCGTATTGATTGGATTTCTAACAATCTAATCTTATCACAATTAAATTGAAATTATAGGAATTCACAACATGAATACTCCACATATATGTCAATCTCATAACCAAACTACACTGATCATTTTAGCAAACTAGGGCTTCATCCACTATTCCCACAACTGAAATTAGCCAGCCATACAATAGATAACAACAAGACAAAATTCAACGAAAAATGTTAAAGAATCCATTAAAGACATAAAAACCAATTCACAGAAATGCAAAATATGATTAGGATAAGAAGTCACCAATATGTAGCAAATTTGGAAATAAGATCCTAAAACAACTCTTCAGAGATTTCTAACTTGATCTCAACTGATGGAAGTACAATTGAATTCAATCTTCAATTCCTTTGTAAAAAGCTAAAGTTTCTCAAAACAAAGTTCTCAAATCTACTAAATTGTTCAAAGTCTCCTCTCCTCCCCCCGGTCGTTTTCTCTCTTTTTTTCTCACCCCTCCTTTTATGCTCCAAGAAACGTACAAATTGCACAAGAATATGAAAAGTCGGCAGTCCACCACATGAGGCACGCCGTGTGTAATGTGGTTGTTACTGCCACCACATAAACCACGGTCGTAGGATAACTCTATAAGCTTCTCGGCATTTTCTTCTTTCCTTTTCTTTTAGGCACGGCCGTGTCTCATCCCTTGCTTGTGATTTCTTCATGTTTTGCATCATGTACATCTTCAAGTCCATTAATCCCTAAGATATTAACATAAATGCAATTTAAGTATCTTTTTTATTGGAAATTTTAATAATTGACAATAATATATATACCAATCACAAGATACAACATGATAAAATATGCCTTTATCAACTCCCCCATACTTGAAATTCTGCTTGTCCTCAAGCAATTAATAATCTGTCAAATGAAAATACAAAATTTTCTTTCCTCATAATTGATTTGAAATGATGGTGCCTACCACTCTAACTAAACTGACAACATGTAACTGGTATACTTAGAAAAAATTGAGTAGTTAATCTGGAAAGACTAACTTTTATTCATAATGTTTAACCACCGAATTCTTATTTCAAAAGATAAATTCTCAGTCTAATAAAGCAAAACACTCATTTAAACTTCAAAAGCAACTAGAAAGTATAAAATCTCTTTAATTACTTATCTGAATAAGATAACACAAAGTTAAAGCATATGGTATCCACTCTTCCCCTAGATTTTTTCCTTTTTATAATAGTCTTATTTCATTCTTTATTCTATTTTTTTTCATTTGCTCAGATTGACAGTGGAGTCTGACTTCAATCTTCTGAGGGACTAAAGCCTGCCCATATCAACTGGCTTTTATTAATATATTAAAATTTTGCCTTTCCGCCCTTCATGTTATTGTGAGTTCATTGAGTCGGCACATCCCGAGCTCATCACCCAAGTGACCAGGTTTTAAAGGGACCCCTACAAACTCTTCCTCACACTAACATTTAAGTTAGGATACTCTTAACTCACTTACCTGAGTCATTCGAGTAAAGGCTCTAAATATTTTATTTTATTTATTTAATTTTTTTTTGTATTAGTTATGACTATTTTTATAAGGAATCACCAAGTAAAAAGTTTCCTCTACCTCTTTTTCTAAGAGTTAAAATATTCTCAAAGCACTTCAAAAGACAAAATACAAGCTTAATTCACTTAGAAGTAAACTTGCTTGTTTTGCACTAAAGGACTCGACCTACTTCCGAACTTTAAATTCAAGAGTCTAAACAAAAGGTCAAATTTTTCCTTAAAGATTCCACTACTAAATTTGAACTAAGTAAACCAATTACAACAGCTAATGAGTAAGGTACCAAATCAAATCAATTAGATAAAAGAAAATTTATACCACATTTCCAGATCATATTAGACTTTTCCAATACAACAGTTTAAGATAATGGTGAAGTATAATTGTCCAAAATATTCATTCCACACAAATTAACATCAACAGACATCAAAATTATCATAAATAATGGCCTATTATATTTTTCCTTCCCTCACACTTAATTCAGACAATGTCCCTATTGTCTTTCCTAATTGCAAAAGAAAATTGATTAAACCATAAAAGTACTTTGGGAATAACGAAACTTCCCTGAGATGAAAGTGTAGCAAAGTCTCTAGAATATTTCATCATGAAAGTGCCATTGCTTTTCCATATGAACTGCACATTTTCCCTTTAGTTCCTGAAGTTAGAACAAAGAAACACAAATAGACAAAATAGATCAAGAATATTCACAGTCTAACATCACCTAAAATAAAATGAAAGTGCCATTGATTTTTTTTTTTTTACTCCTGTGGGCAAGACATAACCCATGGCCGTGGGTTATCTACATAACCCTCGCCACGGTAATTTTTTTTTTCACACACGATTGTGGTGTAAGGGGTGAGTCAATCCGTAATTTTCACATTACCGTGGCACGACCGTATGACATGTGGTGGATTTAGGGCTACCACACGAACCACGGTCGTATCTCATCCCCCTAAAATCCTCAGTCGAATTTTTTTTTTTGAAAAATAAAATTAATTTACAAAAATCTTTCATCATGGGCTGCCTCCCATGAAGCGCTTTGTTTAAAGTCTTTAGCCCGACTTTCCTCGTTCTTTTCACTTAGGCTGTGCAAGATCCACAGTGGTGGCATCTCTATTAAAGTTTTCCCTTTCATGATAATGTTTAAGAAGTTGACCATTTACTTTGAAAGTTTGGTTATCTTCTGATCTCAATTCTACTGTACCATAAGGAAAAACTTGTGAAATAACAAAAGGTCCAGACCATCTTGATCTTAACTTACCTAGGAACAATTTTAATCGAGAGTTATATAATAAAACTTTCTGACCTGGCAAAAACTCTCGTTTTAAAATGTTCTGATGATGCCATCTCTTAGCTCTGTCCTTATAGATCTTTGCATTCTCATATGCTTCTTCTCTTAATTCTGCCAATTTATTCAACTGGAGTAATCTCTTTTCACCTGCAGCTTGCAAATCAAAGTTAAGGAACTTTATGGCCCAGTATGCTTTGTGCTCAAGCTCCATTGGTAGGTGACATGACTTACCAAACACAATCTTGTATGGGGACATTCCTATGGGAGTTTTAAACACAGTTCTATAAGCCCATAATGCATCATTAAGTTTTAATGACCAATCTTTTCTGGATGCATTAACAGTTTTTTCCAAAATACGTTTAATTTCCTATTAGATACCTTGGCTTGACCTGAAGTTTGAGGATGATAAGGAGTAGCAATTTTATGAGTAACCCCATATTTTGATAATAATTTTTCAAATTGCTTGTTACAAAAATGCGACCCCCCATCACTTGATAGCTCGAGGTACTCCAAATCTTGAAAAAATGTTTCTTTTCAAAAATCTAACTACAACTCTGGCATCGTTAGTTTGCAAAGCAACCGCTTCTACCCATTTCAAAACATAGTCAATAGCCAAGAGAATGTATTTGTTTGAATAAGAAGAGGGAAATGGACCCATAAAATCTATCCCCCAAACATCAAAAAGTTCTATTACAAGAATACCGTTCTGCGGTAATTCATGTCTCCTAGAAATGTTACCTGTCTTTTGGCATTGAGCACAAGACATGATATAGTTCCAGCAATCCCGAAACAAACTAGGCCAATAAAATCCACAAGATAAAACTTTAGCTGCGGTTCTCTCTACACCAAAATGACCTCCTACCTCTTTTGAATGACAATGCTGAATGATGCTAATTTGTTCAATTTCTGGCACACATCGTCTAATTATTTGATCAGCACAATTTTTAAACAAATATGGTTCATCCCAAAAGTAAAATTTTACATCATGTAAAAACTTCTTTTTCTGTTGGTATGAAATACCATAAGGTATGATTTTGCTAACCAAATAATTAACGATGTCAGCATACCAAGGTAGTCCTTAGATTTCAACTCCATACAATTGTTCATGTGGGAAATTTTCATTGATAGGTGGATCCGAACACTTAGATTCCAACCTTGACAAATGATCAGCTAAAACATTCTCTGTTCCCTTTTTGTCTTTGATTTCAAGATTAAATTCTTGTAGCAGTAAAATCCAACGAATTAACCTTGGCTTAGCATCAGTTTTAGCAAATAAATACTTGAGCGCAACATGGTTTGTATATACTATGATCTTAGAACCTATTAGATAGGACCGAAACTTATTACATGCAAATATAATTGCTAAGAGTTCTTTTTCAGTAGTAGCATAGTTCCTTTGAGCCTCATTCAAGGTTCTACTAGCATAATATATGACATGAAACAACTTACCTCTCCTTTGCCCAAGTACTGCTCCTATTGCATAGTCACTGGCATCACACATCAATTCAAACGGAAGCTCCCAATCAGGTGTAACAATTACTGGTGCAGTGGTGAGCTTCTCCTTCAACAAATTGAATGCCTGCAAACATTTGTCATCAAAATTAAAAGCAGTATCTTTTTCAAGTAAATTACAAAGAGGTTTAGAGATTTTAGAGAAGTCCCTAATAAATCTTCTGTAAAAACCAGCATGTCCCAGGAAACTTCTGACTCCTTTTAATGAAGTAGGTGGTGGCAACTTTTCAATGATCTCCACTTTTGCTCGATCAACTGCAATCCCTCTTTCTGATATCTTATGACCAAAGACTATTCCCTCTCTTACTATAAAATGGCATTTCTCCCAGTTAAGAATCAATTGGTCTCTTTACATCTTTTAAGCACATAGCCTAAATTTATCAGACATGCATCAAATGACTTCCCAACAACTGAAACATCATCCATAAACACCTCAATGAAGTTCTCTAACATGTCAGAAAAAATAGACATCATACACCTCTAAAAAGTAGCAGGTGCGTTACATAGACCAAAGGGCATCCTTCTATAAGCAAAGGTGCCATAAGGACATGTAAATGTGGTTTTTTCTTGGTCCTCAGGTGCTATATGGATCTGATTATACCCAGAATAACCATCTAAGAAGCAATAGTACCCATGCCCTACTAGTTTTTCTAACATCTGATCAATAAATGGGAGGGGAAAATGATCTTTGCGGGTGGCGTCATTCACTTTTCTATAGTCTATACACACTCTCCACCCGGTCACAATACGAGTAGGGATTAACTCATTGGAATCATTCTTTACTACAATCATACCACATTTTTTTGGCACTACTTGAACTGGACTAACCCATTTACTATCGGAGATAGGATAGATAATACCTGCATCCAACATCTTAAGTACTTCTTTTTTCACTACCTCTTTAAGAGTTGGGTTTAGTCGTCTCTGTGGTTGAACTATAGGTTTACATTCAGCCTCCAAGAATATGCGATGAGTGCAAATTAGAGGGCTAATTCCCTTGATATCTGCAATTGTCCATCCTATTGCCTCCTCATGCTCTCTCAGCACTTCTAAAAGTTGTTGCTCCTGATCACCTGTCAAGAAAGAAGAAATAATTATTGGCAAAGTATTATCCATTCCCAAATAAGCATATTTCAAATGACTAGGTAAAGGTTTAAGTTCTAGCATCGGAGGTTGTGTCAAAGATGGCACTGGTTTTGTTGCACTTATGCCCAACTCCTCATAATATCGAGCCTTGATTTCTATCGCCTCCTCCATACATTCATCCATAGGCTTTTCATCATCACTCCAATCATCCACATCTCTAAGAACAGATTCTAATGTAACCAAACCTGCTTTCTCTTCCTTAGATTCACTAATAAGCTCATCAATGTTATCAATAGTGTAACAGGACTTACATTCATAAATTGTTTCATAGCATCATACACATTAAAAGTTATTTGTTCATCCATAACTCTTAAAGTGAGCTTACCTTGTTCCACATCTATTAAAGCTTTACCTGTAGCAAGGAATGGTCTACCAAGAATCATGGGCACCTCTCTATCCTCTTCCATCTCCAGGACAATGAAATCAATTGGAAAGTAGAACTTGTCTACTTTCACTAAAACATTCTCCACAATACCTTTGGGATATTTAATGCTCCTGTCAGCTAATTGCAAAGTGACACGGGTCTCCTTGCAGTCTCCCAATCCAAGTTCCCTAAAAATAGAGAGAGGCATTAAGTTAATACTTGCACCTGAATCAATAAGAACTTTATCAAAATAAAAATTTCCAATTGTGCAAGGAACAGTAAAACTCCCCTGATCTCTTTGTTTCTTTGGCAAAGTTGAAATGTCCTTTTGAAGAATCATAAAACATTCTCTTGTAAGCATTACCGGTTCATTGCCATCAATTTTTCTCTTTTTTGTAAGAAGCTCTTTCATGAATTTCGCATATGAAGGCATCTGCTGGAGTGCCTTTGCAAAAGGAATTTTGATTTGGAGCTTCTTAAACACCTCCAAGAATTTAGCGAATTGGGAATCTAACTGCTATTGCTTCAATCGCCTTGGGAAAGGTATAGGAGGAATATAGGGTTTCACCTCTGGTGTTTGCTGTTTTGGTTCCTCTACCTTTTTCTTCCCTTTGTCTTTCTCTGAACTCTCCTCTTTCTCTTGAGCATGTGTGTCAACTTTTTCCAATTCCTTACCACTCCTCAACACAATTGCATTGACACCTTTTGGATTCTCCTCAGTTTTTCTAGGCAAAGACCCAGATGGTCTATTGCTTAGCTGTTGAGAGATCTGGCCAATTTGGTTCTCTAAGTTTATAATGGTGGCTTGCTGATTCTGTAGCATAGTGTCAGTCTTTTGCACATAACTCAGCATGAGCTCTTTTATTCTTGACTGACTTTGCTGAGGAGGAGGAATCTGAGTAGGGACTTGTTTTTGAAATCCAGGTGGTGGGTTCTGTACGTTGTTCTCATTCCTCCATGAGAAGTTTGGATGATTTCACCAGCCTGGATTGTAAGTGTTGGAATAAAGCCCTTGATTAGCTCTTTGAAAATTGTTGGCATAGTTGACTTGCTCTCTATTGGATGATGCTGGAAAGTTTCCCAATGGACATTCCAAAGAGGGGTGTGGTCCTGAACACAAGTCACAACTAGCAAGCAAGTTAGCATTAACTGATTGAGAAGAAGAAAGTTTGCTTACCTGAGTAGTGAGAGCTACCAACTGAGATGAAATAGAATCGATATCACTAACTGATGTAGCTCTTGATTTCCCTCTCTAATGTTGCCAATTATGTTCACTGGATGCCATTTCTTCAGTTAAAGCACTGGCTTCAATGTATGTTTTACCCATCAATGCACCTTTAGCTGCAGCATCTACCAATGACCTCATAGTGTCATCCAAACTAAGATAAAATACCTCAATCAGGAGATTATCAGGTAGGCCATGGTGTGGACACTTCCGGATTGTTTCCTTAAATCGTTCCCATGCCTCATATAATGATTCACCACTGAACTTGGAAAAGTTGGTGATATCATTTCTTAATTTGGCAGTACGTGATGGTGGGAAAAATCTTCTAAGAAACATTGATTGAAGTTCAGCCCATGTGGTAACAGAATCTTGAGGTAAGGAATTATACCAAGCTCTTGCCTTATCCTTCAATGAGAAAGGAAAAAGTTGCAGTCTTATGGCATCATCAGAAACACCATGCATCTTTATCAAGTTAGAATACTGAAGGAATCCTGCTATGTGCTCATCAAGGCTCTCATGTGTATATCCACCAAACTGATTGGATTGCACCATCTGTATAAGTGCTGGCTTCAGCTCAAAAGTGTTAGCCTGAACAGCTGGCCTTCTAATTGCTGGTCCTTGAACAGTTAGGACTGAAAAATCGCAAAGTGCTCGCAGGGCAGCCTGAATAGGAAGATTGTTATTGTCATCTGCCATGATTTCCTCTTGATTCTCTCCTCTCTATCTATTCTCTCTTCTCAAACGATGTATAGTACGCTCTATCTCAGGATCTAGGGGCAGAAGTTCAAGACTCCTACTCCTTTGCATGCGCACCCATAGAAAAGACAGAAAAGTAAAGACACACTATCAACAAAATAAAATGCACCTAAATTACCAACAAAGCTACAAAGTCTAATATCTTATAGTCCCCGGCAACGGCGCCAAAAACTTGATCACTCGTGAAATGTATATGTGAAACCGCTAGCAAGTATACTAGGTCGCAATCAAGTAATATATGATGAGTAGAGTATCGTTCCCTCGAGGACTAAAAAGATTAGCAAACCTATAATAACTTATACTGATATTTAGGTAATTCAAACAGGAATCTTTTATATATTTAACTAAAGAGATTAAATTAAGTTCTATGCTAATGAGAATTATAAGATTCTTACAAATACTTCCAATTGAACAGTAGGAATTTAGAATTCACCCTAGTCATGCTAATCAAACTACCGTTAAGTTATTGAAATCAACTTATATGTGGTTATTCACATGAGTTCAACATTTTAAACCTCAAATCAATTAGTCCACTTTCGTATCTCTAATTAACAGAGGATTCTAATATACTCTCATGCATTTTTCAATGCTATGATCGCCTTATGCCCTAATACAATTATCCCTAATCTCTCAGTGAATAATTAATTAGAACATAGCATTAATCTCTATATGAACCCTAATTAAACCAATTAACGCCGCTTTCGCATTGACTCATTAGTCTAATTAAGAATTCCTAACAAATCCTATCTCCACTTTCGTATTGATTGGATTTCTAACAATCTAATCTTATCACAATTAAATTGAAATTATAGGAATTCACAACATGAATACTCCACATATATGTCAATCTCATAAGCAAACTACACTGATCATTTTAGCAAACTAGGGCTTCATCCACTATTCCCACAAATGAAATTAGCCAGCCATACAATAGATAACAACAAGACAAAATTCAACGAAAAATGTTAAAGAATCCATTAAAGACATAAAAACCAATTCACAGAAATGCAAAATATGATTAGGATAAGAAGTCACCAATATGTAGCAAATTTGGAAATAAGATCCTAAAACAACTCTTTAGAGATTTCTGACTTGATCTCAATTGATGGAAGTACAATTGAATTCAATCTTCAATTCCCTTGTAAAAAGCTAAAGTTTCTCAAAACAAAGTTCTCAAATCTGCCAAATTGTTCAAAGTCTCCTCTCCTCCCCCCGGTCGTTTTCTCTCTTTTTTTTCTCACCCCTCCTTTTATGCTCTCAGAAACGTACAAATTGCACAAGAATATGAAAAGTCGGCAGTCCACCACATGAGGCACGGCCTTGTGTAATGTGGTTGTTACTGCCACCACATAAACCACGGCTGTGGGATAACTGCATAAGCTTCTTGGCATTTTCTTCTTTCCTTAAGTCGGCAGTCCACCACATGAGGCACGGCCGTGTGTAATGTGGTTGTTACTGCCACCACATAAACCACGGCCGTGGGATAACTCCATAAGCTTCTGGGCATTTTCTTCTTTCCTTCTTCTTTTAGGCACGGCTATGTCTCATCCCTTGCTTTTGATTTCTCCATGTTTTGCATCATGTACATCTTCAAGTCCATTAATCCCTAAGATATTAACATAAATGCAACTTAAGTATCTTTTTATTGGAAATTTCTAATAATTGACAATAATATATACACCAATCGCAAGATACAACATGATAAAATATGCCTTTATCACATTAGGCTTGGATTAAGGCTACAATCTTAATTTAGTAGTCCAAATAGTTAAGTACTTAAGCCATTGAGGAATGACCTGATAGGTAACTGATAATTGAAATCACATCGAATAATGGGAATTGTGAGTAAAGAGAAAGTATATCAAGAGTTGTCCAGAGATTATGGTTCCTAACGAGTGATACAATATAGTTGAACTGTGAATAGTGAGGACTACCCAACAATGAGGTTACTTAGACGAAACTATTAGGTTTTCAGTTTCGCAATGTGGAGTTTAGCTACACTTGTCAAATCTTGATTACCACTACAGTATAATCAAAACCCAAATCCCCCATTGTGTTGTCTAGAGTCATGTGCATTCCTGTTCTAATTGTTTACTTTAAATAAGATTAAAATAAACTATATCGTTATTTCCTACATTAAAACATAGGCTTGTTTGCATCTATGTGTATGTTTGCATTATTATGTATTAGGTCATTTTGGCTCACTTTTCTTTTTCAAATGAGTAATAGATAATGGATCCACTTTATGATTCACTGGGTTTTGGCTCCATGGAAGAGTATTAGGTTGAGGGTGATGGCGTGGACAGGAAGACTTTTACTAATTTCTCTTCCTTTTGCAAACCTAGTTATGTTATATTAATACTATATTTAGACTTTTATAGGAGCTGTTTGTGGCTCCATGACCTATTTCTTATATTTTATCTTTTTGGGCCCTTTAGGCCTTGAGACTTAGTTTATCCTCTCACACTAGTCATTGCATTTTCTAAATCTAACAAATCTCTAAAATGTTTTCAAAATCCAATGAACCATCAAATGTTTTCAAATTGTATTAATAATTTTAAATGTCCTAAAATTGGTTTAGAAACCCATTTAGTAATTCTAGCCTTACACATTATACTTAAATAAGTTATGTGATGAACTGTTATTGCCATAAGAGTTAGGGGCATGGCATTTGAAGTGAAATATTATACTTGACAAATCTATGTGATTTGTTGTAAAAGATTGCATCAAATTTGACATCAAATTGCCTAAAAAAATGGAGCTTCAATATCCCACTTTTCATTATTATTTCATTGAAGCTTTTTAACTTTCCAAAAAAAAAAAAATTATGAGTCTTGTATACATATGTAAAAATATTTTTTCTCTAAAATAGCATAATTTGATAAAATTACAAAATCAATTTTGTGCGGTGCTTGACTTAATTCAAAATTTTCATTTTATTATAAAATAAGCAATTTAAGTTTGATAGAGACACTAATTGAAGCTATAATGAACATTAATTATCTGCTTTTAGTGACATTGCAAAATAGTAATCCAAACCAGAATGAAAAAATGAATTTTGAGTGAAATGACCTTTTGTTAAAAGCTCAAAAAAGTAACCTAAAAAAATTACGAGACTATTTTTTGTAATGATTTTTCAATTTCTTTTTGAATTTTTATTTTTTTATATTTTTTCTTTTTTCTTTTCATTTTTTTTTGTATATTTTCTTTTTTCCACCTTTTTTCATTTTTTTTCTTTTTTGAAAAAATTAAGGTTTTCTAGATTTAGTTGAAAGGGACAAGGAATTTAGGAGGCAAAAATGGTTTTCGAGATTTAACCACGCCTTATAGATAGTTTGACAACAATCATAACATTAATATACCATATATTACCACCAAGCATCTTACTATGTTATCCACTTAAGTAAATTCATAAAAATACATTCCTAGACAAGTGACCAACACTATTTTGACCATTACATAACACAATCTATCGACAGGGGAGGGGAGCTCACACGATTATACCAAATGCTTCAACCACATAAGTAAATAAACCTAAAATTCAATAAGTTGGTAAGGCAATACATACATGACATAACTTAATAGTTCCTATCTTCTACTTTTAAATTATTTACATTTAGTCACCATAACTTCTTCATTTTTTATTTATTTTTCGCAAGCCTTATATCATTACGATCCTTATGAAAATTACTATTTAATTAAGATAATATCCAAACCTGATGTAATGCTCGAGGCTAAGAGTTGCCAATCACCAAGCCAACAAATACTAATGATCATTTTTTAACTACTTAACAAAAAAGTTTCCAATTAGTATTGATATATTATTCACTACTTGACTTTATACACAACTACTTAATATCCACTATGCGAGACCTCACAATTGGGCTCAAATCTTTGTCTCCAAATTGGACACCTACTAATAAAGGGTCATTTCTAATATCATTTGTAATGTTAATTGCTTAAAGTAACCAATAACTAAACCAATAAATACTAATGAACCTTTTTTAACCACTTAACTTAGAAATCTCAAATTAGTGTTAACATGTTATTCACAATTTAGCTTTATATACCTTTACTTAACATTCCTCACAATCTATGTGGAACTACATTCATATGGGGTATCACAATCTACATCCCTTAAATACATGGAGTATCACACTTAACTGGCATGATAATTTATGAAAATGCCCCTCATTTTAATACCAATTATTACTGAAGGATTTTTAGTATCTAAATCGAATTACCCTTAAAAAATCTAATCAATTATCAACAATACATCCTAAATAGAATTGATAAGACCAAACATCATAACAAAATATTAATCACAAGATAAGTTAATATTGTTAATGTTATTAATTTGGCTTTAATGTCAATATTTGAGCCATTTTCCCCTGTAAATAGAAGTTATCTTCACAATGAATGGGAAACTGTCCCAAATATCTTCATAAAAATTATCTGACACTCTAAAATTCTATATTTCAGTACTATAACCTCATATTATCAATTAAAGTTGCCATAGATAATTTACTAATTTGGATAATTATCCCCCAATTTGCTCAAGATTGGTTGAAATTTACATATAAATCAGAATTGAACAATCTTAATAGTATGAACAAGCTTAGAGGATTATCACAAGTCAGATTTATCACATAATTTCATTGAAACCTAATTATTTCTATAATTCTAGAACAGAGTGAATTCATTATTAAATTCATAATAATTATTAAACCTCAAAATTTTCAAAAGTTCCTGTTATACACATAAATTATATTTTATTAAGATCATGTGAACCAAAAATCATTAACAAGCATATTTATCATTTCAAAAATTTGACTACGTAATCGTTGAAAGAAGGGTAGTTATTAGGGTGTGTATATACACATTGCTAATTTCACCAAAATAAAAATACTACCTCAATCTACATGCAAAATAACCCAAAAAAAAAAATCTAGGATTTTTCATAAAAATTTAGTATTTTTAAGAAAATAGACAAAATCAGGGCCTAAAACTAACCTCGGCCATTTGCCAACCCTCCCCCAATCGCCCCACGAAGCTTAAGTTCCAGGGATTTTACGGCAGAATATGCATAACATATCAAACCATAATTGACCTTTTTTTTTTTTTTTTTTTTTTTTTTTTTTGAGGGGGGGGGGGGGGGGGTGGGGGGTTTGCTATTTCCCACTATTTTCCTGATAATCTTCAAAATATCTTTTGGTCAGTTTCCTATGACCTACTGTTAATGGAAATCTCAGGTTGCATGTAATTGATCTTCTGGAAATTTCAAATGGTTGTGCTTTTGTAGTACTTTGTAAATTTTGGAGTGATAACTTAGATATTCCCAATGCTAAAGCTCTCCAATTCTATAACGTGATATGTTGTCTTCCCCTCTCCTTCACAAATAACGCTTTAGACAATATATTTGTCTAGATAATACCTATTGAAGTGATCAATTGAATTAATTTTTATTTTTTTTACCTTGTTGTATAATTCTAACAAGATAATGCATGACATTTGTGACCTTATATCAATTATGATTCATATACATTCATGGGTATGGTTCATATATTATATATATAAGTCTTTTGCAACTCTCTAAGCATTCAATCTTTCACAACTCTTTGGGTTATACTTTATAAGTTTTTTGCGATACTTCAAGCTTTAAGTCTTTTGTAACTCTCCAAATTCAAGTTGTGAATCTTTCATAACTCCTAAGTTAAATCCTTGAGTTTGTTGTAACTCTCTAAGGTATATGGGAATTGACATACATTTCAAGTTCATACACATTAGCATTGCATGTGTGTAATAGTAATAACATAAAGATTATGCTCGGGGTCACAGAAATTGATGAATCTCAACAAACTATGAAAACTAATCTCCTAAACGTATAAATATGGTTTTATTTTTCTTATCTATAGTTGCGATAGTAGCTGAGAAAGAAATCTTATACAGTACTTGTATATTCATATAAACTACAACTGTATGGAAATAAAAAAAAAAAAAAAAAGCACGAGGCTTGACAAGTCCTCTCCACTATAACTAAGAGGAAAAAATACGTCCACAACGGTTATTTTAACACATTATTGGGGTACAGGCGTTTTCACGATACGTAAATAAGATAAAAATCCTTCACTCGTTGTACAATCTGAAGAGCATTTTTACAAGGATCCGAGAAAACACGAAGAAATATTGATTCATCTGAGGAAGTTTAGATTGCTCCTGTACCCCCTTTATGCTATCGATACAATCATCAACATTAGTTATTACAGCAGATATGACACCACCAAGAGATTTATAGTCACCACGTTGGATATAATCTTTACCATTGCGACAGCCATCAACATACGAGCCATAAAAATAATGACAATCGTCGTAGGCACTCTTCAATCTTTTATCAGTTGTTCGATCCAATAGAGACTGAATGTAATTCTCGGTATCTGTACCGTTTTTAGCCGCACCATTGATAGTGAATAGCGCTAGGGTCTTGAGATCTAGGGTTTCACTAACGCCTGGGACCGATTTGAGTATTTGCAAGCAATGTGGGAGATCTACGACTTTCCCTAAAGAAGTGCAAATGTCGGTAAGAATGTCAACTGATGAAAGGGATGGAGTAACATTAGCCGTAAAAAGCACTATGAAGAAAATTGATACGGAGAAAAAAGAGCAGAAACTAGAGGAGGACAACGCCATGATTATTTTCTTGCTTAGAATTTGAAAGCGGATACCCTATTTATTGACCAGACTTTTCGTGCTAATTAGGACACCTATCTATTTTGTAAGGTAAGTCAATTTTTTATTTTCTCAACACAGTAAGGACTTCACCGAGATTATATTCCTTTTATAAAAGGTTCTTCTCTCACTTGCTCAAAATATATACAATAAATTAAGTTACTTTTTCTGGCAATTTAATACTAATTTTATATTTTATACATAAAAATATAACTAATATAAATACTATCCTTCTATGGCTCTTAATTAGATACCATTAAAACCATTCTATAGGAGAGATGATTAACTTTATTTGAATGGTCCTTAAACTGTTTTGTGAATGTTCATTATAAAGTCCCTTTTTCTTTATAAATCCTAGGAAAGAAAAAAGAAACTTCGTCTATCTAACGGTACAAAATTTTGCATAAAAAGTTTTAAGATTTGTATATTTAACTTTTACAATATTATTGGCCATATTTGAATAAAAAAACTTGCCCCCTTTCATATATTCTATTTTCCTTTTTTATTGCATCAAGCGGCTTTTACTGTGAAAACTGAATATATGATATTATCGATAATCTGAGCCGTTTATTTCTTTGTTCCTTGAGTTGCAACATTTATAACAAGTGAATCTATTGAATTTACTTTTATGGTAATTTTTTCTCGATTTGTTTTCATAATCCTCCTTATTTCTATTTTCAGATCAGAATATAACAATTGAGAATGTTTGAACTGGATGACTCTTGTGAGGAAGGGATGAGCAAATCCCGTAACTGCTAGAACACAAAAAGACGAGACATAAATATAGAAATTTTATAATTGTATATTATAATTGTATATACAATTATAATTGTACCTGTAAGATTATTTTCAAATTTTATTAGAAATAAAGACATAAGGTAAAATATGAGCAATTTGGATAATCATCCAAATTGGGTTCTAAAGAGGTTGATAGTGTTAGAAATTTTCCCATCATCTCCTCGGGCTTCTGAATGATTTGCCCTCAAATCTAGAGGATCAGTTGTGGAACTGAACCCTAGTATCTCTGTTGTCCAGCTCTTCCGGCTAACCGTGGTAGTGGATGGATTCCTGATCTATTTTTGAAAACCCTAGACCTCATATGGAGTCATCGGTAATAGAACTATGCGTGACTCGCCCATGCTGAACATGTAGGTATTTTCAAACCCATCATGTATCGCCCGTCGATCATACAACCAAGGCCGACCCAATAGCAAATGGAATGCATGCATAGGAACTATATCACAAAGGATCTCATCATGATAGTTCTGCCTGACACTCACAGGAACCTTTGCCCTAAGGGTAACATGCATACTACCTCTATTATCCAGCCAATGCAAATGATAAGGACTAGGATGTGGTATAGTAGACAGTTGTAATTTGTCTACCAGTGCAGCAGATATAACATTCATGCAACTACCACTATCGATGATGAGTATACAAAGGTTACCTCTGATTCTGCAAGAGGTATGAAATATGTTCTCCCTCTGAATATCACTGGTATCAGGAGATGTGGACAAAATCCTGTGTAACACATCAAGGGGTAGATATTTCCCTCCAGTATGCTCCTCAGGTGCATTTGCATTCGGATCATCATAATATTCCTGCAGTGCTGTTGCTAGATTTGTAGGCTCAATCTGATCATGGTCATCCTCAGTATCCTCTCCAATGTCTTCCATAACAGTCATCACCCTCTTATTTGGACATTGTGCAGCCATATGCCTAAATCCCATGCATTTAAAACATTTTATCTGGCGCGCTTTCCCACTAGTAGATCCGGGAATAGTTTGCCTCATTTCTGGTGCCATGACCTCTTTACCCTTCCCAGTGGGTAAGTTTTCTCTTATAATGGTTGGGGTAGTAGTGTCCACTACTTTGACTCCCTCACCTACCTCCTTTGTTCCTCCTGACCGACTGTCGGCTGAGATGGGTTTATTAACAGTATTGGGCCTACTGCTTGGAGCCCTAAAGAAGTTGGACCTCCTCTGTCTCTCTACTTTTAAGGCCAACTGAATAGCCTCATCAAGTGTAGTATAGCGCTGCAACTCAACAATACACGCTATCTCATATTTTAGACCTGAGACAAATCGCGCTATAGTTTGTTCTAGAGGCTCAACAGACCCACACCTAATCATAAGGGTCTCAAGTTCCTGCACATAATCATCCACTGTTTTGCCCCCCTACCTCAAGGTTTGCAGTCGCATAAACAACTCCTGTTTGTAGTGCTCAGGAATGAACCTTTTCCTTAGCAACCTCTTCATGTCCCTCCAGGTCTAAACCTTCGCCTCTCCATCCCGACACCTGTTGATGATCAGATTCTTCCACCAAAGTGCAGCATACCCTACAAATTCAACAGCAGGCAATCTAACCCTGGTACTGTCGTCGATCTCATAACATTCGAAGAGACCTTCGACCTTGTCCTCCCAGTCTAAGTATTCATCTGCTGATCCCTTACCATCATAGGATGGCATCTGTAGTTTCACATACTCCAAACCCCAAGGTGGCCTGAAATCCCTATTCTGATTTAGGTTTACCCCAAAATTATCATCCCTTTCTTCCATGTTTGGAAGATGCTCCTCACCCATCCTTCTATTTATATTCCCATCTACCACTACTCTGTTTCGATGAGGATTTTGTGGAGCTACTCGATGTGGTGCCTGATGGTTTACCACTGGTGGTTGTGGTAATGTCATCCTATCAATCCTAGTTGCTAGAGTAGCAACTATAGTAGTAAGATCCTGTAGCTGTTCCTCCAAGGTCCTCCTACCTGCAACATTATGACCCTGACCTCCACCAACCCGACTATTGGCTTCATCACCCATTCCTCCATTCACGCTATTATTCGACATGTTTGTGGATGCGATTTATTTGAAGTACTAGTGTAATCTCTAATAATTGTAGCACACTCACTTCACTTCACCACGTCACAAAACACGTTTGGATAACACACCCCCACACTTGTACACCTACGGTGCAACAAGTCACCAATGCAGCAAGACACTCACTTCACAAAACAACTTCACGCCAAAACTAATTCACACCGCCACTTACACACTACACACACAACACACTAAATCCACACAACAATAATATGTTGCAATCCTTCACTTCCACGGTAGCAACAAACACAATGGAACTAACTAAAGATACTCCTCTAAATGGCAAGCAATTAATTCCAACAAGTTAATGTGCAATCAAGGTGATTAATACACAATAACTCTATAGCTTAATGGTTGATTTGAATTCAAATTAGTTTCCTAATCCTCCACGCCACTTGAAGAAATCTGCTAAGGAAATGACTCTTCTAATTCCGCAATAATGAAGAAACAATATACACTAATTAACAATGCTACAATCAGAAATTCCTCTCCTTCCTCACGTAAACAACACACGGCAAGGATGAAGACAATAACCAAACTTTCCTTTCAAATCAGAAGCTTCATCTATCCTTTTCAACAAAGATCAATCACATAAAGATCAAGGTGACAAAAAAAAATTCAATTGTTCCGAACTTCCACTCTCCTACAATTCGGTTCACAATGGTAAGACAAAAACTTTCAATTCCCAAACTTCAATCGACAAACCCCTTCTCATAAACCTTCCAGCTCGGATACCAAAAAGATGATGTGCCTAATTCCAAGCTTAAACACAATAAAAAGAATCAAGGAAAACACCACAATTCACACACACAAAAACCAGTTCACTTGACTAGGTAAATGCGGAAATCCTAAAGGCAATGGAATGAAATCCAAAGAGCTCCAATTGCTATTATCAAACCATATAAGTAATCTTCATCAAATAATAACAATTATAATTGAAACCTACGTGAATCAAATCAAGAAAACAAATGGCTCAAACTGCAAATTCCAATCCCTTCCTTCAAATATCCAATTCACGTCACAATGAAGAGAATTATATCATACATCAACACAATCAATCCTATAACAAGCTATTGATCACGAATTAGGAATTAAAACAAGTCCAAGAACATCTAAATCAACCCTAGATATGGCGCACTAGTGATGAAATGGAAAACAACAAGGAACCGATATTACTCACAATTTCTCCTTGTTGCACTTGCCACAATTTCAACTTCTTGGGATTGAAATTGATAAGAGAATTTGGAATTAGGAAAACCCTAAGCCCTCTCACAAAAATTTGAAGTGTTTGTTCTGCAAAATTAAGCTCTTCAAACCCTCTCTTAAGCAAGTATTTATACTTGCTACTCCTAGGGTTAAAAAGTGCTCAAAATTACAAGTTTGTCACTTTTAAGGTGGCTAACCCTAAATGAAAGTTACGAAGAAATAAAAGTGTCTCAAAACCAAAATACAACCAAAATATTTCAATAAAAATTTACAAGATACAAAATAACATAATTCTTCATGATCCAATGCCTCAGAATAGAGAACAATCGCAGCGGGTCTTTGATTATTATCCTGAAAATTGTTTGGTGTCCAACTGAAGTTGTAGGACATTTTGGCATCCCCATGGAGAATTATAATTGTACCTGTAAGATTATTCTCAATTTTTTTTAGAAATAAAGACATAAGGTAAAATATGAGCAATTTGGATAATCATCCAAATTGGGTTCTGAAGAGGTTGACAGTGTCAGAAATTTTCCCATCAGTAATCATCAACATGCATTCTTCCTTGTCTCAAAGTTTGCAACTTCTTAAAAGCTCCTTGCACATAATTATTTAAGACCAGCATCCTTGTCAATATTCTCTTCATCTTAGTCTACAGCATTATCTTAAACTCTCTAACTTGTCTTCTTATGGCGAGCAAGTTCTTCCACCATAATGTTGCATACCTAAAGAACATAAGGGCAACTAATCTTACATTTACAGCCTCTTTATACTCATGACACATGAACAACTTGTCAAGTTTATCTTCCCAATCTAAGTAATCATATGCATATCCACTTCCCAAGAAAGAAGGGATTTGCATCTTCACATTATCTAATCCCTTAAGAGTTCATACATCTCACATAACATACTCTTCTTCGAAATTATCCTTAGATCTTTCATTAAAATCATCCTTGACCTATACAAGTCTACTCTCACCTAAGTCTCTTCTCAATCCACCACCATTTCAAATATTTCGAGGTAAGAATACTAGTTCCTCATCATTCTAAGATTGTTTAACACCTTTATCATTTGGATAGCTTGGTTATCAACTAATTGCCACATAGTAATAGCAAAATTGATAACAATAGTGGCCAGTTCTTAGATTTTCTCATCAATAGACCTTATGTTTTAAGTTGTACACCTTCCACATCCATTCACATCACTCTTAAAGTCATTGATATCATTATACACATTAGGATTTGACATCTGGTTCTTCACAATAGTAACCACTACTCAACCCAATAACTCAACGGCAATACAATACCACATGACTACAACTACTTTAGCTAAACAACTTAACAACAACACTGCTATAACAACTGCTACTTTAGTTTAAGAACTAACCAACTTAGATAGCTCTTCAACAACAACAACAACAACAACAACAATTCCCTCTCCCAACCTTCACTTTAATACTAATAAAAAATGATACACTTAAGAGCTCAATAATCATTAGGGTATCAATTTACCAATACAACTAGTAAATAGGTCCTTCTAAATATGGAAAAAAATGATGTGGAAATGGTTAAATTAGTAGAAATGCAAATATTTCCAATGGATATAAGATACCATAGGAACCAAATGTAACCTAATCCAAACTTGATGGGACCCATGAGCCTAGACTAAGGGTACTTACCATAATTTTTGTTAAAGGGATTAATAAGAGTAAAGTATTTAAAAGCTAAAGAATCACAAATAGAAGGATTTTTTTTTTTGTATTCAATATATGATGATGTGAAATACATGAAATGGGACCATTTATAGTAAGTCTCTAGGGTTATAATACTAAAAGAGGAAAATCATATTAAGTATATAAAAATATAACCCATCTAGTATAATATAAAAAAGGTAAAAATGTAAATAGATAAAAGGAATGTTCTTAGAGACACATGCAAGTGTCAAGTGTTAGAGATACATGTTAGATGAGCAATGGTTGCTTCTTAGCAAAAACAATATAAACTATCCAAACAAACGATGCCCTTATTCACACTAATAAAAGTTATATCCTAAGTAAGTGGGTTAAGTGGTGGCTACATCAACTTCAAGAGAGGTTAGAGAGTAGGAGGGTAGGTTGGTCTAAGTTGTTTAAGGTTAATCATCCTTAGATTTTTTTTTTAGTGTTGTTTAGGCCAAGGCCATGGTCAACTTGTTTAGTAGGCTCAATAAGAGGGGCGATCATGGAGAGGGAGCGGCTGAAGCAAGCTACGAAATGGTAGATACTTTAGTTCAACTCATCTTTAAGGGGGTGCCCAGTTAAGATCCTTTATGCTTAGTTTTGCAATCCCTATGCGTGGGCTTGTATAATGGGCTTGGTAAGTTGATTCCTATCACCATGTATCATAAATCATTTGAGATCTCTTATTTGATATTTATACCTATCATAATATAGAGATATTTTTTACCCTAAAAGGTATACATTAATGCATTCACTTGCAAGAACAACCACCACATTTCTTGAATGGCATACTCATAACAAACTTAGTATGAAATATTCTCACTTAGCGTTGAGCTACCCTTGATGCCTCTTAAAACCATAGGATTGTTGATACCAATACATCAAGAGCTAATTCACGACTTACATTGTCATTTAATTAAACAATTACATACTACATTAATCCAAACTATATATGTGTGTGAGTGTTCACGAGCACGCACATGTGTATATATGTATGTATATATGCATATAAGGTAACATGGAGATCAACTATTAGACATCATAATAGAATACTTTGAAAAGCAACTTCCTTCACCATTCGTTAACAAAAATCTCAACTAGCACTCCTAGTCTAAAACTTTATCACTTGAGGCTAGCAAACAAAACGAACACTTAGATTGTATATGAGTTAGGTGAGCACGATAAAACAAAATAGGACAAAAGAAATATTGTAACACATTAACTTATTAAAAAAGAAAAAAGAAAAAGTCCATATACCATTAGAGCATATCATGCTACCATGCAAAAGCAAATTCTCGTTGATACCAACACCATTCCCTTAAGCACTAAAACAAGTCTTTCCTTAACAGTAGAAACTCCACATTTCACACTACATAGATGTATGAAAGCATTCTCACCACAAAGGTATGCTCTAATGTATACACTACAATGGTAGGCTCCAATATTTCACAACATTAAGTCACACTTAAATATTCTTACCACACATGAATGCTTATTTACACACATCCGAGATCATCACCATACTACATCCACCCAACGGTTGCAACTTATTCCTTTACCTAGAAATGTATTGTTCTTTGAACTACTCATGCCAAATATGATGGCATGTCATTGTAAAATTGCAGCTTGTATACTCATAACATATGATCATATCACATCATGTTTCAAAGAGAAACACATGGTTAACAGCATAATCGGCTAATGCCAGTAGTTAGCATACAATCATTAAACATCATTTGAGAATGATATCTAGAAGAATCATTAACCACGCCTTACAGATAGTTTGACAACAATCATAACATTAATATACCATGTATTACCACCAAGCATCTTACTATGTTATCCACTTAAGTAAATTCATAAAAATACATTCCTAGATAAGTGACCAACACTATTTTGACCATTACATAACACAATCTATCGATAGAGGAGGGGAGCTCACACGATTATACCAAATGCTTCTACCACATAAGTAAATAAACCTAAAATTCAATAAGTTAGTAAGGCAATACATACATGACATAACTTAATAGCTCCTATCTTCTACTTTTAAATTATTTACATTTAGTCACCATAACTTCTTCATTTTTTATTTATTTTTCACAAGCCTTATATCATTACGATCCTTATGAAAATTACTATTTAATTAAGATAATATCCAAACCTGATGTAATGCTCAAGGCTAAGAGTTGCCAATCACCAAGCCAACAAACACTAATGATCATTTTTTAACTACTTAACAAAAAAGTTTCCAATTAGTGTTGATATATTATTCACTACTTGACTTTATACACAACTACTTAATATCCACTATACGAGACCTCACAATTGGGCTCAAATCTTTGTCTCCAAATTGGACACCTACTAATAAAGGGTCATTTCTAATATCATTTGTAATGTTAATTGCTTAAAGCAACCAATAACTAAACCAATAAATACTAATGAACCTTTTTTAACCACTTAACTTAGAAATCTCAAATTAGTGTTAACATGTTATTCACAATTTAGCTTTATATACCATTACTTAACATTCCTCACAATCTATGTGGAACTACATTCATATGGGGTATCACAATCTACATCCCTTAAATACATGGAGTACCACACTTAACTGGCATGATAATTTATGAAAATGCCCCTCATTTTAATACCAATTATTACTGAAGGATTTTAGTTATGTATCTAAATCGAATTACCCTTAAAAAATCTAATCAATTATCAACAATACATCCTAAATCAGAATTGATAAGACCAAACATCATAACAAAATATTAATCACAAGATAAGTTAATATTGTTAATGTTATTAATTTGGCTTTGATGTCAATATTTGAGCCATTTTTCCATGTAAATAGAAGTTATCTTCACAATGAATGGGAAACTATCCCAAATATCTTCATAAAAATTATCATGACACTCTAAAATTCTATATTTTAGTACTATAACCACATATTATCAATTAAACTTGCCATAGATAATTTACTAATTTGGATAATTATCCCCCAATTTGCTCAAGATTGGTTGAAATTTACATATAAATCAGAATTGAACAATCTTAATAGTATGAACAAGCTTAGAGGATTATCACAAGTCAGATTTATCACATAATTTCATAGAAACCTAATTATTTCTATAATTCTAGAACAGAGTGAATTCATTATTAAATTCATAATAATTATTAAACCTCAAACTTTTCAAAAGTTCCTGTTATACACATAAATTATATGTTATTAAGATCATGTGAACCAAAAATCATTAACAAGCATTGTTTATCATTTCAAAAATTTGACTACGTAATCGTTGAAAGAAGGGTAGTTATTAGGGTGTGTATATACACATTGCTAATTTCACCAAAATAAAAATACTACCTCAATCTACATGCAAAATAACCCCCAAAAAAAGATCTAGGATTTTTCATAAAAATTTACTATTTTTAAGAAAATAGACAAAATCAGGGCCTAAAACTAACCTCGGCCATTTGCCAACCCTCCCCCAATCGCCCCACGAAGCTTCAGTTCCAGGGGATTTTACGGCAGAATATGCATAACATATCAAACCATAATTGACCTTTTTTTTTTTGGGGGGGGGGGAGGGGGTTGCTATTTCCGACTATTTTCTTGATAATTCTTCAAAATATCTTTTGGTCAGTTTCCTATGACCTACTGTTAATGGAAATCTCAGGTTGCATGTAATTGATCTTCTGTAAATTTCAAATGTTTGTGGTTTTGTAGTACTTTGTAAATTTTGGAGTGATAAGTTAGATATTCCCAATGCTAAAGCTCTCCAATTCTATAACGTGATATGTTGTCTTCCCCTCTCCTTCACAAATATCGCTTTAGACAATATATTTGTCTAGATAATACCTATTGAAGTGATCAATTGAATTAATTTTTATTTTTTTTACCTTGTCAAATATACGCATAATTCTAACGAGATAATGCATGACATTTGTGACCTTATATCAATTATGATTCATATATATTCATTATTATGGTTCATATATTATATATATCAGTCTTTTGTAACTCTCTAAGCGTTCAATCTTTCATAACTCTTCAGGTTATACTTTATAAGTTTTTTGCGACACTTCAAGCTTTAAGTCTTTTGTAACTTTCCAAATTCAAGTTGTGAATCTTTCATAACTCTTAAGTTAAATCCTTGAGTTTGTTGTGACTCTCTTAAGGTATAGAATTGACATACATTTCAAGTTCATACCCATTAGCATTGCATGCTCGGGGTCACAAAAATTGATGAATCTCAACAAACAATGAAAACTAATCTCCTAAACGTATAAATAAGGTTTTATTTTTCTTATCTATAGTTGCGATAGTAGCTGAGAAAGAAATCTTATACAGTACTTGTATATTCATATAAACTACAACCGTATGGAAATTAAAAAAAAAAAAAAAAGCACGAGGGTCCACATATGGCTTGACAAGTCCTCTCCACTATAGACCTGGGTTAAGCATGTCTAGCCATTGAATTGAATTATGGAATAAAAAGAAAATTATAAATAAGGGATGAAAACCTACCAATAAGGAAAAACATGAAAATAACTGAGAGGAAAAAATACGTCCACAACGATTATTTTAACACATTATTGAGGTACAAGCGTTTTCACGATATGTAAATAAGATAAAAATCCTTCACTCGTTGTACAATCTGAAGAGCATTTCTACAAGGATCCGAGAAAACACGAAGAAATATTGATTCATCTGAGGAAGCTTAGATTGCTCCTGTACCCCCTTTATGCTATCGATACAATCTTCAACATTTGTTAATACAGCAGATATGACACCACCAAGAGATTTATAGTCACCACGTTGGATATAATCTTTACCATAGTGACAGCCATCAACATACGAGCCATAAAAATAATGACAATCGTCGTAGGCACTCTTCAATCTTTTATCAGTTGTTCGATCCAATAGAGACTGAATGTAATTCTCGGTATCTGTACCGTTTTTAGCCGCACCATTGATAGTGAATAGCGCTAGGGTCTTGAGATCTAGGGTTTCACTAACGCCTGGGACCGATTTGAGTATTTGCAAGCAATGTGGGAGATCTACGACTTTCCCTAAAGAAGTGCAAATGTCGGTAAGAATGTCAACTGATGAAAGGGATGGAGTAACATTAGTCGTAAAAAGCACTATGAAGAAAATTGATACGGAGAAAAAAGAGCAGAAACTAGAGGAGGACAACGCCATGATTATTTTCTTGCTTAGAATTTGAAAGCGGATACCCTATTTATTGACCAGACTTTTCGTGCTAATTAGGACACCTATCTATTTTGTAAGGTAAGTCAATTTTTTATTTTCTCAACACAGTAAGGACTTCACCGAGATTATATTCCTTTTATAAAAGGTTCTTCTCTCACTTGCTCAAAATATATACAATAAATTAAGTTACTTTTTCTGGCAATTTAATACTAATTTTATATTTTATACATAAAAATATAACTAATATAAATACTATCCTTCTATGGCTCTTAATTAGATACCATTAAAACCATTCTATAGGAGAGATGATTAACTTTATTTGAATGGTCCTTAAACTGTTTTGTGAATGTTCATTATAAAGTCCCTTTTTCATTATAAATCCTAGGAAAGAAAAAAGAAACTTCGTCTATCTAACGGTACAAAATTTTGCATAAAAAGTTTTAAGATTTGTATATTTAACTTTTACAATATTATTGGCCATATTTGAATAAAAAAACTTGCCCCCTTTCATATATTCTATTTTCCTTTTTTATTCCGTCAAGCGGCTTTTACTGTGAAAACTGAATATATGATATTATCGATAATCTGAGCCGTTTATTTCTTTGTTCCTTGAGTTGCAACATTTATAACAAGTGAATCTATTGAATTTACTTCGATTTGTTTTCATAATCCTCCTTATTTCTATTTTCAGATCAGAATATAACAATTGAGAATGTTTGAACTGGATGACTCTTGTGAGGAAGGGATGAGCAAATCCCGTAACTGCTAGAACACAAAAAGACGAGACATAAATATAGATTATTAAGAACCAAAGACAAAGCATTGAATTTTGTCAAAGGAGAAAAATCGTATAAGTATGGTTTTTTTTTGCTCTGGGATCAGAAAAGAGATTACAAAACTTTGCTGGGAAATTGTATATTAATATGTATCTTATTTGGGTATTGCAATATGTGAAGCGTGGTAAAGTAATTAATGTAAAGCACTATATTGTAGAGTAAACCAGCAATAGCAGAACGTAGTAGGAGAAAAGGTGACTCTTTCACTTCCTTTAAAGGGTGATATAAAGGGTTTTAATGAGTTCAAAACTTCCACAAGCCAAGCCTTTTTTTGTAAGCTAAAGTTTTTACAAATCAATTTATACGCTTATAATTTTTATGTTCAACTAGTTAGAAAACCTGCGCTATGCGCTGATAAACAATTATTTTAATTTTCTTTTTAATACAACAAATATAGCCGAACATAGTAGGAGAAAACCGGCAAGAGCTGAATGTAGTACGAGAAATGATACACTTCCACTTCCATTAAAAGGGTGATATAGGGGTTTTGATAATTTGAAAACTGTCATGAGTCAAGCCTTTTTTATAAGCTAAAGTTTTTACTGATCAATCTACACGCTTACAATTTTTTTGTTTAACTAGTTAAAAGGTACGCGCTGCACGTGGATAAAAGTTTTAACAATGATTTGTAATTTCCTTTTTGAAACAACAAATATAGCCGAACGTAGTAGGAGAAAACCAGCAAGAGCCGAATGTAATAGGAGAAAAGGTCACTGCTTCACTTCCTTTAAAAGGGTGGCATATAGGGTTTTAATGAGCTGAAAACTTTCATGAGCCAAGCCTTTTTACTAAGCTAAAGTTTTTACCGATCAATTTACACGCTTACAATTTTTATGTTCGACTAGTTAAAATGTCCACGCTATGCGCTGACAAAAGTTTAAACAATGATTGTAATTTTCTTTTTAAAAAAACAAATATAAACATAATTTAATATTTTTACATATTATAAAAAAGTATCTAAGGAAATAATTGGTTCATTAATGAGATATTTATTTCATTTACTGATGGATATTAATGAAATGTTTAATTCTTATATTAATAAAATATTCAATCAATGAAGATTAATGAAATGTTTAATTCATTTACTAATAAACATTATAACTTATTATCTAGAAACACAAAAAAAAAAAAAAACTCTTTATCTATCCTTCACATTGAATTGTTTTTAAAAAGTGTGAATAAATAATTACATATAAAATGATAAATTATATAGTTTCATTATATCTAAAAAAACAAAAAGAAAGAACACAATAGCAATTAACCCACAAGTAAGGCAGGGAAAATAGTGTCTTTTAATTCACCATGTGTTTCATGTATATTAATCTAATCATTTAAACTTCTTCAAAATACAATAGGATAAAAAATCTTAAAAAACTATACATTAGGTAATTCTTCAATGCATTGCATTTATTAATTATTACATTCATATCTAAGGAAAGATTACAATAACAATTTACCATAAGCTATACAACGAAAATGGAGCTTTTCAATTCACCATTTTGCTATATCTAATAAAACAAATTCTTTAAAATATAGTGGCATAAGAAATAAACAAATACATTACAAAATCCATTCATACGAGGCATGGAGATCCTTTATAGCCCCATGTTCAAATATACAAAGATCCTTTTTTTTTACACTAACGAAAAAAAAATATGTTTATGAATCTTTTACAATAAATAAACTTCAAAATAGCATCATAAGAATGAGATTTAATATATATATAATATAAAGATTATTTTTTAAAAACACTAATAAATTAGAAAATAAAATTTATTACCTCTTAAATCATATTCCCCTTGAAATCAACATCATCACATTTTTGAATTATTTCTTTTAACCTTAAGCATTTGAAGGAATATGAATTCATAGAAAAATGGAATTAAGAGATAGAGAAACTCATGTAGCAATATAAAAATCTACTTGCATTTTATAGACAATCGAATGCAAAATACTAATGCAAATAAATGCTATAGCTCCTACGGTCAACCTTTATAACAACTCACATTAAATAATAATAATGAAAATAATGATATCATAAATAAATTTAAAGTATATATTATAATAATAATATATTTTAACAAAAAAATTTAAGAAAATATATTAATGATCACATGAATAATGCGATATAAGAATGAAAAGAGGTTCCAAAACTATATATTATAATATAATATGATATGTGTTGACAAAATACGAAAACACATCAATGATACTAATAAAGTAGAATAAAAAAAAGATAAAAGCTTTCAAAATATATATATTGTTGGCTAAATTACAAGGACAGCTCTTCAATTTTTTTAAAATTGCATGGAATCCCTACTTTTTCAAAAAACAACACTTAAATCCTTGAAACAATTGTGAGACCTCCTTTGTTTATATTTTGGCTGTTTATGTGAAATTTTTTTATTAACATGGAAAATCAAGTTAGTATATTTAATTGAAATATATGTTAAAAAAGTACTAAAAATTTTAGAAAATGCTAAACTTAAAAAAATAGAAAAAATGTTGTAAAATTAAAAAAAAATGGAAATTAAGTGAAATTTTAAAAAAAGGGAGCAACAAGCAACAACAATATAGTTTTTACTTTTTGTTTTTTTTTTTTTAAATCTCATCCAGTTTTCTTTTCTTTACTTTCTTTATTTCCTAGGAATTTTACTATTATTTTAATTTTTAGTATTTTTAAAATATCAATTAAATATATAAATTTAATTATCCACATTAGTAAGAAAATCCATATAAGCAACCAAAACATAAACAAAGTGGGTTTTACAACCGTTTCTAGGGTCCAAGTGTTGATTTTTGAAAAGGTAGGAAGTTCGTGCAATTTTAAAAAATTTTAAGAGGTGTCTATGAAATTTGCCTACATTACTTATAATATAATGTGGTTATAGTGCTAATAAGCCATTCACATGACTATACTCTACGAGTGATCAAAGTAAATTGGAGTTGCATTGATGTTTTGCATTAGGGTGAGTGCATATAGAGTGAGTAGGGTATGAAATACTTTGATACCTACCCTCTAAATAGCAATTTCCAAATTTTAAGATCGAAAACTTTAGATACTATATTTTGTAAAGTAATCATAGCCAAATGTAAGGTAAGTCTTTCACTTCATTTAAAGGGTTGGCATATGGGTTTTAATGAGTACTTCCAATGCGCTTTAAATGATTATGTTAATTCTTTAAAATAAAAATGTAGATATAATTTAATGTTTCATGTATTATAAAAGATATATAATGAAATATTTAATTCACTAGAAATTAATGATATTTAATTCTTTTATTAATAAAACATTTAATTAATATCTAATAAATGTTGAATGAAATGTTTCATTCATTTACTAACATTATAATGTTTTATCTAAAAATACACAAAAGAAAAAATCTTTCTTTGTTCTTCATGTTAAATTGTTTTTACATTTTCAAATGTGAAGAAATAATCACATATAAATTGACAAATTAAAATGCAATCAATACCATGATTAAGATGAGAATTGAGATTTGAATGTGATAGAATGTTTCAATATAAATAGGTTAAATTAAAATGTATTTAATTTGAGAATATGAATTTAATGGAGTTGTTACTATCAAATTATATACTATATATAATTTTTATATAATATATGATTTAAGATAAATTGCTTAATAGTATCTCATTCTGAAATTTAAACAATTTAAGTTCTTAAAAACAAGTTATTCATAATGTCTTATTATTTGACTACTATTTCCATTATTTATAAATAATAAAATGACTACATTTAAAAAGATTAAATGTAAGAAGAACTTTATAAAAGGGATGATGCAAAAAGTACTTCTAATAGTAATGATTCATTCCCTCTTTATTATCTTATATATGTTTTGAATTGGCTGTTCATCTACATAATCATAATTTTTCTTCTTCCATTCAAATAACATGTCCTCAAACTATGGATGATAATATTGTGAAGTAGATGGTGAGTGTTTGCTTGATACTTGTTTAGCTTAATTATAAAAGATAAGAGTTTCAGAAACTATATATTATAATATATTAATATAATTTAACAAAAATATATTGCAAATACATCAATAGTATGATAAAATGATGTAATATAAAAAAGATGAGAGTTTCAAAAACTATATATTATAATATGATATGTGTTGAAAACATATAGAAATACATTAATGATACCATGAGAAGATGAAATACAAAAAGAAATGAGCTTTCAAGAGCATATATTATAATATGATCTGGTTGCAATGCTAGTGAGCCATTCACATGTCTATAATATATGAGTGATCAAAGTAGATTGAGTCTTAGTTGATGTTTTGAGTTAAGATAAGCGGATATAGAGTAAGTAGGATGTAAGATACTACCATACCTACCCTCTAGATAGCGATTTTCAAATTTTAAGATTGAAACTTATCCTAAAACACTTTAGATCCTATACTCTATAGATCTTACATGGTATAAGGTACACTATAAAAACTATGAATTTTTTTTGTTCAATTTTCATAATATAAATTTTTTTGGTAAGTTATTCAATAACCTATCAATTTTTCATGCATTTGTAATTAGCACATTTGTTAACTTAGTAACCTTTGACAAGTCACATATTTTTCAATCATATTTATCTTGCATACAGTTAAAACAAAATTTGAACCATGACAAAAACCTTAAGACATAAAACAAAAAATAAAATAAACAAATTGAACAAACACAACATCATAGTAGATACAACTTTTAAAATATACATGCCATTGACAAAATAGATGTAAATTTTGGTAAAAAAAGAAGCAACAATAATAAAGGCAACTTCATTTTGACCGGCGAAGAAAAAAGGTAGCTATGATATAAATATCTATGCAAATTGATCTTCTTTTTGCATCTTTTTTTTTTTCAATTACTATTATAATTGAGGGAAGAGGAATTTGAACCTTATCCATCCTATTAGAAAACTAATGTTTATACCACTTGACTATAAGAGCCTTAATTTTTGCTTCTTTATCAAAGTTCCCTATTTATCTATTCTATTATTATTAAGAGAGTAGTCGATGTCTCTACACTTTTATTTAAGTTCCCTATTTCATCCATGCATAGGTTCTTGCTCCAAAATTGTTCAGACCACAACATATTAGCTTGGTAGTAATGTGAGATACAATAGACTTAGTTTGCTTGATCCATGCCTTCAGTTTTGCAAATTTTAGAAAAAATGAAGTCGCAAATCGGGTATATGCCTTTGTAACCTACTTTTCAAAATTTTTTACAGATACAATATTTGTGAAATATTTTTTAAAAATTTCAATATTTCCCGGTGTTACCCAATAACTTTATTCATAACTTAATATACCTAGTTTAGAGGGATTTAAGTCCTGATGTGTTAAGATGATCAATAATGGCACTGACATAAATGATAAATTCCATTGAATTATTGGGCTATTTGCTATAAAATCCTATAGAGGATTTCGCAAGATAAAACTCGGATTGTACATTATGGAAAACTTCACTTTTGTTAAGAGTATAAATAAGAATTCGAATCATGATTTATTATGGTGTCTTTGTTTAGTGCTTGTCAAGCTCGAATTTTTCTTTTTTTTTTTCTTCTTTCATTTGATTTATATTAAGTATGACCCACTCAATATAAGTCACTTGATAAAAATTAAGAAAAAATTAATTTTTTTTCTTTAAAAACAAAGACTTAGAAAAACTAGAGTTACTATCTAAGAAAACATGGAAAAAATGGGAAATTAGGGTCAATTGAGTGGGTTGACTCTAAAGTCAACCATTAGTTTTTGTAAAAACCTTTTTTATAGAAGAAAAAAAAAAGAAAAAAAAGATTTTTTTTAAAGAGAAAACTGGGTTCAGGGTTTATCTTATCTTAAACTTTCAATTTTTATGAAAGAATTTTTGAAAAAAAAAAAAAAGAGACTTGATGAAGAGGCTTTTATTAGTAATTTCCATCACTTTTAAAATTTTTACCTATTGAAAGTGGTTATTAAAAGTAAGTGCATAAATAGAAGAAACTAATTTTTTTTTTCATATATCCTCTAGCAAAACTAAAAGAATAAGTAGTACTCACAAACATATTCAAATAAACTTGAAAAAAAAATTAAACAAAGTATATAGCACAAAATTAGCCAAAATAAACAAGAGTCGTTTTTTTTACCTATATTTTCTTGCAAAACAAAGTTAGTAACATGACAAGAAAAATAAAAATTCAAATATTCTTTATTTTACTCTCTTTTTAATTTTTATGGTTTTTTTTTTCAGAATTTTTTAAATTTTTTTTATGGATGCCTCATGAATGCCTAGATATTCAATGTTTGGAATTAGAGCACTATAGTTCTATTTTAGAAAACTTTAGTTTGTTAGTTAATTTTATTTTGAACAAAAACATCAACTTTAAGTTCTTTGCCAATTTAATTTTCATGGAAAAAACTAAAACCGTAGCTTTTGACTCTTTTTTGAAAAACTAAAAAAATAAAAAAAATAAAAGACCCTAGTTTTAAGAAAAAGACCAATTAATGATTTTATTTTATGAAAGAGATTTTTTCTACATGTCATTTTTTTATGAAAGTAAAAATAAAAACAAAAACCAAAAATTAGTTAGAAGAAGGAGTATTTAAACGGATCAAAGTCCTGGAAACACAACAACAAACTTCTTAGTTCATAAAAATAATAAAAAGGCATAGACAATCATAAGCATGCAAAATAAATATTTATAATACATATATTAATTTTTAGCTTTTTCACATACTAAAGAATATCAAATTGCAAATAATAAAGTCTAAAAAGTTACTAGTTAACTATATTAACACAAAAGGACATCAAAGCATGCATGAAAACATAAAAAATTCTTATTAATAAATTCTGAATTTTTTAACGATTTTTTTTAATTTTTCATAAATATACATCATGAAACAAGAAACACATGACTAATAGAGAAACAATAAGATTATTCCATCATAACTATTAAAAGACTTCTTTCCTTTTGTTTTTATTTTCATATGTATGATGTAATATGTGTAATGAATGTACTAAAGTAAAACAAATATATATATATATATATATATAAAACTTACCTTAAGCTTGGTGGAGGATGAAAATGGCATGATAGCTTTACGTTATCATTGGCTAGTGGAGGTTAGTTTGACTTGCTCAGCTTGAGCTAGGTAGTAAAACCCCTGAATAGATTCTAAGATCGAAAGCTTATATCTTGATTAATTTTGCCATGAACAAAGCTTTAAACTTGTAAACCTTATCTTCTTTTTTATTTGTAGCGATTTATGAGTAGTTAGATGCAATTAAAGCTTGGGCTTCATTCTCCTAATGAAGAAGGAGTGATTAGAACCTTTAGTTTGCTTCAATTTTCTCTTGTTTGAGAGAATTTTGAACGGGTTCCACATGGGTCGAGAGAGAAAGAGAAGGTTTCTTCAATTTTCAAACTTGTTGAGTGGAACTGCTTGCTACAAACAATCTTTAGGGTCCATATTTATGGTGATTGGTGATCAATTGCTTAGAAGGGAACTGTATATTTCATAAAATCAAATCTTATTCAAGAATGGGTATTTATGGTTCAATAAGATTTCATTCCCAAAATTAATTGAATGGATTGTAAGGTTCTATCATGTTTCTTAAGCCTTTTTTTTTTTTAATGAAACGCTAGATTATGTTTCCCATGCCTTCCTTACCTAAACTTTTAAGATTGTTCAAAACGTGTAACATTCTTGCTTTTCCTTTTTAAAATGAAATTTTGATGAAAAATCCCTTAGTTCAATTAATTTTAAAAAGAAATTTTGAAGTCAATTAAGTAAGTATTTACAAAGTTGAGGGCTAAATTTTTCAAAATGACATTTTTCTCTAAAAACTTGATTTGATTGAAACTTGTCTTGAGTTGGTTTCAAGACATCAAATAAAATTTTAAGGACCTAATTAGGTGAATAAAATCATTACTGAATTATTTTGAGTCAATTCGAAAAAAAAAATTAAGGTATGGAGATCAATTGTGTAAAATGAATAAAATGCTCCAAGCTTGGTTTTACTAAGCGATAACTAAATCTTGAGACTTGTAAGATAATTTGGAAACCTAGAGTAAAATACTTTTAGCCAAGCTAGGATGAAATAAGAGAATAAAAAGAATGACACATGTACCACAGGAAGAGTGACATATGTCAACCTTACAACAATTAGCATAAAAGCAAGTGGCCTGCTGTGAAATCCTTCAACCTTTAGGGTTTTAGGGCATATAAATACACCTAAAACCTAACTGCCACTTCCATCCGCCATCTTCCAAATTTCCTAAACCCACAACAAGGTAAAATATTCCTAAAACCCTAAAACAATTAAGCCTTTTCCAACTAAACCTTGATTAGAATAATAACTTAGAGGGTTTTCTTAAGTATTGTAGGTTTAAATCTAAATAAATTGCACTAGGAGGGCTATCACAAGTTGGATGCCCTTGCTTGCTAGTGGGTAAGTAATTTTTTTTTTTAGTTAATAAAAAATTATACATCTAATCATAGGTTTAAGTGCACTAATTTTAAGTTTAAGCACTAGCTAGAAGTTTGTGATGCTAGAAACCAATTTGAAGGTGAAAAACACCATTCTTAGGAGTAGCAAGTGGGGTAGCAACTTTGAAGAAAAAGGGTAGTAGTATCTTCTAAAGGCAAGTGGCCCTACCTACACTTAAAATAAAGATATGTGGTGATCTTAGGTATATAAGAATAGTTTAATACTTCATTGATTGATGAGTGCAAAATGAGATATACATCACACGTTAACTACCACATATAGTGTATATTTGAGTGCAAATTTGTTTTAATAATGGAGTTTGGAGATATAAGATATGCTAAGTAGATGATTTAGTAAGGTTTAATAGGTTTAGGATTTGGTTAGAGAGTGAAAGTTTGCATGAAGAATATGAAGGAATGTGTGGCACTAGTTACATATGAAATTGGAACTATTTTCTTTACTTTAAATCCGAAATAAATGTCAAAACATGATTAATTGATTATTTGTGTGATTATTTGTGGATTAGAAAGTAGTTTGAGTGGTGTTTTCTAAACATATGGTGATTTAGAAGTTAGAATGAGTTGATATTGATGAATTGGTATGTAAATGACTTAATTGAGGCTATAATATGAACTTTCCAACATATTTCATGAATGTGTGCAGTGAGGATTTGAGTTGATTTGAAGATATGAAGATTAGACAAAAGATGATACATTAAATGGTGAATAGGATAAAGAATTTCATATTAATTTAATTATAATTGGATCACCACCCCTACTATGTTCTTCCATGATTAAATATGAAACATTTGTTAGCAACTCCAATAATACAGTTAATCAAATTAATTAGGATTAGTGTGCCCAACTCCAAATATAGTTAGTTTATGATGTGCCTAAACACACTTAAAAGCACATCCAAAAGACTTAAGAAAAACTATCTCAAGTCAAGGCAAAATCGGATCCACAAAGGACACTTTTCAAATGAACCCTAATGATGAAATGATGAAATCCAAACATCCAATGATATATTTAGAACACCACAATGAAAATACCTTCTAACAACACTCTAATTTCATGTAATCCACATAAATAAAACCTCAATTTGACAAAAGAAAAACCATTACAAAATAATCCCTTTTCAAATAGTGAAGAACACACTTCCAAGGGAAATCTTCAATGATGTACCGAATATAATTGATAAATACTTCAAATAAGTACAAGGATTCATGAACAATAAGAGGTATATCTGACCAAGAAATATCTTAATTCAACCCTAAATATGACACACTAGAGAAGAAAAGAAATCACAACAAAATGAAATTGATATAACTCACAATTTCAAGATGTTGCACTCGCCACAATTTCAACTCTTGGGATTGAAATTGATAAGAGTTTGGAACCAAGGTATGAACCCTAATTTTCACGTGAAAGGAGGTGTATAATCTGCAAAATGATAAGCCTCTCAAACCCTCTCTTAAGCAAGTATTTATACTTGTTACTCCTAAGGTTAAAAAGTGCTCAAAATTACAAGTTTGCTACTTTTAAGGTGGCTAACCCTAAATGAAAGTTACAAAGAAATAAAAGTGTCCCAAAACCAAAATACAACCAAAATATTTCATAAAAGAGTAAATATATAAAGAAATGGTCCTTCATGATGCCGGTCTTCAAGAAGCTTTTGAATCAGGTTCCGTTGACAACCTTGATTCACTCAGTAATAAGGATGTTTTTGCATCCTGTAAGACTGACAAATGAACCTGCTGAAATGCATCAAAATTATAGTGCAAAGATGTAGAAAGTGAGTTAGACTTCTCAAGGTTAGGTTTCTCTAGCAAAACCCTCATAATTAGATTCTGGAGACCCTTAGCTCGGGCCCTGGTGATAGGTCCTGGAAAAGTCTGATTCCTATCATCTCTTCGAGCTTCTGGAAGATTTGCCCTCAAATTTGATGGATCTTTGTGCAAGTCATCTGCTAAATAAGGTGAAAGATCTGAAACATTAAAAGTGGCTGATACTCCATAATCTCCTAGCAACTCGATGTGATAAGCATTGTTGTTGATGCACTTTAAGACCCTGAATGGTCCGTCTGATCTAGGGGATAGCTTCTGTGACTTTTTGTGTGGGAACCTGTCCCTACTAAGATTAATCCAGACTAAATCACCTGGATTATAGAGATGAATTTTCCTGTGCCTGTTTCCTTGGATCCTCCGTTGTTCCTGGGTCTTCTAAAGGTGTTCAGTGGTTCGATCATGTATGTGTTGAATATGTTGTGCTCGGTCAACTCCACTAAGACTTTCTTCCTTTATCGCTGGTCCAGCTATAAAATCCAATGGAATAGAAGGGTTATAGCCATAAACAACTTCAAAGGGAGACTTATTGGTTGAACTATGAGTAGAACTATTGTAAGCGAACTCAACAATAGGAAGACACAAGTCCTAATCAGTAAGGTTCTTGCCAACTGTTGCTCTGAGAAGATTCCCAAGCGTGCGATTGACAACCTCTGTTTGTCCGTCAGTCTGGGGATGGCAAGAGGTACTGTACGTTAGTTTAGTACCCAGTCTTCTCCATAGTGTTTTCCAAAAGAAACTAAGGAACTTAGTATCTCTGTCCAACACTATGTTGTGTGGAACTCCATGTAATTTGACAATTTCCTGCACAAAAAGGTTAGCAATAAAAAGAGCATCGTCTGTTTTGTGGCATGGTACAAAACATGACATTTTGCTGAATCGACCAACAACCACCATAATAGAGTCTTTCCCTCTTTGTGTTCTGGGTAATCCCAACACAAAATCCATGCTAATATTAGTCCAAGGTCTAGATGGTATAGGTAAAGGCATATATTCACCCTGTGCGCCTTTCCTCCCCTTAGCTCTCTTGCAAACACCACACCTTTCTAGTACCCTATGGACATCCCTTATCATGCCTTTCTAGTAGAAATTCTCCATCAATATGGCTAGAGTTCTCTTCTCACCAAAATGCCCTGACAAACCACCTGCATGTGCTTCCCTCACCAATAATTCCTTCACAGATCCAGATGGAATACAAAGTTTTCCTGATTTATAAAGAAAGCCATCTATCACACAATAACCAGCATACATCCCGCCTCCAAGACACTTATCCATGATAATTTTGAATTCCTCATCACATACATATTGTTCCTTCAACAGCTCGAAACCCAATAATTTTGACTGAAGAGAAGTGATTAGTACATATCGTCGTGATAAAGCATCAGCAACAATATTCTGATTGCCCTTTTTGTACTTAATCACATAAGCAAAACCTTCCAGAAATTCCACCCACTTAGCCTGGTGCTTAGACAAATTATGTTGACCCTTGAAATGTTTCAAAGATTCATGATCTGTATAAATAATAAACTCCTTTGGGATGAGATAATGCTGCCACGTCATGAGAGCCCTAACTAAGGAATAAAATTCCTTATCATATATAGAATAGTTCAAAGTTTCTCCACTCAACTTTTCACTAAAATATGCTATAGGCCTCTTCTCCTGCATTAATACAGCACCAATTCCAATCCCTGAAGCATCACATTCCAATTCAAAAATTTTGTCAAAATCAGGTAAGACCAGTAATGGGGCACAAGTAAGTTTTTCTTTGATCTCTTTGACACTCCTCTAGGCCTTTTTCACTCCAGATGAAAGGAACACTCTTCTTAGTCAGTTCTGTGAGAGGGCTGACAATGCTACTGAAATTTTGGACAAAGCGTCTATAAAAAGATGCAAGCCCATGAAAACTTTTTACCTTAGTAACTGAAGTGGGTGTTGGCCATTCCTTAACTGCCCTCACTTTCTCCTCATCCATCTTAACTCCTGTACCTGACACAACAAAACCCAAAAATGTTACCTCAGTTTGACAAAAGGAACACTTCTGAAAATTCGCAAATAACTGTTGTGCCTTCAATACTGAGAATACTGCCCGAAGATGCTCCACATGTTGTTCTAGGTCTTTGCTGTAGATTAGTATATCATCAAAATAAACCACAAAAATTTTTCCTAAGAACTCCTTCAGTACATGGTTCATCAATCTCATAAAAGTACTAGGAGCATTACTCAAACCAAAGGGCATAACCAACCATTCGTACAGTCCATGACGTGTTTTAAAAGCGGTCTTCCATTCATCCCCTTCCCTCATCTGAATCTGGTGATATCTGCTTTTAAGGTCAACTTTGGAGAAAATCTGTGAACCATACAGCTCATCCAACATATCATCAAGTCTAGGAATAGGATACCTGTATTTAATGGTGATTTTGTTGATGGCTCTGCTATCAATGTACATTCTCAAGTTCCATCCTTCTTGGGAATAAGAAGGGTGGGAACAGCGCATGGGTTGAGACTCTCTCTAAGAAACCCTCGTTCCACCAATTCATCTACCTGACGTTTCAATTCCTTAGCCTCCTCAGGATTCATGCGATATGCGGGTCGGTTTGGTAACACTGAACCGGGCATAAGATCAATGGCATGCTCTATTCCTCTCAAGGGTGGTAATCCTGCTGGCAAATCATCAGGAAAAATGTCAGTATACTCATTTAATACCTGAGAAACTGCTGGAGGTAGAGGTTGTGATTCCCGTAGCCCTAAGACAAATCTCAACTGAAGTAAGTATGTTAGAGCCTCCTCTGTGATTAATCTCTCCATCTCACCCTGTCCCATCAACAATACCTTTTTCCCCTCAGAAACGTTATTTTGAATCAAAACCTTCTTAGCCTCTGATGGTCGATTAATCTGTTGCTAGACATTATGGACCTTGAAGGTGGCATAGGATTCAGAATAATTCGCTTGCCCTCCTTTTGAAACATATATGTATTTCTGAAGCCATCATGTAAGACCCTTCTGTCATATAACCAAGGTCTACCAAGCAAAATATGAGATGCACACATGGGTAAGATATCACACTCAATTTCATCACAATACTTGTCCCCTATACTGAAGCGTACCCTAGCTCTTTGGGTAACATACAAACTCCCTTGATCATTAAGCCAATGTAGTTTATAAGGTTTAGGATGTGGAATAGTTGAAAGCTTTAGCTTCGATACCAACGATGCAGCTACTACATTAGTACAACTACCACCATCTATTATTAGGACACACAAATTTCCTTGTATCCTACAAGAAGTGTGGAATAAATTTTTCCTTTGTTCTTCCACCTTACTAGCAAGTGTACGTAATGAGCGTCGTAATACATTAGCATATTAAAGCATTTCACTAGACATTGTGGAATTCAACTCAATCAACACGTGAACAATATTCCCCACTCCTTTTAAGATCACGGTGCAACAATTTTAATTTCCACAAGTTCACTCCATGGCAACACACAAGCAACAACAACAATTAAGATGTAGTAACTTCTATGGCAACAACAAGGTGAATATTGATTACAAGTAGACTTCAACTTCCACGGAAAATAATGAAGACAAAAGATTAATAAGTAACTTTCCCAAAATGAATTCCGAATCCTACTATAGGCAGCAACTTTCAATTTGAAATTCAAATAACTTCACTTATTGCAAGCCTTCCTCAATTGGTAACAATGAATTCAAATTCAAATAGCAATCATTAACTCCCACAACTTAATTGCATATGATTTGAATTCAAATAATTCCTTACTAATCAAACTTAATATAATCTGCAAATTGTACTCCACTGATAGAGCCATTTTATACTCAATCTTTATAGTATAAATTGTGTTAAATTATTATTGATTTTATAGAAATCATAAGGAAATGGTACTTTAATTCTATCATCGTGATAAATCAGGTTAAATGGAGTCAAGGATGCTAATTCAAGTATTTTAGAGAAGTCATCTACAACTTGGATCAAGACAAGAAATTACACCACCGGAGGAAGCACGGTTTGAGGCACGGCCAAGGTTCAAACCGTGTTACACACTGGACAAGAAGGCGAAAATGAGGTCTTTGAACAGAGAGAGATACGGCTTAAGGCACCGTCGTGGTGGAACCCGTGGGATAAACCGTGCTTGAAGCCGTGGTGGAAGATAGATGTGCCAAGGAGAAGAAAGTGTGGAACATCAACCAGATGAAGACACGGCTTGAAATCTAACCGTGGGTGTAACCGTGCTACACACTGGACACGGATGAAGACTTGAAGATTATGCACAGACGAAGGCACGGCTTGAAATCTGGCCGTGTGTGTAACCGTGGTTCACACTGGGTGCGGTTGAAGACTTGAAGAATATGCACAGAGGATGGCACGGCTTAACCCACGGCCGTGTGGTGGGGCGTGCCAGGCAGACGTATCTTCACTTCTCGAAATCTACTTGAAAAAGGAAAGATATTTTCGTATCTTGCTAGCAAAAGATCACATGCTATCCATCTAATAGTATAAATAGAGCCAACCCTAGAGGGTTAGGACAACTTTTGATCTCGGAATCTTGGATCTTGAAGAAGGAAACGTGGAGGCAGAGCAAGCAACAAGGTTCATTATGTTTCTATCTTTTATTTTCGTTTTATTGATGAACATGTGTAGCTAAGCTACTTTTCTAGCCAAATGGTCATAGATGTTTAATTCTCCACGAATTGTGAGGTCTAATTGACTTGCATTTATTCTATTCTTTGCTTTCGGGTATTCATATATCTTCTGATCGTTTTGTCATTATTATCTTTGTTGATTGGTATGAATAGAGCTCTTCTACTCAATTAGCAAGTTAATATATTGTCAACTAGCACGTCAAATCCGTAATTGTTTGATTGTTCTAGTCTTAGTGATGCAATAACATGTTTGGTTATAAAAGAGATGATCGAATTCATGTTATGGAGGTGTGTGATCATGTTTAAATAGGTTATCTTATAATCTACTAGCATGAATTGGTAGTCTCTCTAGATCTTAATGCTATTGATAGATTAAATCATAAGCACTTGTCTAAGGGTTGTTTAATCAATAAGAGAAATATTTCAAAGCGCTTGTCCGAGGTTATCGAGGAAGTAAGGAGAGATAGGTTGTTAGAGCTTGTTAATAACCATAACCAATTTATCTAGAACAAGAATAGAGAACATTTGCATCGATGATCAATTCCTAGAATTAAACCATCTTGATTCCTTTGGCTAGGCTTTTACCAATATCTGATTTTCTTACCTTGTTTTATTTTATTTGATTCACAAACAAACCCCCCCCCCCATTTTCCTTTTTCTTATTGTTCTCTTTGAATAGAAATATCTTTACCAATCCCTGTGGATTCGACCCTACTCACCACTATATGCAAATCATATAATTGTCTAGGAGTAGGTTTTATTTTTGTTGGATTCGACACCCATCAATTTACTAATCAAACTTAATATAATCTGCAAATTGTACTCCACCAATTTAGAATTACACAATGGAATTCAAAGACAACAAACAACACAACTCTTCATGCCACAAGCTATTTCACGGCAAGAATTGGTAAGTTTTGCAAGTTCAAAAAAATTGCTAAAGTAAACTTCACTTTGTACTTCTGCTCTTCCACGTAAATTAGTGACCATAAAGTGATATAATAACCTTCCCAAACCAACTCCAACAATCATCAAATCAAATCCCAATCTAAGGTAATTTCGCAATCTCAAACAACAACAACAACACTATTGCGGTATTCACTTGATCAACCCTAATTGATGATCACTTCCACGAAATTGAATACAACCAATTCCCTTCTCTCAACAAGAGCTCTGATACCAAAAAGATGATGTGCCTAAACACACTTAAAAGCACATCCAAAACACTTAAGAAAAACTATCTCAAGTCAAAGCAAAATCGGATCCACAAAGGGCACTTTTCAAATGAACCCTAATGATGAAATGATGAAATCCAAACATCCAATGATATAATTAGAATACCACAATGAAAATACCTTCTAAAAACACTCTAATTTCATGTAATCCACGCAAATAAAACCTCAATTTGAGAAAAGAAAAACCATGACAAAATAATCCCTTTTCAAATAGTGAAGAACACACTTCCAAAGGAAATCTTCAATGATGAACCGAATATAATTGATAAATACTTCAAATAAGTACAAGGATTCGTGAACAATAAGAGGTATATCTGACCAAGAAATATCTCAATTCAACCCTAGATATGACACACTAGAGAAGAAAAGAAATCACAACAAAATGAAATTGATATAACTTACAATTTCAAGATGTTGCACTCGCCACAATTTCAACACTTGGGATTGAAATTGATAAGAGTTTGGAACCAAGGTATGAACCCTAATTCTCACATGAAAGGAGGTGTATAATCTGCAAAATGATAAGCCTCTCAAACCCTCTCTTAAGCAAGTATTTATACTTGCTACTCCTAGGGTTAAAAAGTGCTCAAAATTATAAGTTTGTCACTTTTAAGGTGGCTAACCCTAAATGAAAGTTACAAAGAAATAAAAGTGTCCCAAAACCAAAATAGTTCATAAAAGAGTAAATATATAAAGAAATGGTCCTTCATGATGCCGGTCTTCAAGAAGCTTTTGAATCAGGTTCCGTTGACAACCCTGATTCACTCAGTAATAAGGGTGTTTTTGCATCCTGTAAGATTGATAAATGAACCTGTTGAAATGCATCTAAATTATAGTGCAAAGATGTAGAAAGTGAGTTAGACTTCTCAAGGTTAGGTTTCTCTACCCAAAAACCTCTAACTAGATTCTAGAGTCCTTTAGCCGGGCCCTAGTGATAGGTCCTGGAAAAGTCTGATTCCTATCAGTTTACTTTTCAAAAGGCACAAAAACCTTTAATTAAGCCTTAGTGATATCTAAATTTGGACTTAAAAAATATAATAAGGGTTAAGTAAATAAGCACTGGGTAATATGGGCTAATTTAGCTAAAAAGCTAATCGAGTCTTCTTAACCTATGGACTTGTAATTAGTATAATGTTTAATAGTATAAACACAACTTGAGAATAATATCTAAATAATTAGAATAATTATACAACTTATGTTTCTCTCTTAATTTTTTGAAATTGGCTCTTATTTGTGGAAATTTAGACTTTAATTGAGAACCCTTTATCTTCCTAGGTATGTAGTAATATATGTATTGCTTGTGATTAGTTATCAAACCCAAAATAAAAATCAAATGTGGTTAAATATCTAGGGTTTCTTATTAAGGTCAACTCAGTTAAAAAGTGAATGCATTATGATCACTCGTGAAATGATATGTGAAAGTAGCAAGTATACTGGGCAATCAAGTAATATATGTGATAGAGTATGCTCCCTTCGAGATAAAAGATTTCCAAACCCTTTAAAAATTTTAGAAAGGTAATCAAAAAGGAATCTTTTATTATTTAATAAAGGATTAAAATTTAAATTGTAGTAAGAGAATTATAAAATTTTAT
>JBBMOL010000038.1:4394758-4411217 GCA_037954665.1 Laguncularia racemosa | reverse complement strand
AAAAATTCATTGAATCGATCTTGCATAAAACCTTTCTCAGGTAGCTCATAAATTTTTTGAGGAAGGCTATTAGTCTTTGGCTTATAGCAAACTCATTAGGATAACCCTAAAATGAGTAGGTTCCATCTCGTCCATTGATCATTAAGGTGATCTAACGGATGTCATCAAGTCTAAGAGTTTATAAATACTCAGCCATTCTTCCTCATTGAAGGGAGGAAAAGAGATAAGAGAAATGGTGTTTCACTAAGAATTCTTTACTCTCAAGGATCAAACAAGAGTTTAGGTAAAAAAACAGTCTCTATACTTAAGAACTGTAAGGTTAGATACCTGAGGTCCCCTTAACTCATTTGTTTGTCATTTGTGTACTCGAGACTCTTGAGATTACCTGTTCCTCCTCTTTGCCACTCTCTCCCTAGTCATCTCATCACATATCATCTCTACATTACTTCTCTAAATTCACTTGTAGTGTGGTACTCCCGTGATACTCATGTGACTACTTCTATTGGAACCTCCCATCTACAACATATGTTATTGTTTGCAAGTTAACAATGGTTATTTAATTGCTTAACTTCTATGATGTTACTTTGTAATTTTTTTCTTTACAACTATCTAATATTGCTAAAGAGGATGATTGAATGCCGAAAAAGTAATTCAAGGAGGGAAGAAATGTTTAGGGCAAGAAAATTATTAAGCTATGTTGTCTAAGCTAATCAAGTTTCTTTTACAAATGCAAATTATTATAGATTTGCTAAACTTTATGCATCTAGTACTTGTGTTTTTACTTTTTGTTAGACTTTATGTTGGTTAGTATATATAGATGTTATATGTGCACACTTATGTAATTGCATGTATGAATATAAATATACAATCATTTTATTAATCTTATATATATACATAAACAAATCTAAAAAGATTAGAGAATATAGTAATGTATAATACCAGTATACAAGTATACAACCAATTACAATAGATTTGTGATATACATTTTAAATAAATATATTATTAAATTTAATGGCATTTAAAATAGAGACAGATATTACGATAAATTTTATGAATAGAAACAATTTAATTATAAAAGTGAAAAATTTGCAACAGAATTAATAAAAATAGAAATCTAATGACATTAATAATCAAATCAAAGATAGATTTGCAACAAAATTAATTTATTGTAAACATTTAATGTAATAATTGTAGAAATTGAGGGAGATTTGCAACAAAAAACTATTATTAGCTAAATTAAATTGTGAATATAACAAAAATAGAGATAGATTTGCAATGGAAATTATATAAAAATAAAATTAGTTCTAACTTGTAAGGAATCAAAGATAGAATTTATATCAATTTGCAATAGAAATTTTGTTTTTAAATCCTTTCTATTGCAAATTTTCACAACTAAGTTGTAACAAAATTCTTGGTATTAAAGATGGATATTCTATCACAAATTTGTGATGGATATGTATTTCGCTGCTAAATGGAATTTTTAAGGGCAATTTTTGTAATAGAAAATTGCATAGAAATTTGTCTCTAAAAGCTTCTTGTAATAGAATATATACTTGTGGAGATAGAAATTTCTGTCTCTAAAACCTGAATTTTTTGTGGCGTTTATGGATGATTGTATTGTTTTATGTCCATTTTAAACTTTGTCTCTATAATTGTTTTCAAAATTGAAACAAGTCACTTTATTTTAATTTCTTTTATATTTAGAAATGATATATTATTAAAAATTAATATCTTATTCCTTGAAAAATGGAAGATATTGAATTTATATTGTATTTTCTGTTAAATTCAATTATGCATTGAAAACTTTTGTAATTACTTATATGCTATATATAACCATTTTTTTAATTGCACCAATTCATGCCACAATCAAATTAAATGAGATATTAAATCATATCTAATCCAAATTTTACCTTTGTAAAATTATTTTTTCAAGTTGGGAGATGTCCTTCAATATTACTTCCTTTTCAATATTAAAAAGGATAATATGGAAATGGATTCCCTCAATTTATGAATTACTAATTGACATTATGTAGAAATTTGAACAATCTCATAACATCATTATCACATCATCATCAATTTCCTTATATTTTTAACCATTAATTACACATATTAGTATTTTAAAGGAATAAATTAAAAAAAGTGAGAGAATCCAAATTTTGTAAAGTGTATTATTTCTTATACTCCATAGGAGCTTTAGCAGTGTTGATCCCCATAAACTATCACGGTCTCTTGCACACCTACTACTCTCCTCTCTCTATCTCTTGGTCTTTGATTTTATTTTTATTTAATATATTCTAATTAGATAAAATTTTAAAAACTCTATAATATTGCACCATGGTCTTTGCGCATAGTGACTATATTCAAAACCTAAAGGGTATATTGAAAAGCACCTCTATATATTCACTTAATATGCACTTAGCATCTTTATATTTAAAATTATGTATCTAAAATCTTTAAAATGATTTAATTAGACTCGTAAATGACTAAATTTTCATTAATTTTATGCATTTTTATTTTTTAAAATTTATTTTAACTAAAGAAAAAACAATAATATATGATTTTAATGCATTCTTTTTGAAGATTTGAGATCTAAAGGCATAATATCAATGATAAGAAGGTAAGTAGACTTGCAGTATATATAAGGAAGTGTATTTATAATATACCTAGGCCTAAATACTTACGTATGTTTGATTCTAGAGATTTGTGATGTTAAAAATCTTAATCATGGTCATGTGAACTTTAAATCAATTCAAATTGGGTTAAATTTGGTTTAAATTGTGAGTGTGCAAGTCTTCTTGTTTTCAATCTTGCTAGCGATCCTTGCTTAGTAATTTGATTTTTCCTCTTGCCATAATGAGTCGGAACTTTGGTGGTTACAGACTTAACAAAGTAGTGGTGTGAGTGTGGTTGGTTCCTAGCTCTAAGTGTTTGGTGTTCTTATGTAGTAGTTCATCTCATTCATTTTGATTTGATGACTAAAAATACAATTCCTCTATGACTTCTATTTACTTAATCTAATGCTTATGCAATGTTTGTGATATCGTGTCATGATTATATGAATGTAATTTGCATGCTATTACTTGGATTCTTATTACTAGGTTTCTAGGTAAAGTCATCAAAATTTTTGGAAAGTATTTTTAAGGGACGTTTAGTTTATCTTTTTCTTTTTCTTTTTCTTTTTCTTTTTGGTATCTATTTCGTGTCCATTTGAATATGGGTATTTTTGTTGAAACATATAAAGAAAAGATTAAAGAGATAACTATACATATCAGATACAAATCTAATATAGATCAAATTTAGATCAAATATAGATAAAAAACAGATAATTCAAAATAGACCCTAAAAATCAACTTTTCACTACCTAAAATCCTAACCATTTAACAAAAGGGAAAGATGCACAATGTAGATGCACTATATAGAATGTCATTTTATAAACCAATCTATAACCATTTCAATTCACCATTTTTAAAAAATTTAATAGCTAAATAATCAAATATGTTTTTAATGTCAAATGTTAGCTCAAACTATCATTATAGAACTCAACTTAACAAGTATCAACATGTAGTAAGTCATTATGCACTGGGATTTAGAGTGGTTACGTGTGTTTAAAAAATTTTTAAATTTAAAATGAGATTTCAAACCAAAATTACATATTTTGGAGCTAAGTAATAGTATGATCTATCAAAACATAATATATAGTTAAGCAATTATGAACATGTACTAATGATCAAAATTGAGGTAAGTGAATTAAGAAGTACTTACAAATCATTCAAGTGAGTGATTAACTTAGAGACTAACAATACGCCACACTACCACTACTTAGAGATCCACTATGGAAATATCCCTCACTTGGACCAATACCATTTTAGCCACAAACCATTGAATCCAAATTACATTTCACTACCCTTCTAGAAATTGAAGTGGAAAAATCTTGAACATCTAAACCAAGTTTCAATGAACCAAATCCAGTTAGTTTAAATTGATCCCAATTAATAAGAGATTGGAATTTGAATTTTTAAATTATCACATCTCTAGATTGCCACATACACATGAAAAGATGGGATTGGATTAGTGCACACAAGATTTGAACGAACACTAGCACTAGTTCAAATGTAAGCTTTTGAAAATTGGATGAGAGAGAGTAGCAAGAGAAAGAAGAAAATGGGATGTATGGAGTTGCAAGGGTGAGTGAGGGATATATGTTTTAATCTTTATTTCAAAATGTCTCAATTGTAAAAGAAAAGATACATAATTTGTGTTGTCTCTAAGATACATAAGATTAGAGGAATACGAGTCATTTAAACTTTACATATGAATATCTACATCCTTGATCCTTTTTTTGTACATTCATTTAATCTTGGCCATCCATCTCAACTTGCTAACTTTGTGAAATATCTTCTCTTCTCACATGCAAAACAATCATACATGTAAAGATAGAAAATGGCCTTTACCCTCTCTCTTCTTTATACAAGTTTAGCAGCCTTTGCAAATTACTTGAACTTTAGGGGCTTTTGTGCCTCATTTGACTAGTTCTGATTTTCTTTAATTCGTTCGTATTCACTCAATTGATTCCCTATTTCTAAAAGCACCTTAATCAAAAGATTAATTCTAACTTTTAAAACCATAATTAATTAAATCGAGAGTATCTTAACTAATTAATAGCTAATAATAACTCTAAATTACTAATCTATTTCAAATGCCCAATTTAGGATTCTTGTTCTCAACCATATAAAACTTTTATTCCTTTACTCCTCTTTTACATGTATCCTTTTAAGTTCACTTTAATTAGAAAAGTGAAGGTTATTGGGTTTGTGGAAATATGAAAAAAAAAAAGAGGGAGAGAAGGCCACATGGTCTTGGTCATTTGGTGTGATTAAAGTAAGACTCAATAATGGTCATATTTGGAATGAATGAATAAAATAAAAATAAGGATTCTTTGTCTTTTTTGTGTGGGCCAATGCAAAAGGACGATAGGACATCATTATGAAAAGGAGGAGGTCCATGTGATTTATCTCATGGGAGTAAGTCCATTAGGTGTCTTCTGTAATGCAACCTCATATGAGGACGAGGGGATTTTTTTTTTTGTCAACTTCAATTATAATTGGGGAAAGAGGGAATTAAACCTACTATACACTGGAAGATCAATGTTCATAGCATTAGAGTACAAGCCATAAACTAGACCAATGGAATTTGCCCAAAAGTTTTCATATGTCATAATATAAATGGAGGGGATTATTAAAAATAGGTGCAATTTATTTTCCATTTTGGATCACACCTCTAGCTCTACTTGTCATTTGTTTTAGAGAAGAGAATGTAGCGTCAAGTAGGTAATTCTATTTTAGTATGATAATTTAGTGTAACCTTCCTAGTGTAATTTAGATTAAGATTTACCTTAGGGTTTTCAGTTACAAATTTTATTTGTGTATATATTTGATTAGGTTTTTACAATTCCTTAAGTTGATCTATGTATGGTTTTTTCAACGTAGATTCATAGAATTAATTAGTTAATGACATTCAGTGTTACAAGATGCTTATTCTTTGCTTTTATGTTTAGGTAATTGTAGAGGGCTAATTCAATTCTGGGCTTTTAACCTTTTATTTTAAGGATTTAACTATTTGGGCCAAGGTGACATGGCCTAGGGAGTTAAGGCTATGGTTTGGGATGATTAGGGGAGATTTGGCATGGTGGGCTTAGGATAAGGTTTTGTTGGATCGGCCGATTCGATCTGATCCGACCTTTCTCAATAAGACTCACATACATTAAAGGCCCTCTAATGGGCTTAAACCATATGAGGCTCATTCATTTAGGACCGTTGATCATCTATCACCATTCAATGGATGAAATTCATGACCAAACCCTATAAATATCTAAGGCATCTCATTCAAAGGGGTCTTTTTTTAGGAAAAACTTCATCACTCTATCGGATTTTCCTCAAAAGATCAAAACCATAATCCACCCACACATACACTTCTATCATCAAAGTGTTGAGCCTCATTTGAGATTGCTTACTCCTTCTGCCATCTCATTCACCCCTAATCATTCTTATACTTGTCACTTTCCTTATTAGGTAATGTGTAGTGTGTTCCCATGGAACAAGCGCGTGACCTTCACATCTGAACTCACACACGTACATTTTTGGCGACTCTTACTATGAGGGAGTTGACAACCTTGTGATGGCGAACTCGAGGAGAAAGATCCTTGATCCTAGTGATAACATCAATTAAGACCATGAGTTGAGCTTAAAGTTACTGAGCAGCTAGCTTCGCTGAAAATACTGTCTTACCAATACTATTCAGGGGTTTCATCCTGACAATGCCCAAGTGGTACGTGTTGTCTAGGAAAACACTAAGATGATGAACTAGTTCATGACGATGCTTGCCTAGTGTATGCTTGGTATGGTGGGCTTTGTTGCTACACAATAAAGAGTGGCTTTGCTAAATCTTGCTATTGCTGCGCATCAAGCTGCCCCTTAGGTACACCAGTCCTCTGACCTAGCTCTTGTTAATCAAGAAGCTGCCCTTAGAACTGAGGAACGGCCTCCTACACTAGAGTTTATAGCTATACATCATCTTACACTTGAGGCGAGGGGTTAAGGAATCCATATCGGCGATCCTTCATCCACACGCGTTGTGCCCTTATCCTATGGTGTCATTGGAGGATCTATAGCTCATTCTAATCCTAACCCGTTACTCTTGCAGAGGCTACAATGTTTGCCCCTAGAAGCGCATATGTCATAAGGAGGATTTGGACATGTATTTGAAGGAAATGTAATGAAAGTTTATAGTGAAGGTATTGGATCTTAAGCTTTTGTACAACTAAAGCATCGCAGCAAAACCTTACCCCTAAAGGATTATGTAAGTCCTAAGTTCGTGCTTTTTAATGGGAAGAAAGGGAAGTGCTAAGGAACACTTGCTAAAGTTTATCAAATATTGGAAGTCTACGGGCTAGATGATGATTTGAAACTTAAGGAGTTTTCTAAGTCCCTCATGAAGAAGGCATACATGTGATATGTCAATCTCCCGCTAGGCTTAGTAGATTCATGGGGTAGTATGTGCAAGATGTTCTTAGAAAAGTTCTTCTCTACTCAAAAGAGAGTTACTTTGATTGACATGGGGTGGACTTGACACCAGCTTAGGGAAGACTAATGGAGTATATTGAACATTTTAGGGAACACTCTAGATATTCAAGACATTTGTGACGAAAATGAGTTGGTGAAGATTTGTATCTAAAGGATGTTCATTGAATACACAGTACATTTGGAGAATTTGTCATTGGTGTCATTCATTTCATTAGTTGAAAATGCATGAAGGACCAACATTTCCGTTGCAAAGAAAAGGGGGGAAGGTCTCAAGTTTAACAAACAGGCCTCATTTGTAAACTTAGCTCAAGAAGAAGGATCTAAAGGAAGGAAGAAGCTAGGCGGGAAACCTAGAATCGAGACTATGAGGGGCTCTACATAGGCATTAACATATCCATGCCCAATTTGGAAGGTATATGCTATGCTTAACATATGGTTGAGAGATGAAAATATCAAATCCTAAGAGTTGAGCACTCACTTATTGTAGAAGGAAGAAACAACTTTAGATTTTGTAGGTTCCATAGAGTTATGGGACATTCTACTAAAGATTGCTTCACTTTAACGGAGATCTTCAATGAAAGGGTGCAAAATGAGGAGCTTATCATTGAAAACAATGATGTTAAGTACAATCCACTCTTAGCTCATGATAATCAATGTAGGATCATAAATGTTGTTACTCATGATCCCACTATTGTTGAAGTGGATAAGTGCCACTTGTCCAAGTACATAAGGGAAAAGAGAAATTGAGTGAAGTTGAAGACGATGAATACTCACCCATTGTTGCAGCATTGTTGAAGACTTCCAATTTTAGAATTTCTTTGACCTCTAAGGTTTGATGAGAAACCGAGGCTCATAGCAACAAATACACTCGCACTGATTTTAGATGGACAATATACTGGTGTAGTGTAGCGTTTAGCCTATGAAGAGAATGGCTCATGCCCATGTGAATGCACTTTTGTTCACAGATGTTATTATGTGTGTGAAGAACCCAAATCGAAATCACTTACTGTACTTGGAGGGAGTACTTAATGGATATCCGATGAAGAGGACATTCATATGACATTGGATCCTCTTTGAATATCATGTTAAAGGCTACGTTTGAAGTCGCCAAAATTGATTCGGGGCATTTGGTGAAGCAACCTATTTTAGTGAATGGCTTTAATCATTCCCTATAAAGACATTGGGGTGGGTTACTATAGATCTCAAAGCTGGGCCTATCAATGACTCTGTTACCTTTTACATGATCGATGTGTCCGTATCCTACCACCTGCTTGTGGGAAGGAAGTGGCTGCATAATCACAACTTGGTACCTTCGATGCTACACTAATGCATTAAAGGTCACTGGAAAAGGGAAAGACATATTCATTATGCAAATCCTTTTGAGTAAGAGGAGTCATACTTCATTGAGTTGACCTTTGTTAATGAGTACGTTTTGGAAGGAGAAAATACTATTGTGAGACCCTTTAGTGTCCCATTACCTACTTAGGAAGAAATGCAAGGTAGGTAGCAAAGGAAAAGAAAGATGCGTGGTTGCTAAGGAAGCAAGAAGAAGAATAAGCAAAGAGAGAATATTGAAAGTTTCATTAGGAAAAAATAGGTGTAAGGTATACTATTTATGATAGTTACAAGGGTCTGAAGAGATGTATTTATCTTCTTCGGATCCTAAACAAGTTTAAGAAATCCAACTTTCCCCTCAACAGATGCAAGATCAAATTAAAGCCTAAGTAGAAGAAATGGAGAATTTGATTTAGCGCAACTAGGCGAGTCATCACGACTAATCTTTGTGATTGTTGAGGAAGTTCACACTACTCCTATTAACTTTCAACACCTTAAAAAGTTTCACTTGTTAAAATGCAAGTATATATTAAGAAAGTTAATGAATGAAAATGATAAGCCAAGTAGTATGAACTTGCTTTTAAATTATTTGTCAGTGTCTTCTTCTCTTTATCATTATTTCAAGATTGGGGGAGAGTACTCCTTTAACACATATACTATATGTATTTTACACATTGTTATATTGCTGCTACTTAGTATGAGGTTTGTTTCCTAAGTGTGCAATGTTTATTCAATTCATAATACGCCAACCGGTTAGAGTATCATCTCCTAGTCGCGTAACATAATATGTTTACTTTAACAGTAGTCTAAATTCATCAAATTTTGAATAAGTTAAGTAGTGAGTAATAACCCCTTGACTAATTAATGCCATTACGTTTGAGTTTAGAAAATAAATGTTATTGTTCTTATCTCTTTTCATTATGGTTAAAGTAAGGATCATCGTTTGCAAATGAGAAACATAACTCAGCTGTGTGGATCTTATTCAAAAAAAAAAAAATTTGCAAAGTGTTGTGTTGATATTACAATATTCATATTGTGGTATGCTACTAATTGACATGAGATGAGAGATTCAAAAGAATAAACACAAGGAAACATTCATTGACAGGAGTACTGCTATAGACAATATGGTATGTGCATGCGTAAGTGAAATGAAGCGTGCATGGATGCATAAGTAAGTGAAGTGGATAGGTAGTGCACAAGTGAAATGAAGTGCACATACATACATGAGTGAAGCAAAGTACACATGGTAGACATACAAAGAAGTAAAGTAATGAAGTTGAAAGCCCTCTTATGAAATGACAACTCCCTACCATATCTAAATTTGTAGTTAGAGTTCTATGATGAGATACTTACCTTACGAAACACTTGAGTGATTACACAACTTAGATAAACTCTTTAGCATCTCCGATGCATAACTTGCAAGCCTTTGTAGGAACTCTTAGAAAGCAGCATGCCAATGGTTCGGGCCCTTAAGTCAAAATTTGCTTCTAGTTTTTGAGAACACACCATGCTATTTTATCGGTACTTTTGATGAGCAAGATTCCTAAGCGAAACTCCTCAACTTTTAATCTCATTAGACAGAAGCAAGATGAGACACTTAAAGGCTACATCTCTATGTTCAACTGAGTAATACTCAGGATTCCCAACGTCGACATGAGTGTATAACGCTTAATGTAGTAAATGGAGTAAAAGATAGGTAAAAAATTTTCTACTCTTTGACATTGCATAAATCTAAAAATTTTAAGAAATTATAGGAAAGAGCTATGGACTACATCAGCTAAGAAGATACCATTAGCAAGATGACAAGTTAAGTAGGAGTCCTTAAACAAAAAGAAGAGTGGTAAAGACTAACCTTCTATCAAAGATAAGCTTGGCTTTATTAGGGAGGTAATTGGTCTACATAATTGGTAATGGCAGTAAGAAGCATGCTATTCCTATATACAAGTAGCACATCCCTTTAATAAGCCTCGAGTTGACATCTTGGCCCGATAAGATGAGCGATAACTTGAAGCTGATAATAACATGAGAAATTTTCCTTTAGTTTGAGGAGATTGACCTTTTTTGCATCAAGAAGAATGAGGAATCATCTGCAAAAAGTAAGAGAGTTAGTTTTGAGCATGTTTTCTTGATTCCTATACCCTTAATGGATTTGTCTAAGGTAGCTTTTGTTATCATTGTAGAAAGGACATTGGCAACTTAAGGGGGTTTCCTTGTCTTATGCCTCTAATAGGCTATATTTTTCCTATTTCTTACCATTCAACATTAGATTATAAGATATTGAAGTTATAGTAATCATAATCCGATTAATCGTTTCTCATGAAATTCCCATCTTCAACATAACATCTTAGAAATCCCCAATCAACTTTATTATATGCTTTCATCATGTCAATTTTAATTGTGCATGAGCATTTCTTCTTTTCTTTTTTTAATTTCAAATCTTGAAAGACCTCATGAGTTACTTACTATTTATATTGGATAAAAACAATTTGGATAAAAGCACTCTAATAAGGGGAAAAGATTTTGTTTAAGTGGGGTTTAACCTATTCGCTAAGACCTTTGATAGGATTTTAGAAAAGAAATTATAAAGGCTAATGGGGTGAAACAAAACTTAGTTCTTATGGATTTTTAACTTTTGGAATAAGAGCTAGGCTAGTTTCATTAAGATTAGATGGGATTGTACTTGAATTAGAGAAGTGTCAATGGCTTCACATACATAAGATCTTATAACATTCTATAAGATTGAAAAAAAAAAGTACCATTAAAACCTTATGGACTTAGTGGTGCTTTGTCAGCTCCTAATTAGAATGTTACCTACCATATCTCCCCTATATTCACAAGTTTGATTAGATCCTCATTCATTTCTGTTAGGGCCAATGCACAATAACAAAGTAAAGTTAAAAGAATGAGAAATTATAACACGATATTTTATCTTGGTTCACTCTTTAATTAGGGCTATGTTAGCAGAGGATTCCACTATAATTAGCACATCGCCTCTCTTGTTACATCACTCAATTACAAGCGAAAAAGGAGAATATATATTAACAGTTATTCATGAGCTCAAGCCCAAACTGCTAATGGAAAAATATAGGCGGGACTTACATGCTTTCCTATCGTAGAGGAGTGTAAGCTACACCCAAACATTCTCCACTTGGTGAATACTTCCCCTGTTTTTTTTAAATCCAACACAATTGTACACCATTCAAACTTTTCTACATTCATTGCCTTAGTAAAAAAAATTGCATTGTTCACCTGTGTGTCAACTTTTTCCAACACTATAACTTTTTGTTCTACTTTCTCTCGAATGAAGTGATATTGCATATTAATGTGCTTTGTTCTTACATAAAAACCAGGATTTTCAGCAAAAAATATAGCACTTTGGCTATCACATCCAATCTTCACTCTCCTTGTGGTAAAAACCCAAATTCTTTACACAATTGCTTATCCGGATCACTTCCTTAGCAACATGAGTAAAGCCATTTATTCTGCCTCAGTACTAAATAAAGCAACTGTACTCTGTCTCTTGCTATCTAACTCACAGCTCTACTGAATAAGGAAATAACATAACCACTGCTCGACCTTCTGCTATCAATGTCTCCACCCCAATCAGCATCAACAAAAACACTTTAGTTCTAATGCTTGTGTTGCTGTCCTTTAAGCTTTTCATGCCTTCATAACATAACTTAAAATTAGATGTTACCGTGAAAATAAAGAAGTACTTCTTTGCAACTATCCAATGCTCTTTTCTTTGGGTTGGACATATATTTGCTGAATATGCCATGCTTGAGTAATATTTGGACGAGTACACACATGGAATACATCAAGCTCCCTACTACGCTTGCATATGGAACTGCTGCCATCTCTTCAATTTCCTCTTTAGTCTTGAGACACTAGAGTGCTGATAACTTAGAACTTGTGGACATAGGGGTCTTCACTGGCTTACAATCTATCATATTAATTTTTTCAACACATCTTCAACATATTTCTTCTGACTTAACCAAACTTTCTATTCTCTCGTTCCCTTTTTATCTGCATGCCCAAGATGAAGTTTTTTGCGCTTAAGTCTTTCATCTTAAACTCTTTTGCCAATAGTCCCTTCACAGTACTGATCATACTTATACTATTCCCAACTAGCAGCGTATCATCAACATATAAGGTTAAAATAACAAAATCATCATCTAACCTCTTACTTAAAACAATGATCAGCATCACAGCGAACAAAAGCCAAGCTTCAAGGCATAGAGTCAAACTTCTAATACACATTCTTGGAGATTGTTTCAGGCCATATAAAGACTTGTTCAGTTTGCAGATAAATCTTCTTTTCCCTTAACTACAAACCCATCTAGTTGCTTCATGTAAATATCCTCCTTCAAGTCACCATGTAAGAAAGCTGTTTTTACATTGAGTTGCTCTATCTCTAGATTGTATGCAGTACTACAGATAAAATGAGTCTTATAGAATTTAATTTAGCTACAGGAGAAAAAATCTCACCATAGTTGACTCCCTCTATCTGCGAATATCCCTTTGTAACTAGACGAGCTTTATATCATTCTATATTTTCATCTGCGGATATCTTCTTCTTGAATACCCATTTACAACGATTGCCTTCCGATCTGTAGGTAATTTTACCAAATTCCATGTTCTGTTTTTACTAATGAGTCCATTTCATCTATCGTGGCTTTCTCCCACTATTTGGCATCTTCCACGCTTTTTGCTTCCTTAACATTATTTAGATCATCATTGTAATAGTCAGAGCACAATTTCATTATTGGCAAATAATGTATACCTCTCAGGTGGTCTTCTCTACCTTGTGGACCTCCTTAAGGCCGGTTAGGTGGTGCTTCAACTTTAAACTTAGTATCAAAATCTACAATATCATCCTCCACATTAGGCTTATTAACTTCAGAATCTGGATTTTTTATTTCAAGTTGTGTAGCCTTGTCTTTCCTTGCAAACAAATCTAACTCAATCGTTGTGGTTCTTCAAGAGCCTGTGAAACAATTGATTTATCATTGATTCTCTGAATACCACTCTTTTACTGTAAATAATATGTTTAGTATAGGATTCCACAACATATACCCTTTATACCATCTTTGTTACCTAATGGAAGATTCACTTCTTTGACTTGCTTTTAGCTTATTCCACTTTTCCTTAGGCACATGCACATGTGCTTCGTAGCCAAATACTCTAACATGGGATATGTTTGGCTTCTTCTCGAATAGCGCCTGAAATGATGTTGACACCTTCAAAGTGATGTAGGAGACCTGTTCTTTAGATAACACGCAGTTGTCACTGCTTCTGCTAAAATTCAGTTGCTAAGTTTACACCACTTAACATACTCCTTACTTTCTCATGAAGGATCGATTAAGTCTCTTACCACCCCATTCTGCTGAGGTGAATATGGTGTGGTTTTCTGCCTTGCTATGCCATTGGTTACGTAGAATTGATCAAATTTTGCTGAACAGAATTCTCTTCTGTTGTTACTTCGCAACACTTTAATCTTTTTATCAAATTGATTTTCTGCGAAGCTTTGAATTTACGAAACTTTTCTAAACATCATCCTTTCTCTACAAGAAATATATCCACATATATCTGGATAATCATCAGTAAAAGAAACATGGTACCTTGATTTCTAAACGATGCTATAGGTGTAGGACCAAAAACATCACTTTGCATTAAATCCAGAATCCTTTTGCTTCTTTTCTATGGATTCAAAAGATACTCGATTCTATTTTCCATGTAGACAATATTCACAAAATCAAAAACCATAGAACAACTTAGGATTCCATCTGCCATCTTCTTTGAAGTAAGCATCACAATCCTTTCTCATGATAAGACCCAATCTCCGATGCCATAGTATTGCGGGTCTTCTTTCACTTGTCTATGATATAACTTTCACACTGACCATTGTGCTTCCCAACAATTTCCACCCATTCGCCTCTTGCAATCACCATAGATCCACGAGTTAGCTTGCATGAATACTTACTGTTGATGAAAGTAATACCAACATTGCCATAGTTCCCATAGAAATAAGATTCTAGTAAGACCAGGAATATACATCACATCTGGAAGATTCTTGACCGTCCCATCCTTCATCTTCAACTTCACCTTTCCATGATCGATAATATCAAGTGTTGAATCATCTCCATTCGCATGTACCTCCTTGATATGACTCATAACAGTAGAAACTAATCTTTATAAGGTGTCATGTGAAAAGATGCTCCAGTATCAATTATCCATGCATTGCGGTCAATTAGATGAGGTAGCAGATGAGATACATGTCTCCCACACTAATGTCATCATCTTTCGTTGTACTAGACGATGGTGCATCATCTCGCTTCTTTGGACCACGCTTTTGCTTCTACATCCTTCTTCAAGTGTCAGTTTTTCTACACTTCCAACACTTTATTTCGGATCAATCGCGACTTTTAAATCTTTCCCCTGGACTTGTTCCTACTAACCCAAATCTAGATTTGGATTTTCACTATTCCTTCTTTTATAAAAAAAAGAAATTCGTTGCATTTTTTGAACCTGCTCTTCTATCTCCTCAAAAAAATAAAGTAGACTGAATTCTAAAACGATAGCGCATTAACACTAGTGAAAATCGAAAAATTATTTTTCCATAAATTTAGGCAACAAAACAGCAAGTACTGTTTTATCCTCTCCCCAAAATTAAATATCAATAGATGCAAGCTGCCACAGAAGTATTAAAATCATTTAAGTGTGCAAAAAAAGAATCCCCTTCACTCATCGAAGGTTTTACAGTCGTTCTGCGAAAAACCTATTCACAAGCGATTTGCTCTAATAAAGGTTCCCAATTTAACCCGGGAGCCCTTTTCCCCGTCTTCCAGGGTTTACGTTCACAAGATGTTATCAGGAGACAACCCAAATTAAGCTTGTTTTTTCCCGATTGTTGTTGCCCCGCCTTCAATTGAGTGGATCGGAAGCAATCTCCTTTCCTTTTCCTTTCCCTTTGGGAAATTTGCTCAGGTTTTTTTCAATAAACCCTGCTTGTCCCCGAGCAGGCCTCCATTTTTAACTTCCATAATCGAAACCCCCTTTTCCCCCGAACTTCTCCACTTCAATTTGGATTTTACTGGCCCAAAATCCCCCGATTGATTTTTTGGACTCTCTTCCCCCAAGAAAGCCCTAATCTAAACCTCGCTTGTCCAGTTTTTTGGGCCGGTGGGCCAATAAAAGTAAAGTTAAAAGGGGGAGAAAATTTGGAAAAACATATTTTTCTTGGTTCATCATTTAACAGGGGTAATCCAGTAGTGATTTTATATAAATTTGCACTGCCTCTCTTTTTACATCACTAATTATAAACGAAAAAGGAGAATGGCCAACCCCAACAATTTCCTATTTGATAATAGGCCTCCCCCCAAGACCGTGTGTGTGGGGGAAAAGGCCTCAAGTTGTATTTCTGCTTAGAAAACTTAAACAAGTCACTATTTCCCCTTCATCATTTCCATTCCTAACTCATTTTTTTATTTTTTAAAACCCTTTTTCCATATCTTTGACTCATTGTATTTATTTAAAAAAATTTTGGGTTTTCAAGATTAGACGATATCCAATTCGCTTTGTTTTTTTTTTCTAGTACCTTCTTTCTTTGTTAGGTTTTTCTAAAATAGACTTGATCTTCCTTCTTAAATTGTCTATTTTATACTTCCCGTTAACCCTTGAACCCGAATAAAACCCAACCTAATCCAAATTCCCAAATCGATAGGGGTATTTGGGTTTGTGGGTCAAATGCTTAAAAAACCATTCAAAGGGAGCTCAAGATATCCCACTTGTGGATCGTGAATGGGTGTTAAGTTCCTAAGAATAAGCCTTAAAATGACTTATTAAATGATATCTTTTTATTTCTCTTAGATGTTAAGTCCCGTAGATTTGTTTTCTTTTTTCCCAAATAAAAGGAATAAAAATCTCTCTTGCCTGAAAACACAGGAGATATTTGTGAGCAATGCCCCAAAAAAAACTACAAAGTTAGAATAAAAGCATTGAAGCGCCTTTCACTGTGTATATAAATCTTTAAAGGATACGGGGGA
>JBBMOL010000038.1:4383599-4394258 GCA_037954665.1 Laguncularia racemosa | reverse complement strand
GCTTAGGGGCAAAAAAGAAAAAAAAGATATGAGCACCCAAAACCATCCACATAGTCAAACTAGAATTAACTTTGACATTTAAATTATCTATTTTATGGTAAATCTGATACAGAAATGTTAATTTTTTGGCAGAGAGAATTATGCTCCTAGCACGCTCAAAATTGTTTTCTTAATAAAGTACCTTTTCCATGGGTCATCTTTGTAACACTGGCATGTGGTCTAGTGGTAGAGTTCTTATGCTCTTAGTAAGAGGTCTATGATGTAATTCCTAGTCTTAGCCAGAAAAAGGTCACCTCATTGCCTATCACGTGATTTGCAAACTTTAGTAGACCTAATCATGACTCATGAACCCTGAAGGCTGTTCAGAAGATGTAAAATGTCCAATACAAGCCATTTCATTGAACCTAGATATTATTATTGACTAAAACATAATAATTTTAATCTGCAAAGGATGTTATACTAATAGTAACCCTGAATTCAAATAATGCTCATATATATATGCTTTTCACATTAATAAAAGATCAAACTTTATCTTAACATCAAAGATGAAACTATCCTAGCAAAACCAGGCACATGAAGTTTCTGTCTTCTGAGGAAGATGGATAAGAAAATTCTCTCAGATCTATTATCCTATAACAAACAAATTTCTGAACTTCAAAAGAATATGATTTGGAGTGATCATACCAGTTGTCCCTTTCTGCTCTTCAGACAATTCACTAAACAACCAGCTTAGCCCCCGGTCAACAACTTAAAAACAAATCTAAAGAAACAAATGGCAAAGTTTGAGAACCACAATGTTAAATATTTTGAAAAAATCACTGCTTAAGATGACTTTTATAGACCAAAATAGATTACTGATACCATTTGAGGTTATTTAGCAAAATTGACATGGAAGACTGCTGTAATCTATAGCATTAAAATTGAATAATGGGTGTATCAAGAAATCTATAGTGGACTACTGCAAAAGAGCGGATGCATGCAGAAGATTTGGCATTAGCCCTAATGAGGTATAATTCATACATATTTTGCTGAACTAGATAAAGGAGCAAAGTTCTCAAAACTTTCACACAAATTTAGTAAATTTTCAACTCTATAAGCAACACTGTAAAATTTATCCAAACTCTAAACTCTAAGTTCATATCTTCTTTTTTTTTTTTTTTTTAATAAAATACCCATATCTTCAGCTGCACTACATCTTGAATAAATCCTCAATACATAGCAACATTCATGGTATTGCACAAGATTATAGACAAAAGAATCATGACTAAACCTGTCTAATTTAGAGGCTTTCCTTTTTCAGCTCAGACCTCAGTGTCAACTAACCTATGATAGGATATGCCAACTGATATCCTACTTAGACAGAAATACAATGCATTTATCTATCTATCCACTGAGCTTCGTTAAGAGCCATATCAGTTCACTTTTTTTACACAATTCTCGATTTCTTTCTAGAAAAAAACTCTGAAAATAAAAGGCTGCTGGCATGCAAGTAAAGCCAGCAATTAAAAAGAACAATCAACTTCAAACACAGATCTCCGAAAAATGCTATCCTAATCCTTGAAAAGAATTGCTACAGATGTTATTTCTCTAAAATTGGAAAAAAATAATAACAATCATCGTACAAATGGCTTGAGCCTACATTATAGAAGCCAAAATTTATCAGCTCAAGTCACCAAGTAAACATCACAAAAACAACTAACTTTGAAACTATGCAACAGCAAAGGAATTTCTTAACCTAAGAGGTTAGTCTAACAATAAGAACGATTTGTTGACAAGTGCTAAAAGCAACAGGGTTAGAATATCATTTAAGGAATTTTTGGCTTTTTTCAATAAACCCTCCCCTACAAAATTTTCACGAGTTTTAAAACCAAGGTTGGGAATTAGAAGTACTTTTAAAAAATTTAAAAATTTTTATTAAAAAAAAAATTTTAAAAAAAAATATCTGATCCTACATTTACAAAGTTAAAATTATATTGAACTTTTTTGCAATTCATCATTATATCAACTCATTTTTTGAAATACATACAAAAATTAGTTCAATAGTTGACTACACTACATTTTCTTTGAACCGGATCCAACCCAAGAACAACAACTCCCAAAATTGACAAAATGAATCAAAAAAGAATTCCTTTAATATAACAAAAAAGATTTTTCCATTTTTCTTTTTCCCTTTAAAAATTTCCAAACCCCATCGCCTTGAAACTGCTTTTCTTCTTTCTTCTCATTTCCCAAAAAAAGCATTGAATATTCATCCCAAAGGCAAAAAAATTTAAACGGGTTTTTTTAAAACTAGCTTGGGCAAAAACAAGCGTAAAATTCCAAAACATTTAGCAATTAAGGTTTTTTAAATTTCCCAATTTTTTTAAATTTAAAAAAACCCTTGATCACAAAAAATCGGTAAGAATACGGCGGGAAATTCAGGGGTTTGGCCGGGAAAATTAAAGATTTAAACCCTTTCCTGCCGTTTTAAAGGCCACAAACGCCATATCTGACAGGTTTGGGTTTTGATTAAATTTATGGATCTGAAACAGCCAAGTTCGCAAGATCGAGTTAACGAGTTTGGATTAGTATTTTTAAAGGAACGATTTTCCCATTTGGGGATCAAAAGTATTTGGGTTTTAAATTTTGGTTTTTTTTTTTTTTTTTTTTTTTTTTAAAGGGGGAGGGAAATTTTTTTTTTTTTTTTTAAAAAAAAAAGGGAAAGGGTTTAAACGGGGGGAAATTTTTTCAAAAATTAAGGGGGGGAAAACCCAAAAATTTTTTTAAAAAATTTTTTTTTTCCAAAAGGGGGGGGAAAAAAACCCCCCCGGGGGGTTTAAAAAAAATTTTTTTTTTTAAATTTTTTTTTTTAAAAAAATTTTTAAAAAGGTTTTTTTTTTACAAATTTTTTTTACTTTGGAAAATTTTTTTTGGGTTTTTTTTTTTGGGGTTTTTTTAAAAAAATTTCCCCCAAAAAAATTTTTTTTTTTTTTTTCCCCCCTTTTTTTTTTTTTTTCCCCCTTTTTTTTTGGGGGAATGTTTCCTTTTTTTTAAAAAATTTTTTTTTTAAAAATTTTTTTTTTTTTTTTTGGGTTTTTTTAAATTTTTTTTTTTTCTTTTTTTTTAAATTTTTTTTTTTTTTTTCTTTTTTTTTTTTTTGGGGGAAAAAAGGGGGGGGGTTTTTTTTTTTTTTTTGGGGGGGGGGGGGGTTTTTTTTTAAAAAAATTTTGGGGTTAATTTTTTAAAGGGGCTTTTTTAAGAAAAAAATTTTTTTTTAAAATTTTTTTTTTTTTTAAATTTTAAAAATTTTTAAAAAAAATTTTTTTTTTTTAAAAAAATTAATTAAAAAATTAGAAAAAATTTTAAAATTTTTAAAAATTTTTTTTTTTTTAAAATTTTTTTAAAAAAAAAAAATTTTTTTTAAAAATTGGTTTTTTTTTAATTTTTTTAAAAAAAAAAAAATTGGGGAAAAAATTTTTGGTTTTTTTTTAAAAAAAAATTTTTTTGGTTTTTTAATTTTTTTTTTTTAAAAATTTTTGGGTTTTTTTTTTTAAAAAAAATTAAATTTTTAAAATAATTTTTTTAAAAATTTTAAATTTTTTTAAAAAAAATTTTTTTTTTTTTAAGGTTTTTTGTTTTTGTTTTTTAAAAGGGGTTTTTTTAAATTTTTTTTTTTGGGGGGGGAAAAAATTTTTTTATTGGGAATTTTTAATTTTTTTAAAAAATTTTTTAAAAAAAATTTTTTTTTTTAAAAATTTTTGGGGGGGGGGGGTTTTTTTAAAAATTTTTTTTTTTTTAAAAAAATTTTAAAAAAAAAAATTTTTTTTTAATTTTTTATTTTTTTTTTTTTTTTTTTAAAAATTTTTTAAATTTTTAAATTTTTTTTTTTTTTTGGGGGGGGAAAAAAAAATTATTTTTTAAATTAAATAAATTTAATTTTTTTTTAAAATTTTTTAAAAAATAAAAATTTTTTTTAAAAATTTTTTTTTAAAAAAAAAAATTTTTCCCCAAAATTTTTTTTTTAAATTTGGGGAAAAAAAAAAAAATTTTTTAAAAAATTTTTTTTTTGTTTTTTTTTTTTTTTTTCAAAGAAAGGTTTTTCCCCCCTTTTTTTTTTCCCAAAAGGGCCCCAAAGGGGGAAAAAAGGGGGGGGGAATTAAAATTGGGGGGAAAAAAAAAAATATAATATATTTGTGTGTTTTGTAAAAATAGTTTGTAAAATTAAGTTATTGTTAATTAATCATTAATATGTCATTAATTAATTGTTAGAAAAGTAATTAGTAAAAAAATTTTATGTTGATTGTATATGTAATATTTTTGTGTGTTTTTGTAAAAATAGTTGTAAAATTAAGTTGTTATTAATTAATCATTAATTAACAATAATTAGTTATTAACAAGTCATTAATTAATTGTTAAAAATTAATTAGTGAAAAATTCTATGTTAATTGTAAGTGTAATATGTTTGTATGTTTTTTGTAAAAGTAGCTATAAAATTAAGTTATTATTAATTAATGGTGAATTAATTGTAATTAGTTGTTAATATATCATTAATTAATCATTAGAAAATTAATTTTAAAAAATTTCATATTGATTGCAAATGTAATATCTGCATGTATTATTGTAAAAGTAGTTGTAAATTTAAGTTGTTATTAATTAACCATTAATTAGACAATAATTAGTCTCTAATAAGTCATTAATTAATTTTTTATTTTATTTTATTCATTTTTTTTTTTTATAATAGATGGAACTTGGATCTTTTGATCCTTTAGTCTTGATGTAGCGGAAGGGAAACATTGATCTATTGATTACTTTATGTTACATTACCAATAATATAACTTTTCACTTGTTATCATTTTAGGAGCAATCATAACTTGTCGTTCGACATCATAAGTTGTCACTCTATCACAACGAGTGCATCATCCTCATCGATCCTCGAATTGAGCAATTCCTACATTTGGCGGGATTCGAAGGTGTGAGCCACTTGTTATTCATTCCATTAGATTGGCACATGATAACTACCTTGGTCGAGTGATGGAGGTTAGAGACGTACACATTCCACATGTCAACAGAAGAGTTTACTATCACCTTACAGGATGTAGAGGCCCAATTAGGCCTCCCAATGGATGGTCAAGCAGTTATAAGGAGTAGTTACTTGGATTAAGGTATAACATGTGAGAGATTGTTAAGGGCAAGGCTAGCGTCTAGTGGTAAGGGGGGTTGCATTAGCATGACATGGCTTTGTGATGTGTTCTAAATCCTTCAAACCTACACTAATGCAAAGCAAATTCATTGTCATACACATGCGTATATATTACAACTACTATAGGGATTTATCTTTGCCGATAAATCTAATGCCTTCATTTACATGATATTTTTGCTTCTGCTAGAGCATTTTGACATTTCTGGGATGTATAGCTAAGGATCTGTATGTTTGGCCTGTTCATATTGCCAACTCGTGTTGCATCATCATTATCAACACATGAAATTAGAGAGGTTGCCATTCTCCTATAGGTGTGGCCTAAGATAGGTTCCCCTACATAGCACCCCTTACTTAATATGGACTAATTACAGAAGTTAGAGCTCCCTTGATCACACATTGGAACACGTGGAGGGACACTCAACTTCACTCAACCTATGTTGTAGGCATGTATTAGGATACGCTCGACAGGCGAAACAATGAACAGGTATTTCAGTTACCTTTTTTTTTCTTTCCATTTCATCATATTAATCATTAACATTCAATATTGTTTTTTATCCTTTAAGTCAAATGGGAGCAATACTTTGGGAATTTAATTAACGTCCCGCCACATTTTTGTAAAAGTGGCATGTACATTTGGACTACTCGAGTACCATTTATATGTATCAACATAGTTAAGTGGCATTACCTTGACTGACTTATAAGGCAATTTAGGAGGTTTCAATATATCCCACAATCGGTGAACACATAGCCAAAGCTTCATCAAATCGACCTACGTGGGGCTGTTGATATAGATAGGCCGGTGTAGCATGCAACATATATATCTATATGGGAACATCATGCGGATTGGGTGGTGTACATGAAGGGCCCTAGTGGTGTGCATGAGGAATACATGTAGTGGTACAAATTAATTAGCCGGTGATATATCCGACACACAAGAGCTATTCTTAGATTTCTAATAAGTATAATATGAACACTAACTAGATGAATCATTGCATGATCGTTTCTTATTTAATTTACGTTTTATTGTAATATACAAGGTGTATGTTAAAAAAAAACCGAATCTTGATATGACCATTAGAATATATGCTCATGGTCTTCACTTCATGCATTGCCACTACAAGGTTGAAGTTGAGGCATAACCGACAAAAGTGTTCCAATCACAGCTAATTCCTATGTGTCGTAAGACTACGAGACATTGATGACCCTGAAATCAAGGTAAGGCACAAGAGAATCCAACAAATGACCAACAATTCCCAATGGATTCTGATGTGATGTAAGATAGCACAGGCCTAATTTTTAGCACATAAGTAACACCACATCATTCATCTATTAATGGTCTTGTCCCTACACCGTTTGTGTTGTAGAAGAAACGCTTTGATAAATTAATGAATGTATTAAGATGAATCATTACATAGTCTTATAGAGTGGAGTCTAGTGCCTCTCTAAGCATTTGATGATACCCTATAACAGCATCCAACACAGGAGTCATAAGCTGCTCCTACTCTATGTCCAAGGCCGTTAAAAGAGCCCACAAACGCATTTGCCTGGCTGACTAGACAGCTCACTAGGGAAAAGAATAGGATGGAAAAGAAATTCATTTTTTGTTATTAATTTTATATGTATATCTTCCATTTAAGGTTTTAGTTGATGAAAATTAATATGCAAATTGATCAATTTATTAACATTATCTAATCAGTTTATATGCATTTGTTTGGCACTATCTGATAAATCTAATAAAAATTTTAAAAAAGCTTACAAACAACTATGAAAGGAAACATAAAAACGTATATAGTAGCATAAAAAAAAAATTGTCAACATTTATAAAAAATCCCCATTTTACTACGTTAAAACAAAGTGAATGAAGTGATTGAGGCTTAAACCTAAGTTGCATAATGGAAATAGATAAAGTTAGCATTATATAGGCAATGATTTGACAACAAAAGTGTGCAAAGTTAAGCTAAGATTCAGCCAAATCACATGTATTGTTATCCATTGTTTACCATTATCGCGTCGATGTGGGCACATTTTTCTGTTATGGCCTTTCTCTCAACAAAGTTCATATGTGTATTTTATCTAGATGTTATCTAATGTCCATCTCCATATGGTATCTTTTTCATCTTGATTTTCCTTTTTTTAGTGTGAGGTTTTCACTTGGGCAGAGTGACGGGAAGTGAAACCAGCTCTTAATTAAACTCATCACTTATCGGCATGAAGTGCATCTTATTGTTAGTTTCTGCTACATCCACCTATACTAACCCAATATTGAATGTGTTACGTTAAGCTTGATGACGTAGTTACTATATAGGCATGAGAGCATGGGATTTGGTATATTTGTCATTTTTGGCAACTGCATGTACTATAGACAAAGTCAATAATGTGCATTTGTCCCCTTTCCCTCAACTCGCTCGCTATGAGATAACTACCAATGAGCACTTCAAACAGTCTCTCATACCAACTATAGTTAATGACCTTGTGATTACTAGCTCATAAACTCCATATATCTATCTTTTCAGTTGCATATTTAGTGATGATTTTATCCTTTGTTATATTCTTCAAAGTCTTCGAATGCTTCTTGACAAAATACTCTACATAATTGTTAAACGTCTTCTTTACCAAAGTAGTCATAAGTAACCTCTAAGCCTCTTTCAATACGAAATTATAGCTTTTAACAATGTTTGAAAGTCATATATTGAAACCGATAGCAACTCTCATGAGCTAGCATCCACATATCTACTAATACGTTATCAAACCAGTCTAATGCATCCTGCTGAATAATCCCCACTTGCTCCATCACAAAGTTCAGCTTTTGAGTTTATACTTGCAACCCTATGTATGTAACCAACCTCTTGCCTTATATGTTTTTATGTGTCGAGTTGAAGTTGCTTATAAGGTGTCGTAGAAAAAACCATCACATTATAAATGGAAGGTGACATCCATTAGCTTTTTCTTAAACTGTCGACTTGATGCCAATGTATCTGTCCGATATAACGTAAATGATTCATGGCTTACATGATCGCTAAAAACATATTTCTTTAATTTCCTCAAAAACTAGCCTCATGTTTTAGTTGTTTCCTATTTTACAATAGAGAATGCTAGTGGAAGTATATGGTTATTATCATCAACGATATAAGCAATTAGCAACTTGTGAGCATACTTCCCATATAGAAAAGTTCTGTCAATGGTAACAATTGGTTTGAGGAATCTCCACGCTACAATGCACAGCTTGAATGCCTAAAAAAACCTACTTAAGAGTAGACACCTTGAGATTAATTGATCTGCTCCACCCCCAATCATTTCATGTTCTAGGATTTATATTTTTCATGGCATTTAGAAGCTTAGAGAGTTCATTGTAAGACTTCTTCCAATTCACATACATACGTTTGATAACTCGTTTCTTCCCCTCTCAAACCCGTCTCCTGCTTATCCTATAACTAAATTCTTGTTTGACAACAAAAGTAAGCTTAAAAACCTTCATATTTAGGATTCTCCCTAACAAGATTTATAAATTGATCAATAAGAAGATTGTAATCAAACTGTGAGTGACCCTGACTAATCTACTAGTTAATGCATGTATGTGCCCCCTTAAATCTGCCACTATGAACATGCCCTCCAACTTCTTCTTTCATGCCTAAAGCCTCTATTTACAATCGTTGTCTTTTCTTTAAACAATAAATAGACCAAAGGAACAAACTAGATTCTACAATAGTGAAGTTACAATAGTTCTTCACATGGTAAGCTTTCACTACTTGAATCACATCTGCTTTTGTTTTGAATCTCATGCCTTTATATAAATCATCATTATTGCTTGAATCATTGCAAATATTATTTTCTTTCTACTTGAAATAAATGTAACCATCATCACTGCCAACGTTGTAGTAGGGAACAAGATCTCTATCTGCTACCTTTCATGGTTCAACCTACTCTGATGGATATACTGCTTTTGTCAAGTACGTAAGTACGGTTGGAGAGTCTTCTTTAGATACTTCATCTCCACTGTTTTCACTTTCCCTGTCTTCTCCCTCAAAACTCTTCTCATAATCGATACTCTCCTCCTCAATACCTATTCCTACATCGGTGTTCGTTGCAATTTCCACTCTCAAATGAACCATGTACAAATCATGTATAGCTGGTCATTGTAATACTGGAGTAACTGCTCTATCTACTTCATCTCCATCATTGCCTTTTATTGGGGATGGAATTAAGGGTTCAAATGTCAACAACTTAAGTTGTATTTCTTCAATGTTATGTGACAAATGTGGCTGCTTACTTACTTCAAATGTCTGCCTTTTGGAGGGGCCCTCAAAATCATCAGAAATTCCGATGTGCAAATGTTGTATGCCACAATCTTCATAGAATTTAGCCATTTCAATGAAATTTTTAACATCTTCATCATCTCCAATTGCCATCAAGGCATAAAATATACTGCCCCATGGAACATAGGATGTTTGTAAATTATCTCAATCTCCACTTTGATCGAATCGACTTCAATGCTCTAGCATATTTTGTATAAGAATTTAGTGTAGTTGATATTTTTTACATTTTCAACTTCTTAACCAAATCCCTGTCATATTCCACCTCCTAGTTATTTTCAACTTCTTAACCAAATCCCTATCATATTCCACCTCCTAGTTACTAGCTAAAATATTTCCAATCATGTAAATTATCAATTTCACATAGTCACCCATTGTTTTTCTATTCACAATATATATAAATTATCAGATATTTAAAAAAATGATAATTTTAAATAACAATATTTTAAAATTTAGTAAAAAAAATCACAATTTTTCATTTTGATTTTGATTTTAATTTTTTTGTTATTTCGCAACAAAATGACAATTTAAATAACAATACCGTAAAAATTATTTCACAAAAAAGAAATTAAAAATTTCCATTACAATATTTTTTATAACAATATAGATAATATTTTAAATTTGATATTTACAGATATTAAAATTTTCATTAGTGTAATGTATTCTTATACTAATGTAAAAATTAACTATCACATGTTACGTATTACGGGATTTACATAAATCATATCTAACATACTATAAACTAACAATAAATAGTAATATTTTTTACAAAATATAACATTACAACAATAATTTTTTCAAATACTAATATCCAAACCTAGTACTAAAAAAAAACTTCAACTTTTTGTAAAAAAAAAAAAAAACCACAATTGATTAATCGTTAAGGAAATGATATATCTCAGTGTATTCATTCAAATCCCACTTTTTTTCGATTTGCACAAGCACTTCTTCTTCTTCTTCCTCCTAAAATGAAAGAAAAAAAAAAAGAGATGTGGTTGGCAAAAGGGAAAATAAAAATAAATGTCTTCTATTTCTATAGTTGTATTATTAGTTTAACAGACTATAGTGTCTATGACTTGCTTTTTCTTAGTGCTATAATATAGACGGTTGATGTTAAGTAAAAAATTTGGATGGTTAGATTATTAGGGGTGGTAGAATTGAAGCATAGAT